>QJPP01001149.1:379059-694400 GCA_003996215.1 Jaltomata sinuosa | reverse complement strand
GATAGCAAGGTCCATGGAGGTCCCAGAACCCATACTAAAACTCAGTATCAGAACATGTATCAAGATAGAGACCCAGTCTCGATATCAAGATAGAGACCCAGTCTCGAATATGCATGCCCAGACCCTGTCCAGGACTAAAAATAGTAGGAAATATCTCAAAAACCCCTCCAAGGGTGCCCGGGCGTAGCCGGGTCTAAACAGTAAAACGTCATCTCAGGTGCTCGGTCCGACCGAGGCTAAAAATCATCTCAAGTAACAAGAAAACTCCACTAGCACCCCGGCCCTGCCGAGTCTAGCGATAATCATAAAACTGATGATTCTAAACATAATTTTACTTTCTTGCCCAAAAATCTCCACAAGAATGAAATAAACCATTCCCAATCATTTCCATCAAAAACGGCCCCCGGCCAGCAAGTTAGAAAACATGCAGTAGGGCCAGCCAAAACCACAAGTAAAACATGATAAACTCTGTATATGCATGGATAAATGTATATCACACGCAAAGCCTGCCCGCAAATCCTCACAATCAACCTATCGACCCTGCACAGGCCCACAGCCAGCTCAGCAAGCATAACCAGCCTAGAAGGATAATTCTATGCCCGGGACTCGCGCATTTCCCAAAATCCACCTTCTATAGTTCCAGAGCGAATAAGCCTCAAGGACCACAAGGAAGTAATAAACATACATCGCAAATACACAAACAACGGAGGAACAAAAGTAGGTGGTTATGAATAAAGCGGTCAAGGTCTGTGGTACCAACCTAATAAACCAACCCAAGGATGCCCATTAATACAATTTTATTCTATATATACGGAGTCTAGGGAAAATAAACCGTAACCTATCTGTCGTCCGACGACAAGCTGCTAGAACAACGATGTCCAAGCTCGAATTACTCCGAGAAAATCCAAAACTAAATCGGGATCGGAATCGGATTTGGGCTTGAATAACTTGACGTAGATAATTGACTTACTTTATCAAATATATTTTCCTCCCAACAACCTCTCACGTGAAGGAGTATTTAATAGTGTGCATAATTGTATGCAACAGTAATATACATATATGTATATCAACTAAGCAAAGTCAAAAGGCTCACTTTAATGTAATATAAGCATGCAATTCATCATATGCTGCCACTTCCAAAAGATGCCACCTTTCCACTTGCTATGCTGTGTTAGCCCTCCACTTCCACGTGGAAGTGGAGGTGACAACCAATCCGATCCGTTAAGTATATACTCGGGTATTGCATAAATTCGTGGTAAAATAAATATACTATTTTAAATATACCATAATTCATAGAAAATTATTTCAAACAAAACCTACTATATTATAATAATAGTTTTCAACATAACTAAATTTATTATCTCCGATAAAATATTACGGTGTATAAAAACCTTATAAAATAAATACATATACAATTATAACGTTTCAAAAATATTTCCCATAAACCTTTAAAATATTTTAAAAAGGCAATACTAATATAATTTTTACCAAATTCAACTTTTAAATAAAATATTTTTAAATACACGCACGATGCTAATACAATTCTTAAGTTTAGGCTCGTAATTCGCTAATGCACGATTTTGATACTCAAGAATTCTCTCGGGATCCTCCCTTATGTTTTATCACTGTTTTGGAACTGAAATGGCATTTTAAAATGTGAAGTCGAGGCTTAAATCGAGTTTAACCCGACCCGGTTCGCAACCCGTTTTCTGCCAGACAGTCCGCGGTAAAAAAGTCATAACTTTTTACTCCGAGATAATTTGGACGTGAGGTTTTGTGCGTTGTAAACTAGACTCGTAGAACTTCGATTTGGTATTTTGGGAGACTTCTAACTCTTTATATATTGAGAGAAAAGCCCCGAGACATTTGACCCAAAGTCCAGGAAATTTGTTAAAGAACTTACGATAACTTTTGTCGATTTGCTTGACTTCAAACTTAAACGTGGAAATGACCGGAAGGGTCATTACATCATCCACTACTAAAAAGGCTTTCGTCCTCGAAAGTCAAGGTTAAGAGGGTACCTGAAGGCTAAAATAGCTGCGGATACTGATCCCGCATATCTCTCTCGGTCTCCCAGGTAGCCTCCTCGACTGGACGGTGCCTCCACTGAACCTTAACAATCGGGATCTCTCGAGACCTCAATCTCCTGACATCTCTGGCCAAAATAACTGCCGGCTCCTCAACAAAGGCTAAACCCTCATCCAACTGAACTGAATCCCACTGCAACACATGAGACTCATCTGGTACATACTGACGCAGCATCGAAACATGAAATACAGGATGTATCGCTGAAAACATCGAAGGTAAGGCTAACTGATAGGCAACGCTACCAACCCTCTGCAGAATCTCAAACGGCCCAATATACCTGGGGCTGAGCTTGCCCCACCTACCAAATCTCATCACGCCCTTCATGGGCGATACACGGAGAAACACCAAGTCACCGACACTAAACTCCAAGG
Source organism: Jaltomata sinuosa (assembly GCA_003996215.1). NCBI lineage: Eukaryota > Viridiplantae > Streptophyta > Magnoliopsida > Solanales > Solanaceae > Jaltomata > Jaltomata sinuosa. The sequence continues at coordinate 691,941 of QJPP01001149.1, read as the reverse complement.
CACGAAGCCTACGATCAGCATAACTCTTCTGCCTGCTCTGAGCTGCCCGAAGTCTGTCCTGAATCACTCGGACTCGGTCTAAGGAATCTCGAAGCAAATTTGTGCTCTGTGGCCCAACACTAAAACCATCAAACCAACCTACCGGTGATCTGCAACGCCTGCCATACAAAGCCTCAAAAGGTGCCATGCCGATACTCGAATGGAAGCTGTTATTATAAGCAAACTCTGCCAAGGGAACAAACTGATCCCAAGAACCTCCAAAGTCAAGAACACAGGCCCGAAGCATGTCCTTCAAAATCTGAATGGTCCTCTCGGACTGGCCATCTGTCTGAGGGTGGAAAGCGGTACTAAGATGAACCTCTGTACCCAAATCTCGCTGAATAGCCCTCCGAAACTGAGATGTGAACTGAGTGCCACGGTCTGAAATGATAGAAGCTGGGACCCCATGCAACCGAACAATCTCCCGAAGGTAGATCTGAGCTAACCTCTCTGCGCCATAAGAAGTCTGAACCGGCAAGAAATGTGCTGACTTAGTCAGCCTATCAACAATCACCCATATGGAATTGAACCCATGAGAAGTACGAGGCAAACCAACCACGAAGTCCATAGTAATCCCTTCCCACTTCCACTCAGGAATGGGAAGTCGCTGCATCAAACCACCAGGTCTCATGTGCTCGAACTTAACCTGCTGACAGTTCAAGCACGAGATACAAAACTCGCTAATCCCGCTTCATACCACTCCACCAGTAAAGCTGCCTCAAGTCCCTATACATCTTTGCTGTGCCAGGGTGAATGGAGTATCTAGTACAATGTGCCTCGTGAAGTATCAACTGAATCAAATCACTAATCCTCGGAACACAAAGGCAACTATCAACTCTCAGAACCCCATCTGAATCTAGAGTAGCCCAACTGGTGTCACCCTGAACAACCCGATCACGAAGGTCACACAACTGCTGATCCTCAAACTGACGGCCCTGAATCTGATCAATCAAAGTAGAATGAACCTCAACACTGGCGAGAACTCTGCTAGGATCCGACAAGTCAAGCCTAACCAAACGGTTAGCCAAGGACTGAATGTCCAAGGCCAACGGCCGCCCTGAAACTGAAAGAGAAGCTAGGCTACCCATACTCACTTCTTCCGGGACTCAAGCATCGCGACCACGTTTGCCTTGCTCCGGAGATACAGATATATGAAGTCATAGTCCTTCGTAACTCGACCCATCTCCTCTGCGCTCGAGTCAACTCCCGCTGACTCGCTTGATATACTGAAGACTACGTGATCGGTAAATATCACAGTGAACTCCAATCAGTTAAGCCTCCAGATCTTGAGCGCGAAAAGACACCGCGCCAACTCTAAGATCATGAGATGGGGTAGTTGCGCTCGTGAACCTTCAGCTGCCTCGATGCATATGCTATTACTCGACCCTGCTGCATCAACACACAACCAAGACCAACCCCAGAAGCATCACAATACACGGAGAAGCTCTGACCCTCAACCGGCAAAGTCAAAACTGGAGTTGAAGTCAATAAGGCCTTAAGCCTCTGGAAGCTATCCTCACACTGATCCGACCACTGAAATGGGATATCCTTCCTAGTCAGCATAGTCAAGGGTGCTGCTATGGAAGAAAATCCCTCAACGAACCGTCTGTAGTAAACTGCTAACCCAATAAAGCTGCGAACCTCAGTAACAGTAGTAGGTCTAGGCCACTAACAAACCGCTGAAATCTTTCCCGGATCAACCCTAATCCCATCCTTAGACACCACGTGCCCTAGGAATGCAACTGACTCAAGCCAAAACTCGCACTTTGAGAACTTGGCATAAAGCCGATGATCTCTCAAAGTCTGGAGTATAACCCTCAAGTGCTGCTCATGCTCATCTCTACTACGCGAGTATACCAAGATGTCGTCTATAAAAACTATCACAAATGAGTCCAAATACGGGCCAAGAACCCTGTGCATCAAGTTCATAAAGGCTGCGGGGGCATTAGTCAACCCAAAGGACATCACCAGGAACTCATAATGGCCATAACGTGTCCTGAATGCTGTCTTAGGGATGTCCTCCGCCCTAATCCTCAACTGATGGTAGCCAGACCTCAAATCAATCTTCGAAAACACGACTGAACCCTGAAGCTGGTCAAACAAGTCATCAATCCTCGGCAACGGATACCTATTCTTCACTGTCACCCTATTCAGCTGCCGATAATCAATACACATGCGCATCGACCCATCCTTCTTCTTCACGAAGAGAACAGGAGCACCCCAAGGTGACACACTAGGTCTAATAAACCCCTTAGCTAACAGATCCTGGAGCTGCTCCTTAAGCTCCCTCAACTCAGCAGGAGCCATACGGTAAGGAGAAATAGAAATGGGCCTAGTGCCCGACTCTAGCTCAATAGCGAAATCAATATCTCTCTCAAGTGGAAGGCCTAGCAGGTCGGTAGGAAACACATCGAGGAAGTCTCTAACCACAGGAACGGACTCAGGAGAAGTGGGGTCAGCACTAACATCTCGGACATATGCTAGATAAGCTATACACCCACGGGAAATCAACTTTCTAGCTCGAAGACAAGAGATGATCCCAGATGGTGCATGGCTAACCGAACCCTGCCACACAACCGGGGATACACCGGGCACAACTATGGTAATGGTCTTGGCATAACAATCCAAAACCACACGGTGAGGGGATAACCAGTCCATGCCCAATATCACATCAAAATCTAGCATATCAAGAATCATCAAAGTCAACCCCAAGTCTTCTGAAATCACACATAATAAGCATACATGGATCTCACAATCCCGATCCACTACTAAAGAAATTCCTAACTGGGGTCAAAACAGAAAACAGGAACAGATAATGGCTCACTATCATCAACCCAAACAAGGCAACAAAGAGGCAGATACAATATGAACAAGTGCGATCCCAGGATCAAAATAAAGCCATAGCAGGCTGATGGCACACAGAAATCGTACCTGTAATCACAGCATCTGAGGCCTCTGCCTCTGGTCTCCTAGGGATCGCGTAAAACTGACGACAACCTCCACCTGCCCGACTGCCATCCCTACCACCTGCTCTACCGCGTGGCGCACTACCTCTAATCTGACGACCACCCCCTCTAGTCGGGGGCTGAACTGCCCGTAAAGGCTCGGCTAGCTGAACTGTACCCTTCTGAGGGCAATCTCTAGCAAAGTGACCTATCGCACCACAAGTAAAACAAGCTCCTGACGGCCTACTCAATCGAGATAAACCCGCAAATCCCGAATGACCACCACGACCTGATACCCCAGAAACTGTACCCCTCAAAGACTGGTCGCCATAGCCCTGATGGCTGCCCTGTCCCTGCTCGAACTGGGTACTACCGAAAGTCTGAAGGGAAGCCTGAACCGGTCGGCTGGACTGACCCTGGTACTGCTGTGGCTGATAACTCCGACTCCACTGGGCAGGACCTCTACCACCATATCTGGAACCACTATAGACACCCTGATGTCGAGGCCTCTTATCTCTGGACCCCTGATCATGTCGCTGTAAGTCCTCCACAGTGCGCGCATAATCTACAATAGCCTGGAACGACCGGCCACTGGCAATCAATATCTCAGCTGGCTGCCTGATCTCTGGCCTCAAACCCCATACAAATCTATGAATCCTATCAGCCTCGGTGGGAATGATCATAGCTCCGAACGGTGCTAGCTGATGGAAACGGGTCTCATACTCTGAGATAGTCGTAGACCCCTGTACAAGGTGAGTAAACTGCTCCCTGCGACGCTCACGATCACTCTGTGGTAGGAACTTGGCCATAAAGGCCTCATAAAACTCAGACCAGGTCAAAGGAGGTGACGATGGTGGTCTACAAGCAACCTGGGCCCTCCACCATAACTTCGCTGGGCCCTCCAACTGGTAGGTAGTGTAACCAACCCCGTGAGTCTCCAACAAACCCAGATGATGCAACATCTCCTCACAGGTGGTAATGAAGTCATGTGGATCCTGTCCAGAAGTACCAGCAAATCTCGGAGGTGCTAACCTCAAAAACCTACCCAACGCCTTCTGCTCTGACTCTGTCATAGCTGGGCGAGGAGCAAGAGGCTGTGCAACAGATGGAACCGGAATAACCTCGCACGGGGAGCCATAGTAGCAGGCTGCGCTCCTGAGCTCTGTGCACCCAGGGCTTCCCCCTGAGCGGATGTCTGCGCTACCTCGGAAGGCCGCTCTCCAATCACACCCAAAAGCTGTAATAGTAATCCCCGAATATCTGGAGACTGAGCTGCGGCTGGAGCTGGCACATAAGTGGGCACTGGAGCAGGTACTGGAGCTGGCGCTGGAACTGGCGCTGGAACTGGTGGTACCTGGGCTGCCCGCTGAACCACATGCTGCTCGGGCTCTATCTCCACGCTAGCAGCTCTAGCAGGTGTCACTGTTCGAGGGCGTCCTCGACCCCTAGCTGGAGTGGGAGGCTCATCCTCGCGTGCTGCCGATGATCTCGTACGAACCATCTGCGGAAGAATGAAGTAGGACAAATGAGATTTCCAGAAACTTCAAGGGTACAACGCACGACACAGAAGCAATGAAAGAGTTAAATTTCCTAAAATGTCACTGTAGCCTCCCAAAGATTGAGTACGGACGTCTCCGCCCCGATCCGCAGGACTCTACTAGACATTGGCTCCTATACCGATGACACCGGTGAACCTAAAGCTCTGATACCAAGTTGTCACGACCCGATTTCTCGGTCATGATGGCACCTACAACCCCCGGTAGGTGAACCAATTCCCGTAGCCCAGAACAGTTAGTAATGGGCTACTATCTAGCAAATAAGGGAGCAAGACGAATAAAATAGATAACAGGGATATAAATATATACATATGCGGAACTAAACCAAACCCCAAGACCTGGTATCATAGTACAGAGCCAAACTACATACATGGAGTACAAGTAAACCAAAACTATATATACAAATGTCTCTGAATGGAAATAGAGTACATGAAGCAAAGATAAACTAAAGCTAATCTCCGATCGCCAGAGCTCACCCTCAGCCTGAAGTAGTCTCCAACGATCTCCAAGCACGAATCACAACCGATCTAACGGCGATGGCCCACGCTAGGATCTGCACCCAAAGATGCAGGGGGTAGGGTTGAGCACCAAATGCGAAGCATAAGGTACCCAGTAGGTATCATAGGCCGACTGGGCACATATAAGATAAAAGCGCAGTAATAGACAGAATAGAAGCAATCAGTCACAGAAATCACGAAAGGTACACAGGAACTAGCCCAGAGGGAAACCAACAGAACCACATATGAGGCTAGTAAGCAGAATATACACACCAAAGGCACAGGTGAAAGTAAGAAATAACGCACCTGGGGTCCTTGCAATAACAGTGTATATAAAATAAGTTTACGAAATGGACGGTATACCGATAACCTCAAGTGTAAGAAGAAGAGAGAAAGAGTAATAATAGGCATGCTCAGAGACATGAATCAAACTCAACTAGTCATACCAATCTCAAATCCAGAAACTAACAGTCTAGCAGTAACCAATCTCATACTTATCCATAATAGAGAACAATTCTACAAGTAAATAGAAAAGAGTCACTACAGTCCTCGGCCGCCATACAACGAGGAACACAAACAAGTGAAAACAAACCCTCCGGCATCCCATACTAACCGAGCGTTACAATCCGCAAACAACAAACATGGTGGAACCTCGAACCATGAATGAATATAATGCCATGCAGATCTCAAGTGCCATAGTATCTCTGTTGTACCTCCTCCGGCGCCGATCCGGCCCAGCAGGTAGTTCCATGGAAGGCTCTGCCCGTATACCTCTACTCCACCGTATACCCCTCCACCGGCACACGCAGCCGTAGCCCCTGGCCCGGATGGCAAGGTCTATGGAGGTCCCAGACCCCATACTAAATCTCAGTATCAGAACATGTATCAAGATAGAGACCCAGTCTCGATATCAAGATAGAGACCCAGTCTCGAATATGCATGCCCAGACCCTGTCCAGGACTAAAATAGTAGGAAATATCTCAAAAACCCCTCCAAGGGTGCCCGGGCGTAGCCGGGTCTAAACAGTAAAAAGTCATCTCAGGTGCTCGGTCCGACCGAGGCTAAAAATTATCTCAAGTAACAAGAAAACTCAACTAGCACCCCGGCCCTGCCGAGTCTAGCGATAATCATAAAACTGATGATTTTAAACATAATTTTACTTTCTGGCCCAAAAATCTCCACAAGTGAAATCAACCATTTCCAAATCTTTTCCATCAAAAACAGGCCCCCCGGGCCATGCAAGGTTTAGAAAACAGTGCCAGTAGGCCCGAAGCCAAAACCACAGTAAAACATGGACAAAACCTCTTTATATGCATGGAAATGGTATGATCACACACAATAGCTGCCCCGCAGCTCACAATCAACCTATCGACCCTGCACAGGCCCACAGCTACTCAGCAAGCATAACCAGCCTAGAAGGATAATTCTATTCCCGGGACTCGCGGACATTCCCAAAATCCCACCTTCTATGTTCCAGAGTCAACAAGGCCTCACAGGACCACAAGGGTAAATAAAATATATCCGCAAATACTACAAGCAACGGAGGAATAAAAATAGGCGGATATGAATAAAGCGGTCGAGGTTTGTGGTACCAACCTAATAAACCCACCCAAGGATGTCCATTAATACAATTTTATTTTATATATATGGAGTCTAGGGAAAATAAACCGTAACCTACCTGTCGTCCGACGACAAGCTGCTGGAACAACGATGTCCAAGCTCGAACCACTCCGAGAAAATCCAAAACTAAATCGGAATCGGAATCAGATTTGGGACGGAATAACTTCACGTAGATAATTGATTAATTAACACAAAGTTTTCCCCTCACAATACTCCTCACGTAACAAATATGATATACAGTAGTATGCAATCATGTTCAATTCTTAGTTTATATAATGTAGAGCAAATGCAAGTTAGGCAGCCACTATTTAATGAAATCACAACATGCTGCCACCTTTATCACTTGGCTGGCCACTCCCTCCACCTACACGTGGAGTGGAGGTGGCAAGGATAAAAGGGAATTTTTTATCCCGCTATTTATATATTCGGGTATTGCATAAATTCGTGATAAAATAAATATAATATTTTAAATATACCATAGTTCATAGAAAATTATTTCGAACAAAACCTACTATATTATAATAATAAATTTTAACCTAACTAATTTTACTATCTCCGTTAAAATATTACGGAGTATAAAAACCTTATAAAATAAATACATATATACTTATAACGTATCAAATATATTTTTCATAAACCTTTAAAATATTTTGAAAAGGCAATAATAATATAATTTTTACCAAATTCAACTTTTAAATAACGTATTTTCAAATACACGCACGAGGCCAATAAAATTCTTAAGTTTAGGCTCGTAATTCGCCTACGCACGATTTTGACATTCAAGAATTCTCTCGGGATCCTCCCTTATATTTTATCACTGTTTTGGAACATAAATGACATTTTAAAACGTGACGTCGAGGCTTAAATCGCGTTTAACCCGACCCGGTTCGCGACCCGGTTCGCAACCCATTTTCTGCCAGACAGTCTGCGGTAAAACAGTCATAACTCTTTACTCCGATATCGGTTGGACGTGAGGTTTTGTGCGTTGGAAACTAGACTCGTAGACCTTCGATTTGGTATTTCGGGGGACTTCTAACTCTTTATATATTGAGAGAAAAGCCCAGAGACATTTGACCCAAAGTTCAGGAAATTTCTTAAAGAACTTACGATAACTTTTGTCGATTTGCTTGACTTCAAAACTTATACGTGGAAATGACCGGAAGGGTCATTACATCCGAGTTGGCCTCAAATAGACCATTTTCTTAAGCGTTTTAACTCCTTGAAATTTTTGAGTTTCTGCTCCTGGAAACGGTTGGTAAAACGGACCATTTTCTCTTCCATTTTAACTCTCAAAATTTGACAGACTTCTGATCAGACAGATGTCTTCCTGGTAAACTAATCATAACGTTTTACTCTGGACTCGGATATTTCCACGGTAAGCAGTGTTGGAAAGAAGACTCGAAGACCTTTAATTTGGTGTTTGAGAGTCCACCTAACTCTTCATATTCTAGGAGTTATGATCGTTTGAAGTTGACCCTTGAAAAATCTTACACTAAAACTCAATCAGTAAGGAAGCTTTCAACTCAACTTTGAGCTAGAGGTTCTTTATGAACCTAATTCATATCTAATACACTTCACACACATAAGTATTAATCTCCATACCTATTTACCATTTGAATTCATCTGGTTCAGATCAAACAACATATGAAAATGATCTGGATCTTAGCTTAGAATATTTGGGGTGTTACAAAAATAACCTAGGATTACCTATAATGACGGTCATAGGCGGTAGAGGAATTCTATTGTGTGGTGAAATAACCCCAGATTTGGATAAACCTTATTAATTCAAAACATTTACATTTTGCTAGCTTTAAATTTCAATATAACAATTATTATTTCGTTAAGGGATAAGATTTGACGCAAACTGAAGTGAATAAACTGCTTTAAGTATCGTATTTCTCACCCTATTCCATGTGAGATTTGACCCCAGCCTCATTGTTGGGTTACTATATTTGACAACAACCATTTACACTTTTAAAGGGTGGAATTTGAACATATTAAATTTTAGCATTGTTGTCGGGGAATATGATTTTCAAATTTACTTAAAGTAATTTTTTCTTTACTTTGTGTCCCTTACTTATCCCATCACACTTGGTCTCTTTTGTACATGTTGCATACAAGTATGGCGGCTCAAAATCAAAGGAACCAAGGAAACAATCAATAGAATGCCCTTGGGAATGTGCAAGCGGTAAATCCTCTATTTGATGAGAATGTCAATGTTTTTGCTGTGGAGGTCCCTGAACTGCACTATGCTAGTGTATATGTCCCACCTCGTGTGGAAGCTGCGACATTTAAGATAAAGCAAGGGGCATATGAAATGCTTAGAGTTAAAGTCCTTTTCTGAAACTCCACTGACGATGATACCCATGAACGTCTGAAGAACTTTATAGATGTTTATCAGACGTATAGACAAAACCATATACCGGATGAAGCCTTCAGGTTGAGGCTGTTCAAATATTCACTGACTGGAGAAGCTCGCACCTGGCTTAACCATTTTCCCCCCAACTCAATCCACACTAGGAACGAGTTGGTTAAGGTATTTATGAAGAAATGGTTTTTGCTTAGTAAGAAATCAGAGCTCAGAGACAAGATCTTCCTTTTCAAGCAACTCCTGGGAGAGAAATTGCATGAGTCTTGGGAGAGGTTCAACCTGTATCTTCAATAATCTCCAGGTCATGATTTTCCTGACCACATTCTAATGGAGAAGTTTTCCACAGGGTTGGACTTCATCTCTCAGTCAGTTGCCAATTATATGGCAAAGGGCAGTTTCATGGATAAAACATTCGCCAGGGTAACACAGATATTGAATAGGTTGAAAACTCATAACCAGGTCTGGCACTCAAGTGCAACCAATGAAGGGTACATGCCTCCTTCCTTAGACAATCTAGCAAAGGAAAATCATGATAAATATCAGAACATCGCTAAGTTGGTCACCAGCCTGAATTTATTGAACAAGAAGTTGACTGAAAATGATACCAGAAGGGTGAATGTTGTAGAGAGCATACCTTTACAACAAGCACCTAGTTTCAGTTCTAAAGAAGCTGGATACCCGAAGATGCAGGCAATGTAGGCTGAAGAAGATAACTTTATCACAAACACGCAGGTCAACAGAGACATGGTCAGTTCTACCAGGGTCAAGGCTATGGAAATCGAAATTAGTTGAAACCATAGCAGCAGAACCAATGGAATTTACAACAGTGAAATCAGTGGCGACCATAACAACAAGCCCAATGAAGACCACAATAACAGGTTCAAGGAAACCTTAAAAATCTAAATGGGTTTAATCATAATAGTGGAAATCCATATGTGCATCCACGGGGAAATAAGCAAGAACAAGGACTCTCCAAGATGGAGAGTATGTTAGAAAGGATCCTTTCTAATCAGGAGAAGGCAGACACATCAACAAAAAACCTAGCAGAAGTGGTAGGTTCTCACACAGATTCTATCCAAAAGCTGGAACAACAGTTCAGAGATTTATCAAGGGAGCAGAACCCAAAACTGAAGGGTCAACTACCAAGTGATACCATTGCTAATTCAAACGGTGGGGGTAGAACCTCTCAGTGTATGGCTATTACTATCTGGAGTGGTCTCACTATAGCAAATATTGATGTGATTGATGAACCGGTGGAAGAAGTAGAGGTTAGTACTGAGGAAGATGCTATAAGTGAAAAGGGAAGATCCAAGTGAGAAGAAGGTTGATGAGATTAATAAATGGCCTATGAAGAGGTTTCATTCATAAATTAAGTGTCCACCACAATTCCCTCAAAGGTTGGTCAAAAAGACGGAGGATGCTAAATGCTTAAAATTTTATGATTAGTTGAAGCAATTGTTGATGAGTATACCATTCCTTGATGCTTTTCAAGAGATGTCTAGATTTGCAAAATAATTGAAAGAGTTGCTTAAGAAAAAGGGATTTGTGAAGGAGAAATATGTACAACATTCTCAGAAGGTGACCTCTATTATTTCACACTACCCGATTGAGAAGAAGGGTGATCCTAGTGCATTCATTATACCCTGCACCATCAGGCTAAGAGAGTTTTCTAAAGCACTATACAATGGTTCCAACATAAATTTAATGCCTTTGGCTATATACAAGCATTCGGAACTTGGACATCCCAGACCTACCAGCATGAGGTTGCAAATGGCAGATAGGTCCATTCAATGACCCATCAGTATTGTTGATGTTGTGCTAGTCAAAGTCAGAAAATTCATGTTACCAGCTGATTTTGTGATACTGGATTATATGGTGGATAAACAGATCCCAATTATTTTAGGATGCCCATTTCTAGCAATCGAAAGAGCACTAATAGACTCAGAGAGGAATGAAATTAAATTTCTAGTCAATGATGAAGAGGTCATTTTTCAAGCCTGCAAGGGAATGTCCTTACCAAGAAAGTATCATATCATTTCAGTGATAAATGTGGTACAGGACGTAGTAGAGGAAGCGATAAAAGAAAAGGTGGAAGAGGATAGTTTTAGTGAAGTGTTAGCAGCTATCTTGGTGAACTTTGACGAGGAAGACATAGAGGGATACATGGATACCGTGAATGCCCTAATAGGGCTTTGTTCTTATAGTTACACTCCCAAGAAACTCTCTCTGGACCTACAGAATGGAGACATGCCACCAACAAAACTATCCATCATCGAGGCTCCCAAACTTGAGCAAAAGAAGCTCCTGGTCCACCTCAGGTATGAATTCCTTGGGACCTAATGAAACTTTACCTGTTATTGTTTCCACTTTGCTTTCTGATGTGCAGGTAAATAGGTTGGTAGTTGTGTTGAAAAAGTATAGAAAATCTATTGGATGGACAATAGCTGACATCCGTGGGATTCCAGCAGGCATATGTGAGCACAAAATTAAGCTGGAGGATGATAGCTGACTGACAACGCTCAAAAACACTCTGTAATAGAAGGTGGTAGTGATCATTAGAGAAAAACAAAATTTATATTCCCAATAGGTCTCGGGGTCAATCCCACAAAGAATAATTTAATCGCGATTGAGATAATAAAAAATTAAAGAAACTTATTGAAGTTAAAGAAGCAAAAAGAAAAGATAAAATGATTGGGGGGTTTTAAACTAAAAACAAGGGATAGAAGGAAATCAAGTAAAGGATAGGTTTCATTAATGGCTTTCACAAAGCAAGGATAACAAGGGAGAATTGGGAATGAGAATTTAATTCCCAAGACTTACACCCAATTAACGCATAGGTACCCTTGGTTAAGAGTATGCTTAATTATCTTTCAACCAATCAAGCATTTATCCTCCGTGGGTTCTCTTGAATCTTCATGGATAAGCAACCAAACAACAAAATCAACTTGGGTAAGTTGGGCCATTTCTAGCCCCAAATCTTAGATGGGAATTTCCTGCAATCAAACTATTTTTAGCCTTGATCTAGAGTGAAAATCCCAAATCCCCACTATTGAACCTTTACCCAATTGAAGAACTCCTCTCTCAAGCAAGAACCCAATTTGTATGCTAAGTCAATGTTTGCAACAATCAACTATATAATTAAAGCATGAAATATTCAATAGACCCACACAATTTATTCAAGAGAAAGAACAAGATAATAACTAAATACCCAAATAAAGTATTATCTCTAATAGATTAACAAAATATTAATTCAATAATTACACCTACAATTAGTCAATTTAGAACAAGAGTTTAAAGAAGGGAATTTAAAGATTTTACAATAGAAATCATCCAATTCTTTACTCCAATAGTGTAGGGTGTTGAACTTGCTCTCCAAGATTTTCAAAGTTGTGTGAAATTGCCAAAGATGCTTTCAAAAATTGCTGAGAAATGTTTTATGTGAGCTGGGGTTTTCAAAAGTGTGAAATGATCAACTTGGCCTGACTGAACCTCATAAGTTGCACCTGTGGAATTTCATCATAGTGTGTGGCCGTTGTGGCAATAAATTGGTTCGAGTGCGGTACCGCCTTTACAAGGCTCTAAGTGCAGGAGCGCCCCCAACCCAATAGGATACAAGTCACAGGTGCAATGTCTTCCTCGATGTTGTGGTACCGCTGTTGCAGCTCCTAAAGGCGCAGTAGAAGTAGACCTGACATATTTAGTGATGATTTTGTCCTCTTTGCCTTACTTTTGCTCATTTTTGCCCCAATTGTGCCACAACATCCGCATTAATAATAATCACATGAAATAGACCAAAATATGCCATAAGTGGTCCCATCTAATCATTAGAAGATGCAAAAGCATAATAAAAGAGGTATAGATAAGTGGTAAATTCACCACTTATCAACACCCCCAACTTAAGTTCTAGCTTGTCCTCAAGCAATTTATAAGCAAATTTCAAAGAGACTAACTAATTTATGCACAAGGGTCATCCACTCACTTCCACAACACACTTATCAATTTAAGTACAAAGGATATTATTTTGGTTGGTACTAATATTTAGCCGATCACAAGTGAATTCTCAACAAAACAACCCCCTCAATTTCACACACATTTTCAATAGTCGTAATAGATTTGCAAAGATGACCAAGTGACAACAAGCAATCCTCAAGAAGTGACTCAGAACCACTAGTTGCTCAAACATGCTCCATTGACTCATTTTCGGAATTTATCAACATCACCAACTATCCTAATTCACATGCCCTCACAAGAAAGGAAGTCCCAATAATACTCTATTAACAACAATGAAACAAGGTACAAATGCACAACACTCACACTCAAAAAGAACTTCAAGTACCAATAAATATCAAACCATAAGTTTGCCCTTATTTTTATTCACCACTAACTTAATGGCAATCAGTCGGTGATGTCAAAGGACTTTTGAAAGCTTGTAATGTAGGCTTGGTGAAGGGTAGGATAAGCATTTAGGATTAAAGTGACTACTTCCTCCTTCAACACTACAACAACTTTTTCAATTTGAAACCAAAGTCATTTTCTTTTCTATTTCATGTACCACAAAGCACTATTTAACTTACTTCATATGATGCCCCAAAGTTTCATCATTCTACTCACCTTGGAGGATTCACTTCCTTTCCTTTATTTACTCTTTTCCTTTCATCTTTGCTTTCTTTTTCAAATTCTTCCATCATTTTGACAATTCTTTTTAGATTCGACCAACAAACAGAGATAAGCTCATTTAGCACTCCTCCAAGGTACTTTTTCATCACCCCAACTTAGGCTTTTAGCCTCGATTTCATACTTGTAGAGTTCATGGAGTGACGGGTTCAAAAGAGGGACTAATTTTCAAAATGGTTCAAGGCTTGTAATGCAGTTGCCAAAGAAGAGATATTAGGCTCAAGAAAGGTGACTAATGATACAATTTAAGTGCAATGGCAAACTTTTAAGGCTAAGTAGGCTTCAACAATCACAAAGAAGGCCTAAGATCATTTCTCCAACCAACACAATTAAGACTAGCATTCGAATGACTAACCGAACGAGTTCTAGATGACCCAAGAAAGTACAAGAATTATTCACAAACTCACCACACATAGCATGCGAACTATTCAAGAGGGTTCAATTTTACTCCCTAAACAAGGACAAATAGAGCCATATTTTGTATCCACATCATCACTAATGGGTTAAAAGTCAGAAAAAGATTAAAGGCATTGTCACTAACATAATTCTTTGCTTTTCAACTACTCACAAAAATTTAATTGGAGGGGTATGCTCAATTCAATTTAATTCACATGTAAGACTAATTCTATTAGTACCAAGCAAATCGCTACCAAAATTATCTGAAAAGATGATGATTTGCCCTTAATAATGACGCCACCCAATCTATCATAGGGCCAAATCATCTATCTAAATTGATATGGCAACTCAGAATTCACCAACATACACACCCAACACACAGGCAATTTCATCTAGCCTAACAGGTACTCAGACTTCCCCTGGCTTCAAACACCAAACAAAGCAACGATTTTCCTTAACAATATCGTCACTCAATATATCATTGGGGATCATCATTAAAAACCAACTACAACAAAATAAAGAAGTACCAAAATGACTAATCCAATAAGATTTCAAAGAACACAAGACCCGATAAGGGCACAATATCTAACAAAATAAGCCTGGAAAGGGAACAATATCTAATATAAGCCCGACAAGAGAAAAAACAAAATATACAACAAGGGCAACATCACCCCCATCTAAAAAAGGTAAAGCATGGTCCTCAATGCAAAATAAAGAAATGAAAAACAAGGAAAATAGTGCAGGGCTCCCTGGAGTCTGCATCAGACTAGCAAACTCTGGAGTAGGTTGCAACAGGCTAAGCAGAGGATTGTGCCTCATCATCATCCTCATCACTCTCTTCCTCAGATATGAAAGAGTACTCCTCACTGTCATCATCTTTAGACATTAGAATCTTCTTGTTCAGATGCCCTCATTTGAAGATGGCTTTGATACCTCTCCAAATTTTCAACATGAACTTGTTCCTCTTCTTGTTATTTTTCTTCTCATCCTCAAAATCTTGCTGAAGAGCAGCATGAGCCTTGGATAACTCAACAAAGTCCTGCTTATGCAACCCTACATAAGCAGTCACTATGGCAATGAAATCAGCCTACTACTTCTGTGCATCAAATTATGACCGCCTCTCTGCTTGGGTGAAGAGGTCGGCTAAAGGTGTTGGTTGTGTAGAGCTACTGGGAATCTATGACATGATGTCCCAAATAGAGTCAAACTGAAAAGTAATCGACCCAAAGGGTCCTTCAACCTGAGTTCCCTAACAGGAGGGATGTTGATCTACTACTATGTCAATCTTTTTGTTCTTGCTCTATGGTACACCTCCTTCTCCATGCACTTTCAATGGGTGGAATGGTTTATCAGGTTCTATCCAATGATATCCTGGACATTCGAAAACTTCAGCCAACTGACATAACTCAGTAATCAAAGAAGGGAACATCAGGGTAGGGTTGTTCTGAAGGAAATACTCCTTTAGATATTGGACAATAGAGTGATCGGCATTCATGGGAATGCTATCTAGAATGCAAGAAATCATCCTAGCCTAGAGAGGTGGGACACCAGACTTATTCCTGGTTTGTGACACACGGCTGCAAATAATCGCAAGTCACATCTTTGCCTCAATTATGAAGGTACTCGATGATATGGACTTTAATGCTCTTACCCAACTCACTATCTCTCCCAAAGGGCATAACTTAGACACTAGCCAAGTGCTCGAACATGAGTCCTTTTGGTGCATAGGCTCAAGTGGATTGTTGGGCAGCCTATAGAATGTGTTAATCTATTCTGGACAAAATTTCACAACCTTCCCCCGAATGATGAGTTCTAGGATGTTGAAGTCCGTACACTTTAAATTTGCGTAGAACTCCCTCACTCATTCCTCATTTGAATCACAACGGGTAGGTATGAAACATGTAAATCTCGTAGTCATAAGACACCCATGGAAATCTAGGAGATGCTACACCAAATTCTTCTAAACTATCCCCCTCTCTGGCTTTATATTTTTGTAAAGGAGATAATTGTAGTAACAGCACTGACAGTCACGAGACATTAACCTCAAGGTGTCAAATGGTGCTTCGGCAATTTCTTCCTCAATTTCATCACACAAAGGTTCATCATCAATAAGATTGTGGTCCATTTTTTATTCTTGGAGTACCTAAAAATATAGAATCAAGTTAGAAGGGGTGTGTGAACCTGTTAAGCAATTCAAAACAAAGCATGTGAGCCAAAGAAATAATTTTTAAAGCACCTGGAAGTCACAGTTGCATAACTACTATTTGCAGAAATTTTGCACAGTAGCCACACTTGCAAATTTTTCATTGCAGGAGAAGAGGTGCAACGGCGGACAATATCAGTGCACCTGCGGCCTTTTAAGTTTTTAGGACTACCACAGTGGTGTCCTGGTGAGCACAGGTGCGCCATCAACCCTGCATCATCAGAACCACACCTACGACATCATCTTCTTCGGCAGGAACCCAAATAGACAGTTGTCAAACACAATTAAAACATGATTTTATGGTTGGAATTATACTCAGACTTCTACTTCCTTAATATACTACTACACAAGCACACCCATCTACATCTGGCACACATAAGCGACCCTGATAACGAACCACACCATCTCCCCCTTGGGAGAAAACCTCCACCCACTACTGATGAACTGCACCCTTAAGCTGAAGTAGAATGGGATCCTTGGCTTGCTTTGCCTTCACCTCAGCTACCAAAGATGATTCAGCACCATTTTGTACATTTACACCACCTTCCGTCGAGTCTACAAGGAGAACTCTCAACCGATCTAGCGTATAAACCTCCTTAACTAATTCCTTCTTCCCATCTTCAATGGAAGACACACTTCCCATGGACATTCTACTCAAAGCATCCGCCATGACATTGGCCTTACCCGGATGGTAAAGCACACTCATATCATAATCCTTAAGGAGCTCAAGCCATCTCCTTTGTCGCAAATTCAATTCCTTCTGAGTGAATACATACTTAAGACTCTTATGATCGGTGAATACATCCATGTACACCCCATACAGATAATGTCTCCAAACAGCTGCCAACACAAGATCATGGGTAGGATAATTCTTCTCATGAGTCTTAAGCTGTCTCGAAGCATAAGCAATCACCTTACCACGCTGCATCAAAACACAACCCAAATCAATCCTAGAAGCATCACAATACACAACAAAATCATCTAGGCCCTCGGGTAGAGCTAACACTGGAGTTGTGATCAATCTAGTCTTCAATTCCTGAAAGTTCTTCTCACAGAAGTCGGACCACTGAAATTTTACCTTCTTCTGAGTCAATCGTGTCAAAGGGGCAGCAATGGACGAAAATCCTTCCATAACCTCCTGTAGTAACCAGCCAAACCCAAAAAACTCCTAATATCAGACGGGGAATTAGGTCTAGGCCAGTTCTTTACTTCCTCTATGTTTTGAGAATCAACCCGAATACCATCTTTAGTGACAATATGACCCAGAAAAGCAACAGACTGAATCCAAAACTCACAGTTGCTAAACTTAGCAAACAAATGTCTACCCTTAAGAGTTTGCAACACAACCCTAAAGTTATCCGCATGCTCCTCCTCACTTCGAGAGTAGATGAGGATATCATCAATGAACATAATCACAAACATATCCAAATAATGCTTGAACACATGGTTCATCAAATCCATAAAAGTTGCAGGAGAATTTGTTAGACCAAAAGACATCACAACAAATTCATAATGACCATACCAAGTCTTGAACGCTATCTTCGGGATATCACACTCTCTAACACAAAGCTAATGATAACCAGATCTAAGGTCGATCTTGGAGAAGAATCCAGCACCTTAAAGTTGATCGAACAAGTCATTATTCCTATGAATGGGATACTTATTCTAGATTGTGACCTTGTTCAACTGACGGTAATCAATACACATTCTAAGAGAACCATCTTTTTTTCGAACAAATAAAACTGGGGAACCCCATGGAGAAATGCTAGGCCTGATGAAACCTTTATCAAAAATATCCTTCAACTGATCTTTCAACTCTTTGAGTCCTGCGGGAGCCATTATATAGGGAGGAATAGAGATAGGATTTTTATCTAGGAGAATGTCTATCCCAAAGTCTATCTCATGCTCGGAAGGACTTCGGGAAAATCTCAGGAAACACTTCTGGAAACTCATTTACAACAGGAACATACTGAAGTGATAGGGTTCCGGACTCCGTATCCATAACCCGCACTATGTGATAAACATACCCCTTTGAAATCATCTTCCTAGCCTTAAGATAAGATATGAAATGACCATTCAAGGAAGGGGGACTACCTTGCTATTCTAAAACAGGTTCATTAGGAAACTTAAAACTGACAACCCGAGTACGAAAATCAACAGAAGCATAAAATGCATACAACCAATCCTTACTAAGAATGACATCAAAATCAGTCATCTCCAACTATACTAGTTCTGCTGAAGTGACTCTATGAAGGACTGAGATAGGGAAATTTCAGTAGATCTTTTTTGGCTAAGACTGACTCACCAATAGGAGTAGAAATAGAAAAGGGTTCTAAAAGCAATTCAGGACAGATTTCAATATTTCATGTCACATAAGGGGTCACAAAAGATAAGGAACTACTAGGGTCCAACAAAGCATACACATCGAAAGAGAAGACTTTCAACATACCAGTAATAACATGTGGGGAATTCTCCTGATCCTGATGAGAGGACATAGCATAAAAGCGGTCCTGGCACTGACCACCAGAACTAGAAGATGTGCCCTGCTGGGATGGCCTACCTTCTGAAGCTGCTGGGGTAGACTGAGTCCTACCTCTATACCCCATCCTAGCTGAAGGGAAATCTCTGATAAGATTTCCAGGCTGACCATAAACAAAGCAACCCTCTTTACCAACCAAACACTCACCGGGGTGATTCTTTCCACACCTGGTACAAATAGGGAAAGTAGGCCCCTTTGCACCACTACCATGATACTGGGGATATGAACTAGATCCCCTACCACCCTGATCATGATATTTCCTCTGATCCTAGGTAGGAGGACTAGCAGAAGACTTAACAGATCTGATGACTTCTTCTGGAAAGAAGAGCGAGGTCCACCTCCGGACCTGTGATGACCAAAACTTAATCTCTTGGATCTTGCTCCCTTATTATCCCTTGCTATCTCCCTAAGATTGTCACCCTCAATCAGATAGGCATGAGTCATGAGTCGGGAAATGTTCATATCAGTCAACAACAAAGCAGACCTACACTCTTTCTTCACCACATCAGAAACCCTATATGTGAACTTACTTATTTAATCATGCGGGTCTGCTACCATAGAGGGAGCATATCTACACAACTGAGTGAACTTCAGACTGTACTCTTGAACCAACATCGACCCCTGTCTAAAGTTCACAAATTCCTTCACCTTTGCTTGCCTCAACTCTCGGGGAAAGAAACTATCAAGGAACTCCCTCTCAAAACACTCCCATGTCATAGGGACCGCATCCCTCACTCTAGCCTCCTTCCATTAAGTAATATAAATATGAGCTTCATCCTTGAGTTAATAGGATTCAAGCTCAACACAATCAACACCAACCACTTGCATAACCTTGAAGATTTTCTTCACTTCATCAATAAAGTTTAGCGGGTTCTCACTCACTTTCGAACCCCAGAATTCAGGTGAATTTATATGGATAAAGTCACAAACTTGGGCTGCTTCCCAACCTTGAGGGTGGACTGGGGCAATAGCCTATTGATTTGCCTGAGTGGCCAAGGTCTGGGCTAGCAAATGGATGGAGTTTCAAAACTTCTCATTCGTGATGTGGGGGACCAGAACGGGAGGAACAACATTCTGAGCGCCTCGGCTAGGCTTAGCATGTCGAAGAGGCATAATCTAAAATGTACAAGATGAGGATTAGAGAAACATAAGAGTTAAGCTCTACCACACAACATGATCATGAAAGAAGTGAAGTTTTCTAAGTCATCTCATAGCTTCCCTCTCATATGTGTGGTGCACTTCACACACATGAAGGACACTCTACTCGATACGTCTTTCAGACATCCTAGGACTCTTGAACTTGATGCTCTGATACTAAGTTTGTCATGCCCTGAGGTTACCCCTTAGGCGTAACACGGGACTTGGGACCACAAGTGCCCCAAGATAACCCTTGGTCATATCATTCTCAAGCATAACAAAAGGTAAGTGGAAGCAAAATAGATAAATCCAGAATCACATATATAGGTATTCAAGTCGAATAGAAATACAAAATCTGAAAAGAGACTCGAACACTGTCTATGTTTGAAAGCCTCTACATGACATAAGGAGTTGCTAGGACAAGACCCTAGATAAATCGAGGTACTAAATTAAGAAATCAATACTCTAAAATATACTAGTCCTCGACCTAAGAGAACTCACCAACAACTGACAGAAAGTGGCCTGAAAGCTCTAGCCACGTGTCTGGGAAGGGATACCTGAATCTTCATCATCAACGGATGCAACGCAGGATATGCATCAGTACTATAGGATGTACCGAGTATATGAGCGATGCATGAATCATGATAAAAATAGTTTAAACCATGCTTAAAAATGAAATTGTTACGTAAAGAAGGAACGTGAATAGATATCAAAGTATAAAACATGAAATATAAAATAAAGCTTAAGTTTCATAGTATAGAATCATATAACTTCATAGCTTGAAAATAACATGTGGGAGTTCTTTTAACCGACATAAACCATGCTGAGCGACATGGAGTCTGATGTATACTCCCCATCAAAAGGATCCAATATACCATGCCAGGGTATAAAGGCATGACTGTGGCGTGATCACATATAAATTTGATGCCCAACAGAGGGGACTTAGAACTTACAGGGGCACGTAGTTCTGGGACCCTGGGTACTCTCACCCGGTCCAACTCGGTGCTCAATACTACGCCCAAAACATATAAAATGTGATCACATACATGTGACATATCTGATGTCAATCTTGTTCATAACTTGTTCATACCTGTTCATAACCCAGATCATCATACTACCCATGAGTTTTAGTTTAGAAAAATGACTCATGAGCATTGATGGAATATCGGGTGTCTTGTCTTGCATAATACTGCATAACATGGGAAGACTTGCATACTTCATGACTTGTAAAATTTGCATGGCTCTAGTTCAATTTTCATAAAACATGTACTTTCTTTGAATCATAGGAACTAGGCATGCACATGCTTAAAAATCCGTAAGGAACATGCTATCAAAATCCAATTTGCTTAAATCAACTTCATGCATGTAGAACTTTGAATGGTTAAACTTCAATTCATGAAATAAGAGTCAACATGTAGAAACCCATGTGAAATCATGCAATTTAATAGCAATTTCATAATCAAATTATGGGAAGATCATATTTAGCAAAACCCATAAGAATTGGATAAGAACTCTAATTTTAAGATCATGAAATCAAAATTTTAATTAGGGGTTTTGGGAACAAGTATGAAAGGAACCCATTGTTTAGTACCCGCGTACCCTAATTGAAGCTAACCCACTTGAATTGGAAAGACCTAGGAGGCATGAAC
This sequence comes from Jaltomata sinuosa, assembly GCA_003996215.1. Taxonomy (NCBI): domain Eukaryota; kingdom Viridiplantae; phylum Streptophyta; class Magnoliopsida; order Solanales; family Solanaceae; genus Jaltomata; species Jaltomata sinuosa. Next base: position 670,315 of record QJPP01001149.1, on the reverse strand, counting down.
TTGGAGCTTGAGACTTAAAGCTTGGAGAAAATTTTCCTATTTTGGGAGATGAGTGAGGTAATAAGAAGGAACTTAGGCTAATGAGGGTGAAAACCCTTCTTGAAATAGTCAAAATGACCTCACTTAGGAGTTAATAGGGTAAGTAATGACTAAAATACCCCTGGGACATAATTAGGAAAAAGTTAATTTAAAACTCGGCTTGAGGTTCCACGGGTGGAGTTTACGACTCGTAGACCTAACCATGACTCGTGGTTCTTTTTTGCGGAAACTGCCCAAGGTTTCAGGATGCTGAAGGTTCCCTACCACTCAACAGGATGACTCGTGGAAACTTTCATGAGTCGTAGAATGAAGTCGTGGGAATCAGGGGACCTGACCACTCATTGTCTGAGTTCCATGGGTTAGTTCAACGACCCGTGGAAACTTCCATAAATCGTGAACCTGACTCGTGGTTCTCAGACCTGAGGATGGTCTGCAGGACTAGAATCATGAGTCATTTCCACGACTCATAGAACCACCCACTACTCATGGACTTAACCCGTGATTCCTGGAAGTTCAAAAATTTCTGCAAGTTCTGAGTTTAAAAGCTAGGTCTATTTCCGGGGTGTTACAATATCTCCCCCTTGGGATCATTCGTCCTCGAATGAAGACTAAACAAGGGAAAACTAAAGAGAAAATAGCCCAACCAGCAACAAAACATGGAAACCAAAGAGTAAACATAAAAACTGAGCTTTAGAACTTGAAAACATGATAAACTAACTTCGTAAAACATGGATGCATGCTAGAATCATGAGAAGAACTGGTGGAATAGAATCAAAGGGACATACTAAGGATAAAACTAGTACCTCAAGCCTGAACTGAACCGGAAGAAAAAAGATGAGTATATTTGGCCTTCATGTCCTCTTCCGCTTCCCAATTAGCTCCTTCAACAAGCTGATTTATCCAAAGAACATTTACCGAAGCAACTTCTTTGTTTCTCAACCTCCGAACCTGATGATCAAGGATCTCTATAGTAACCTCCTCATAGGTGTGACTATCTTTCACACTCATATCCTCCAAAGGGATAATCAAGCTCGGATCACCTATGTCAACTAGTATTGCTAATTTCCTACAATATTCACATTAACCTTATTTCTACTCATTGATTTTCGATATCTATTTTGCTCATGATCTTTGCTTTTAAGAAGATAATTCTTACATATAAGACAAATTATATGGTAGAATAAGGAGTCAAATAAGAGCAGGGTCCATAGTTAATTTCTCAATGCTCATATTCTAAGAGATGTAGCCAAATAAGCATCTAAAAAACAAATTTGCATCAGTCTTTATTGTATTTTCTGGAAGGAAGAATTATTTAACACATCTAATATTCTATCACTTAGTGATGAATCCTCTAAAAAATTGACAAGAGCTTCTGCAACATTATCTATAATTTCCTCTGACTCATCCAGCAATATATTTTCTAATTGTGGAATAGCTCCTGAATTTCTAAGAGCAACTCTATTTGCCTCATAAAAGATATAAAAAGTGTTACCTGATTCATCATTTTGTTGCACCTCAATGCTAGTAGAATCACTCAGTTTATTAGAATGGTCGTTATGTGTTTGAGCTTGAGAGTAGTTCTGGCCATTCATCAATTACCTCATATAAGGTCGTATAACTTTATCATCATGTTATTCAGTTAACAATCTAAGTGTAGTTCTGGTTTGTATTGTTCCTTATCCAAAATGAAGTAATTACCTAAAGAATTGCTGCAAAGTAGAAGTAAAACCAAGCACGCAGAATTCACTCAAATATTGGATTAACTGGCAATATATATATGAAAAATTCATACCAAAACTTATGCTTATGGTTATACACGGTTTGATAGAAAAATAAAATAAGATCAAAGTCCCGAGACCTTTCTTAGGAAAATATGTATTTCTGCCAAACAAGCTGTAATTATTTTATTATAGTCCTATTTCATGCCACAACTAAAATAACATGCCATATGTGGATCTTGAGATGAACAAGCCCTACTTCCGCATAATTGTCTCCTAATAAATTTATTTGTTCAATCATATAAATTTAATCCAACATATATCATTATGTTTTGAGCAATGAAATGCATGATGGGACCATCACGCTGAAAACTAACTTGAGGAAGTAAACATGAATACAAATTAGTAAAAGAAAGGAGTACTTGACCTAATTGAAATGTTCTTAAACATTTTGTTTTGATCATTAAGATTAAACTTTCCTTATCAAATACATTCAACAACAATATCCTACTACACAAAATACAGATGGAATCTATTACTCACCTTGGTAAAACTTACTCATAATCTACTACGGCAAAAATAACTAATTTTTTAAGGCAAAAGAATCAATATACATAGCCTTAAACTTAGATGTCTTTTCTCATTAGCTTTTTGTGCAACTTGACCTATGTCTATAATATTGATTATGTGTTAGATATGACAACAGAGTTGCACAACATGTAAATGTAGATGCACTTTCTTAATGCTGTCCTTTTTAGGTGCACATGAGCTGAGATATTCTGGGCAGGTAAATGACATGTCTGGGACAATAGAATCTCCTAAAGTTAGCCAATTTGAAGTTGAGAAGGAGCTTAAAGTTGTTGTTGATGTCTCACAATTTGATTATGCAGTAGTCTTAGCTACTTATCTAACCCAAATAACGAGTATACTGGGAAATAGTTAATTTTAACTAATCATAATGAAATATCTATATATCAAGAATAATTATGGTAAGCAACTGACTAAGTTTCCTAATCACAATGGAAGGAACAAGAGTTGGTAATATGCAAATTGATGTTGCAGGTCATGGATATGCTGGACAACTTGGTGGTGAGACTGACATTCCATGTCCTAGCCAACAAGGGAATTACTTACAGCAAATAGTGCTTATCAAGGGTGTAAAATATGGACAACAAACTAATGAAATACATGAGAAGAAGGTTTAACATGATAGAGAGAACTAAGTGGAAAATACTAGTAGTGGAAATTCTTTTCAAGGATGTGCAAGTGATTACCAGTTGGTTTTAGCTTCTATGAATGCTACTAGAATTGAGGATGGTTCAACAATTAAGGTTAATGGAGTGGACGCTAGTAATCGAAATGATTGGATTGTAGTGGTACGCAAAGATTCTCCAAGAATAAGTAAAGTGCAATATACTGGTGCCATTCGATGAGGGACTTCATGTATTCGATCATAAAATATTTCTTGTCCAAGCTATCTTGAGATTCTTTTGACTAAAGATGGGAAAGATATCAATCTAGTTACAACAATAATGCTTATTTCTAATATGGAGTTGGCTAAAATGTTAAAAGCATATCAGAGTACTAACTAATAGAATGAACACCTAAGAACCAGTTCTTTTATTCATGTTACAAATATAGTTTTATGTGAAGAATCTGTTGGACTTTTAATAAAATGCAGCAACACGATTTAACTTGTCAAGTATAGGAAGAGCACCAGATTGAGAAGGACATGGTTTTGTAAAACTAAAGCTAGTGGTTAAGATTATATAGTTGTTAGAGATGATTTGTAACAGAATTTATCATTGGCTACTGCTAGAGATTTATCAAAGTATGTCAGTACGTATTATTAATTTACATTTTGTTGGATCTGAAATATTAGAGAATTTGAATCCAGTTCATGTACTAAATAGTTCTTTAGGTTCTAATCTATAACAAACCATACAGACTGCTTAGTTGCAAAAGGAAATTCACAAGTCTTTTTGGACACTTCAATACATGAAATTCCATCCCAAGATGAGAATTTTGGTTAGTTTCAAGGGAAAATAAATGTTGAAGTGTCTTCAAGACCTACTTTTATCCAATGCAAATTCTACAAATGGTGTTAGTACCAATAAAGAATAAGGTGACCAAACTAATCTTTAGATGGAATGATTTTGTGGATGATGAAAATGAGGATGACTTGCAACAAAATGAGCAAACTGATATTGGCCAAGGTTCTACGAAAAGAGAAATCCAAAACTTAGGTTTGGCATCACAATGGAACATTAACACTAAGAGACATATACGCAAATGAGAGCTCCCAATGTTGTAGATGTAATTAAAAATATGGATATCCATCAAAAACAGTCAAAAGACTTCCAAACGATCACAGAAAGCTGAATATATTAACATCTGCCTTAGCAAACAAATGAATGAATTCATAAAATTATAGGGGAAACAGAGGAATTAATTCAATCAATTGCCCATAAAACTAATAGCAGGCAAAAATCATAAAATGCATATAAATACGAAAAAACCTTACTTTTACAAATTGTAAATCGTGTCAAGTGTTTGGGTACCTGGAAAGCAGAATATCTTACCAACAAATAGAAGAAAGTGAAGGAGAAGAATAAATTATGTAAAACCTATAAGTAAAGAGAAGATGTAGACCTATGAAAAGGAGAGGATTGAGAAGATTGTGAATCAATGGTGTCCAGAGATGGGTCAACTTGCCTGTGAATCAATGGTTGTCGATGATTGTGAGAGATGATGGCAGTGACATGGAGAGTAGAGATAGTGGTCATCATCTTCAATGGACCCTTAGAGTTGTGTTCCAGCACCTCTTAGATGTGCAGCAAAACTGAATTAGCATGAATAGGGTTTTTTTAATTTTGATATTAATAATCAGAGGGAATAACTAATTATTGTACAAAAGATTTGGAGGGAAAAATAAAATGATAAAAATTGGTCCAACTAGTGATTTTAGTGGCAAACTATTTTATTGTTGGTAGAAAGATTTATTTTGTGGCTATTATTTAAGTGCCACTAATACTTCAGCTTAAAGTTCAATTAGTGGCAGATTAATTGCCGCTAATAATTGTCGCCAAAGATGTCTTTTGTAGTAGTGCAAGAGCTCACCCTCAGTCTGAAATATCCCAAAACAGCTCCTCGCACGAGTCTCCAACGAGCTAACAGAGATGGCATACACTAGGATCTGCACCAAAAGATGCAGAGTGTAGTATGAGCACCAATTAAAAAATAACCGGTACTCAGTAGGTATCATAGGCTGACTGGGCACATATAAGATTAAAGAGCAGTAATAAGCAGAATAGAAGCAAGTAGTCACTGAAACAATGAAGAAGCACGCAAAAGCTAGGACAGAAAAAATACAAACAAGAACAATACACATGTCTAGCTATTTGAATGCATGTCACAGGTGAAAGAAAGAAACATGTACTCGGGATCCTTACAATAAAAGGTATAATAACAGAGATCCAGAAAGTAGGCGGTATACCAGTAACCTCAATGAATAGAGAAGGAGAAGAAGAAAGTGGTAAACAAGCCCGAATACAAGGAACGATAACCCAACTAGGCATAAAATCTCATGTTAAGAATTCAACAACTGGAAGCCCAAGAGAAACCTTAACAATCTCCAATCTAATAAGAAACCACAATAGGAACAAATACCGGGAAAATAGTAAAAGTAAGTCTATCTACAATCCCCTGGGTTCCCATACACCCGAGGAACACAAGCAAGTGAAGACAAACCCCCTCGGAAGCCCATACTACCAAAGCGTACAATTAACAAACAACAAACAAGGTTGGAACCTCACACAAATGAATGATATGATATGATATTTCAAAATAAGTGTAACTGAAGTGTCGTATGTTACCCCCTCCGGTGCCCCAAAGGTCAAATAAAGGCGGGATCCATGGTCACCGTACTCCGCCGTACACCCTTCCCTCCGGTCACCCTTTTGCCTGTAGCACTTGGTTTGGAATAACAAGGATCATGGGAGTCTACTCGTAGACCACATACTAAACTCAAACCTCGAAATATCAGTCCGGAGTGCCACCGCATCCAAACTAGTAGTCAAATGCTCAAAATGCATGTCTGAATTCTATCCAGGTCTAAATCAATGAAATAAGTCTCATGAACCCCATTCAAGGGTGCTCAGGCATATCTGCGTCTAAAATAATAGTAAAACAAGTCTGATGTTGGACCTCACCGAGTCTAATATCATTTCTTATCAATAAAAGAGTCAGTCTAGCACCTCGGCTCAATCGAGTTTAATATATAGTAGGAAAACTATGACAACTTTATCTTTTAACTTTTCTTAACCGAAGAAGATCCATTAAGATAATACCAAACCATTTCATAATCAATTTTATCGAAAATAGGTCCCACAGCCCATGAAAGATTTATAAATCATCAATAATAGGCCCTAAGACAAAACCGTAGTAAAATCATGATGAAATCCTTTTATTTGCTTGTTAATGGCATGCTCAATCACAAAAAGTAGTCCAACGGCTCACAATCAACCTATCATCCCTGTATAGGCTCCAATCTCTCTACAACACAGATAACCAGCTCTATAAAAATAATAACGATGTTTGGGACTCAATGACATTCCCAATATCCCGCCAACTATGTTCCAGAGTCAATATAAGGCCACACAGGACCACAAGGGTGATAATATAATCTATAACAAATACTACAACCATCGGCTGAAGAAAACGAATCGGACATGAATCGCTACGAGAAATACGAAATGATCGCTACGAGAAATACGGAATGTAGGCGAAGGCCAAGCTTTCTCGGTGCTGGCCTAGCCATTTGTGTAGGCGGTCAGCCCACGCGTAGGCGAAGGCCAAGCCCAAGGCCGGCTGGCTTTTCCCTTTGCGTGGGCGGCCAGTCCACGCTTAGGCGAAGGCTTAGTTGTGCCATGATAGCAACAGCTTGCCAACAACAAAGCCAAGTTAGAAAATTTCTCTGATGGACTTTTGGGAACACATCTGGGGTCCTGTGAAGACAAACGAGTTGAGCTATTCGACTAAAAACGGCATTTCAGACTCAACAAAATCGACAAAAATCCCAACGAAGGATGATAGCACAAAAATTGGGCCCTACGCCCAAGAACAAACTTAGGCCTATCCTTCCAAAATGAAACACCAAGGCCTAAAACGAGTCTGGAAACCTCAGGACCCGAACCAAACATCCCTCTACCCCAAAGTCGACATTCTAGAGCTAACAACATTGTCTGAATTTTCATCCGAGGCCGTCTTCTCCGAATGTTGACCAAAGTCAAACTTTCAAGTTCAACTTGGCTAAAACTCAAAAATCAAGACGAAACAAAACCAAAGGCTCCTAGAACTCGACCAAGGGTCCACCTAGACCAAAATCCATGCTCTGGAGCTAACAAAACTGTTGGAATTAAATTATGAGAACTAGATGCACAACTGAAAACATCGGAGGCAAAACTAGCATGTAGGCACTACCAAACCTCTCAAAGATCTCAAATGGTCCAATGAACCTGGGGTTAAGCTTGCCCTGTTGACCAAACATCATCACGCCCTTCATGGGTGATACATGGAGAAACACCAAGTCACCAAACTGAACTCTAAGGCACGAAGTCTACGATCAGCGTAGCTCTTCTACCTACTCTGAGCTACTCTAAGTCTATCCTATTTCACACGGACCCAGTCTAAGAAGTCTCGAAGCAAATCTGTGCTCTGGGGTCTCGACTCTAAACCATCAAAGCAACCAATCACCAACCTGAAATGCCTACCAAACAAAGCCTTGAAAGGTGCCATGCCAATGCTCGAAGGAAGACTATAATTATACACAAACTCGGCCAAAGGCATAAACTGATCCCATGAACCTCCGAAGTTAGGAACACAAGCTCGAAGCATGTCCTTTAGGACCTAAATAGTCCTCTCAGACTGACCATCTGTCTGAGGGTTGAAAGCGATGCTAATCTGAACTTCTGTACCCAAATCTCACTGAATAGCCCTCCAGAAATGAGATGTGAACTGAGTGCAGCAGTCTAAAATGATAGAAGTTGAGACCTCGTGCAATCAAACAACCTCACAAAGGTAAATCTGAGCTAACCTCTATGCACTGTAAAAAGTCTAAACCGGTAAGAAATGTGCTGACTTAGTCAGCCTATTAACAATCACCCAGATAGAATCAAACCCTCGAGAGGTACGAGGCAACCCAACTACGAAGCCTATAGTAATCCCTTCCCACTTCCACTCAGGAATGGGAAGTCATTGCATCAAACCACCAGGTCTCAAGTGCTCGAACTTACCCTGCTGATAGTTCAAGCACCGAGATACAAACTCCGCTATGTCTCGCTTCGTACCACTCCACCAGTAAAGCTACCTCAAATCTCTGTACATCTTTACTACGCAAGGATGAATGGAGTATCTAAGGTGCATCAAATCATTCAAATCTCCAACCCTCGAAACACAAAGTCGACCACCAAACCTAGGAAGCCTATCTAAATCTAGTGTAGCTCGGCTGGCCTCACCCCGAACAACCTGATCACGAAGATCACACAATCTCTGATCCTCAAATTGTCGGCTCTTAATCTAATCAACTAGAGTAGAATGAACCTCAATATTAGCAAGAACTCTTCTAGGATCTGACAAGTCAAGCCTAACCAGACGGTTATCAAAGGACTGAATGTCCAAGGTCAACGGTCGCTCAAAAATTTAAAGTGAAGCTAGGCTGCCCATACTCACCATCTTTCTACTCAAGGCATCCACTACCATATTTGCCCTACCCGGATGGTATAGAATGGTGAAATCATAGTCCTTCAGTAGCTCAATCTATCTCGTCTACCTCAAGTTCAGCTCTTGCTGACTTGTAATGTACTGAAGACTATGGTGATCAATGAATATCTCACAATGAACTCCATATAAATAGTGCCTCCAGATCTTTAGCATGAATACTACCATTGCCAATTCCAAGTCATGAGTGGGGTAGTTGCGCTCGTGAACCTTCAGTTGTCTCAATGCATATGCTATAACTCGACCCTGATGCATCAAAACACAACCAAGACCAACTCCAGATGTACCACAATACACGAAAAAACTCTAACCCTCGACCGACAAAGTCAATATAGGAGGTGAAGTCAACAAGGCCTTAAGCCTCTTGAAGCTATCCTCGCACTAATCTGACCACTTAAATAGAACATATTTCCTAGTCAGCACAGTCAAGGGTGCTGCTATGGAACAAAATCCCTGAATGAACTATCTGTAATAACTCGCTAACTTAACGAAGTTGCGAACCTCTATAGTAGTAGTAGGTCTTGGCCAATCACGAAACGCTGAAATCTTACCCAAATTGACTCTAATCCCTTCCTTAGACACCATTTGCGAAGGCTCTTAGCCCACGCTTAGGCAAAGGAAAAGCCCAAGGCCGGATGGCTTTGCCCTTCGTGTGAGCAGCAAGCCTACGCATAGGCGAAGGCTTAGTTGTGCCATGACAACAACAACTTGCCAATAACTAAGCCAAGTTAGAAAATTTCTCCGATGGACTTTCGGGAATACATTTGGGGTCCTGCGAAGACAAACGAGTTGAGCTATTCGACTAAAAATGGCATTTCAGACTCAACAAAATTGACAAAAATCCCAACGAAGGTTGATAGCACAAAAATTGGGCCCTACACCCAAGAACCAACTTAGGCCTATCCTTCTAAAATGGAACACCAACGCCTAAAATGAGTCTGGAAGCCTCAGGACCGTAACCAAAGGTCCCTCTACCCCAAAGTTGACATTCTGGAGCTAACAACACTGTCAGAATTTTCATCTGAGTCTGTCTTCTCCGAATGTTGAACAAAGTCAAACTTTCAAGTTCAACTTGGCTAAAACTCAAAAATCAAGACGAAACAAAACCAAAGGCTCCTAGAACCTGACCAAGGGTCCACCTAGATCAAAATCCATGCTCTGGAGCTAACAAAACTGTTGGAATTCAATTCTGAGAATGTTTACCAAGAATGTTGACTAAAGTCAATGATATTCCAAGTTAAAGCTCTAAAATAGGCAAACGGCCAAAACAACCAAATAAATAGCTTGGGCCCTGAACCACCGATCCCAGCATATCATAAATGACTTGGGGCCACTATAGTAAAGCTCTAATTGTACAAAGAATGCGTAAACATGAAGATGACCGGAAGGATCATCACAACATCCACTATTAATAAGACTTTTGTCCTTGAAAGTCAAGGAGAAGGGAGTACCTGAAGGCTCAAACAACTGCGGATACTGAGCCCGCAACTCACTCTCGGTCTCCTAAGTAGCCTTCTCGATAAGACGATTCCTCTACTGAACTTTCACAACCAGAATCTACCTAGATCTCAATGTCCTGATATCTCTGGCCAGAATAGCTATTTACTCCTCAACAAAGGATAAGCTCTCATCTAACTGCACTGAATGCCAATGCAACACATGAGACTCATCTGGAACATACTAGTGCAATATCGAAACATGAAAAACTAGATGCACAGCTGAAAACATCAGAGGTAAATCTAGCATGTAGGCAACACTACCAACCCTCTCAAAGATCTCAAATGGCCCAATAAACCTGGGGCGAAGCTTGCCCAGTTGACCAAATCTCATCAAGCCCTTCATGAGCGATACATGGAGAAACACCAAGTCACCAACACTGAACTCTAAGGCACGAAATCTATGATCAGCGTAGCTTTTCTACATACTCTGAGCTGCTCTAAGTCTATCCTAAATCACACGGACCCTGTCTAAGAAGTCTCGAAGCAAATCTGTGCTCCGGGGTCTAGACTCTAAACCATCAAGCCAACCAATCACCGACCTGAAATGCCTACCATACAAAGCCTTGAAAGGTGCCATGCCAATGCTCGAATAAAGACTATAATTATACGCAAACTCGGCAAAAAGAACAAACTGATCACATGAACCTCTGAAGTTAAGAGCACAAGCTCGAAGTATGTACTCCAGGACCTGAATATTCCTCTCAGACTTGCCATCTGTCTAAGGGTTGAAAGCGATGCTAATCTAAACTTTTATACACAAATCTCGTTGAATAGCCCTCCAGAACTGAGATGTGAACTGAGTTCCACAGTCTGAAATAATAGAAGTTGGGACCCTGTGTAATCGAACAACCTCACGAAAAACCTTAAGCCTCTGGAAGTATCACAATACACGAAAAACCTCTGACCCTCGACTGACAAAATCAATATAGGAGTTGAAGTCAACAAGGCCTTAAGCCTCTGGAATCTAACCTCGCACTGATCTGACCACTTAAATAGAACAACTTTCCTTGTCAACACAGTCAAGGGTGTTGCTATGGAAGAAAATCCCTTAATGAACCATTTGTTATAACTCGCTAACCTCTATGCACTGTAAGAAGTCTAAACCGGAAAGAAATGTGCTGACTTAGTCAGCCTATTAACAATCACCTAGATGGAATCAAACCCTCAAGAAGTATGAGGCAACACAATTACGAAGCCCATAGTAATCCCTTCCTACTTCCACTCAGGAATGGGAAGTCGTTGCATCAAACCACCAGGTCTCATATGCTCAAACTTAACCTGCTGATAGTTCAAGTATCGAGATACAAACTCCGCTATGTCCCGCTTCGTACCACTCTACCAGTAAAGCTACCTCAAATCTTTGTACATCTTTACTGCGCAAGGATGAATAGAGTATCTAGAACAATTCACCTTACGAAGTATCAAATGAATCAAATCTCCAAACCTCGAAACACAAAGTCAACCAGCAAACCTTAGAACCCCATCTAAATCTAGAGTAACTCGGCTGGCCTCACCCCGAACAACCTGATCACAAAGGTCACACAATCTCTGATCCTCAAACTGACGGCTCTGAATCTAATCAACTAGAGTAGAATGAACCTCAATACTAGCAAAAACTCTGCTAGGATCTAACAAGTCAATCCTAACCAGATGGTTATCCAAGGACTAAATGTCCAAGGTCAATGGTTGCTCAAAAACTGAAAGTGAAGCTAGGTTGCCCATACTCAATGTCTTTCTACTCAAGGCATATGCTACCATATTTGCCTTGCCCAGATGGTATAGAATTGTGAAATCATAGTCCTTCAGTAGCTCAATCCATCTCCTCTACCTCAAGGTTAGCTCTCGCTGACTCGTAATGTATTGAAGACTACGGTAATCAATGAATATCTCACAATGAACTCCATATAAGTAGTGCCTCCAGATGTTGAGCATGAAAACTACCACTGCCAACTCCAAGTCATGAGTGTGGTAGTTGTTCTTGTTAACCTTCAGCTGCCTTAATGCATATGCTATCACTCAACCCTGCTGCATCAACACACAACCAAGACCGACCCTAGAAGTATCACAATACATGAAAAAACTCTGACCCTTGACCGACAAAGTCAATATATGAGCTAAAGTCAACAAGGCCTTAAGCCTCTGGAAGCTATCCTCGCAGTGATCCGACCACTTAAATAGAACATCTTTCCTAATCAACATAGTCAAGGGTGCTATTATGGAAGAAAATCCCTCAATGAACCATCTGTAATAACTCGCTAACCCAAAAAAGCTGCAAATCTTTGTAGCAGTAGTAGGTCTTGGCCAATCACGAACCGCTGAAATCTTACCCAAATTGACTCTAATCTCTTCCTTTGACACCACGTACCCTGGGATTACAACTAACTCAAGCCAAAACTTGCACTTCGAGAACTTGGCATAAAGCCGATGATCTCTTAAAGTCTGAAGTACAGTCCTCAAGTGTTGCTCGTGCTCATCTCTACTCCTCGAGTATATCAAGATTTCATCTATGAAGACTATCACGAACATATCCAAGTACGGGCTAAGCACCCTGTGCATCAAGTCCATGAAAGTTGCGGGGGCATTAGTCAACCCAAAAGACATCACCAGGAACTCATAATGGCCATAACTTGTCCTAAATGCTATCTTAGGGATATCCTCCACCCTAATCCTCAACAGGTGGTAGTCGAACCTCAAATCAATCTTTGAAAACACGGCTGAACCCTGAAGCTGATCAAACAAGTCATCAATCTGGGCATCAGATACCTATTTTTCACTGTCACCTTGTTCAGTTGCCGATAATCAATACACATCCGCATCGACTTATCCTTCTTCTTAACAAACATAACGGGAGCACCCCAAGTCGACATACTCGGTCTAATGAACCCCTTAGCTAACAAATCCTGGAGCTGCTCCTTAAGCTCCCTCAACTTAGCTGGAGCCATATGGTAAAGAGAAATAGAAATGGGCTTGGTGCCCGGCTCTAACTCAATAGCAAAATCAATATACCTCTCAGGTGGAAGGTCTGGCAGGTCGGTAGGGAAAACATCTAGGAAGTCTCTAACCACAGGAACAGACTCAGGAGATAAAGGGTCAGCACATGCATCTCGAACATATGCTAGTTAAGCTAAACACCCAAGAGAAATCAACTTCCTAGCTCAAAGGCAAGAGATGATCCCAGATGGTGCATGGCTAATAGAACCCTACCACACAACCAGGGATACACCGGGCACAACTATTGTAATGGTCTTGGCATAATAATCCAAAACCATGCATTGAGGGGATAACCAATCCATACCCAGTATCACATCAAAGTCTAACATATCAAGGATCATCAAATCACCCTAAGTCTCCAAATCTCCATAAGATATCATACAAGATCTAAAAATCTGATCCACTACTAAAGAATCTCATACTAGGGTCAAAATAGAAACATGAACAGATAATCGCTCACTAGCAAACCCCAAACAAGGCACAAAATAGGCAGATACATATGAGTATGTAGATACAAGATCAAATAAAGACATAGTAGACTGCCGGCACATAGAAATTATACTTGTAATCACAATATCCGAGGCCTCTGCCTCCAGTCTCCCAGAGACCGCATAGAACTGACGATGACCTCCACCTGCTTCATCGCCATCCCTACCACCTGCTCTGCCATGTGGGGCACCACCTCTAGTCTGACCACCATCCCCTCTAGCTGGTGGCTGAACAGCTTGCAAAGGCTCAGCCGGTTGAGCAGCTGACTGAACTGTACCCTGCTGGGGGCAATCTCTAGCATAGTGACCCACAAATCCACAATCATAACAAGGCCCCAATAGCCTAAACTGTCAACATGGACCAACAGAACCTGAATGTATACCACGACTTGATACCACAAAAGCTTTACCCCTTGAAGACTTACCACTATATCCCTGATGGCTACTCTGACCCAACTCCAACTGAGCACCACCCGAAGTCTTAAGTGAAGCCTAAACTGATCGGCTAGACTGATCCTGGTGCTATGGTGGCTAATAACCTCGGCCCCACTAGCCTGAACCTTTACCACCATGTCTTGAACCACTGTAGAAACTCTGATAACGAGGCCTCTTTTCTCTAGACCCCTGATCATATCATTGCAAGTCCTCCATAGTACGGACATAGTCTTTAATTGCCTAAAATTACAACTTACTAGAAAACAATATCTCAGATGGCTATTTAAGCTCTGTATGCAATCCCCAAACAAACCTGTGAATCATGTCCGGCTCGGTGGGAATGATCATAGCTCCAAATAAAGCAAGATGATGGAAACGAGTCTTATACTCAGATATATACATGGATCCCTGCATAAGACTGGTGAACTACTCCCAGCGATTCTCACGATCACTCTGAGGTAGTAACTTAGACTTGAAGGCTTCAAAAAACTCAGACCAAGGCATTAGAGGTGATGTAGAAGTTCTGCAAGCTACCTGTGCCCCCACCATAACTTCGCCTAGACCCTCTGGCTGAGATATAGTGTATCCAACCTCGTGAGTCTCTAGAAAACCCAGATGGTGTGACATCTCCTCATAGGTAGTAATGAAGTCATGTGGATCATGACCCGATGTACCAGCAAACCTCGGTGGTGCCAATCTCATAAATCTACTCAATGCCTTTTGCTCCCCATCTATCATAATCGGGTGAGGAGTAAGAGGTTGTGCCACCGATGGAACCAGAATAACCATAGCATGGGGAGTCGAGTAGCAGGCTGCTCTCCTGAACTCTGAACACCCAGGGTTGCCCCCTGATCGGATATTTGTGCTACCTCAGAAGGTCGCTCCCTGATCATACCCAATAGCTGAATTTGTAATTCCTGAATATCTGAAGACTTAGCTGGGGCTGAAGATGGAACAGAAATAGGTTCTGGAACTGATACTGGAGTTGGTGGCACCTGGGCTGTATCCGTTTCCACATGTTGCGGTTCAGGAGAAAATTCTGGCTCATTTCAAGCTCAGGCTCTATCTCAACTCTAGCAGCTTTAGCGGGTGCCACTACTCTGGGAAGACCACTACCTCTACCCTTGTGACCACCCCGGCCTCTAGCTGGAGCTAGAGGTGCGGGGTCAAAGGCTCTCCTCTACCAGAAGTCGAGGATCTCATACGAATAATTCGCGGAAGAGTGAACCAGAACAAGTCAGATTTCCAGAAACTTTCAAGGATACTATGCACGAGATAGAAGCAAGAAAAATCCATTTTCCCTAAGATATCAGTATAGCCTTCCAAATATTGAGTATGGACGTCTTCGCCCCGATTCACAGGACCCTACTAGACATTGGCTCCTATACTGATGACACCGTGAACCTAAGTCTCTGACACTAAGCTGTCATGACTCGATTTCTCGATCATAATGGCACCTACAACCTCCCGATTGGCAAACCAATCCCTATTGCTCAAAATGGTTAGTAATAGGCTACTATATAATAGTTAAGCAGAAGAAAGGGAAAGAAGTTGCAGAAAGTAGATACATGAATATATATATATATGCGGAAGCTAAACCAAACCCCAAAACCTGGTATCATAATATAGAGCCAGAACTACATTAGCATAGTACAAATGATCCAAAATAATATATACAGATGTCTATGAATGGTAATAGAGTATATAATACAAAAGATAAACTAAAGCTAAGCTTCGGTAGCCAAGAGCTCACCCTCAGTCTGAAATATCCCAAAATAGCTCCTCGCATGAGTCTCTAATGAGCTAACGGTGATGGCCCACACTAGGATCTGCACTAGAATATGAAGAGTGTAGTATGAGCACCAATTGCAAAGCAACTAGTACACAGTAGGTGTCATAGGATGATTGGGCACATATAAGATAAAAGAGCGGTAATATGCAGAATAGAAGCAAGTAGTCACTGACACAATGAAGAAGCACACATAAGCTAGCACAGAAGGAATACAAGAAAGAAAAATACACATGGCTAGCTATTTTAATACATATCATAGGTGAAAGAAAGAAACACGTACATGGGATCCTCGCAATAACAAGTATAATGAGAGAGATTCAGAAAGTAGGCGGTATACCGGTAACCTCAATAAATATAGAAGGAGAAGAAGAAAGCGGTAAACATGCCCGAATACAAGAAACAATAACTCAACTAGGCATACAATCTCAAGTCAAGAATTCAACAACTGAAAGCCCAAGAGCAACCTTAACCATATCCAATCTTATAAGAAACCATAATAGGAACCAATACCGGCAAAATAGTAACAATATATCTATCTACAATTTACTGGGCATCTACAATTCACTGGGCACCCATACACCCGAGAAACACAAGCAAGTGAAGATAAACCCCCTCGGCAGCCCATACTACTGGAGCATACAATCAACAAATAGCAAACAAGGGTGGAACCTAACAAAAATGAATGATATGCTTAACTAAGTGTAACCGCGGTGTCGTATGTTACCCCCTCCGGTGCCTCAAAGGTCCAATAAAGGAAGGATCCATGAAAGGAATTCTCTCGAGTACCTCTACTCATCCGTACACCCCTTCCTCTGGTCACTATTTTACTAGTAGCACTTGGTCTGGAATAACAAGGTCAATAAAGATCTACTCGTTGACCACATAGTACACTCAAACCTCAAAATATCAGTATGGAGTACCACCAGATCCAAACTAGTAGTCAAATGCTCAAAATGCATGCCTGGATTCTATCCAGGTCTAAATCAATGAAATAAGTCTCATAAACCCCCTTCAAGGGTTTGTGGGTGTATCCGGGTCTAAAATAAATGTAAAACAAGTCTGATGCTCGAGGTCACCGAGTCTACTATCATTTCTTATCTATAAAGAGTCAGTCTAGCACCTCAGCACATCCGGGTTTAATATATAGTAGTAAAACAGTGACAACTTTCTCTTTTAACTTTTCTTACCCCAAGAAGATCCATTAAGATAATACCAAACCATTTCATAATCGTTTTTTTCTCAAAAATGGGTCCCATGACCCATGCAAGATTTAGAAATCATCAATTATAGGCCCAAAGCCAAAACCGTAGAAACATCATGAAGAAATTCTTTTATATGCATGATAATGGAATGCTCAATCACAAACAGTAGCCCAATGGCTCACAATAAACCTATCGACCATGCACAGGCTACAATCATTCTACAACATAGATAGCAAGCTCTATAACAATAATAACAATGTCCGGGACTCACAGACATTCCTAATATCCTGCCAACTATGTTTCTGAGTCAATATAAGGCCACACAGGACCACAAGGGAGATAATATAATTTCTAACAAATATAATAATCTGAATGATAATCAAACTATCACAAACACAAATAACATATCAAAACAAGTCTAACAATACCCATATTATTATAGAAATAGCCGAGCCAAAATTTAGGTCACTGGTGGGCCCATGGGCCCCGCAACCCAAAATCTAAAATAAAAGCGCACAACATGATCACTATGACCATGTGAGTACATGCCCGGAAAATTAAGGAAATTGGGCAACGATTTTGAGCTAAAACAGCCCCTAAAGTAAAGAAACCAATATGGAAATTTAGGAATAAAAACCGAAAATTTGCAAGAATCACCTACCACAACGAGAGAAACTAGTTAAGTGAGTGAGTTCCACGTAACCCATGAACATGCAATCACCCGGAAATAGAATCTACAAGCAAATTGCAAACTTTGAAAAGATGGCAACAATGGTGATTTTTAACAATGTTGAAGACAACATTGGGGAAGGAAGAGAACTCACCAAAATGCCAAGGGAGCAAGAATTATTGAGGGAACAATGAATTCTCGAAGGTTGAACTGATTAGAGTAATTTTAGAGAGAGTTTTGGTGCTTTAGTGTTGAGGGAAATGATGAATGAAAGCTGGAAAAATATATGGGAACAACTTAAATAGCTGCTGGCCTAGGCCTTTGCAAACGCGTCCAAGCATCGCCTAGGTGAAGGCCAAAATCTTCGGCAGCTTGCCAGGCCTATGCGTACGCTGTCGGCGCCCGCGTAGGCGAATGCCAAAATATCTCGATGTTGGCCTTGCCTTCGCGTAAGCGGCGAGCCCACGCGTAGGCGAAGGCCAAGACCAATGCTAGCTGACTTTTCCCTTTGTGTAGGCAGCCAGCCCATGCGTAGGAGAAGGGTTAGTTGTGCCATGACAGCAACATCTTTCCAACAACAAAGTCAAGTTTGAAAAATTCTCTAACGGACCTTCGGAAACACATCCAGGATCCCATAAACACAAATGAGCTGAGCTATTTGACCAAAAAGGGCATTTCGGACTCAACGGAATTGACAAAATCCAAATGAAGGTTGATAGCACAAACAGTGGGCCCCACGCCCAAGAATCAACTTAGGCCTATCTTTCCAAAACAGAACACCAAGGCCTAAAATGAGTCTAGAAGCCTCGGGACCTGAACCAAAGGTCCCTTTAACCCAAACTCAACATTCCAGAGCTAACAACACTGTTCGAATTTCTATTTGAGGCCGTCTTCTCTGAATGTTGACCAAAGTCAAACTTGTTCAACTTGGCTAAAACTCAAAAATCAAGATGAAAAAGCCAAAAGCTCCAAAAACCTAACCAAGGGTCCATCTAGACTACAATACATGCTCCGAAGCTAACAGAACTATCAAAATTCAATTCCAGGAATGTTTACCAAGAATGTTGACTAAAGTAAATGATATTCCAAGTTAAGGCTCTAAAATAGGCAAACAACCAAAACAACCAAATGAATGACCCAGGCACCAAAACACTGGTCCCAACAAGTTATAAATTACTTGGAACCTCTATAGTTAAGATCTAACAATACAAAGAATGAGTAAACAGGATGATGACCAGAAGGGTCATCACAAGAAAAAAAGGACTTAAGACCTTCCCAGGTTCTACCTGTGTATTAGCTTAAAGATCAAAAGAACTAAGCCATTTCATTACTAAGTGGTGAAAACAATAAGCAAATGGTTATGACTAGATGAAACACTAAACATACATAGCATACAACATGCCTTATGTACCACCAAGCAGATTCGAGTCAGACAAAGAAGAAATCAATCAAGCTTCAAACAAAACAATTTATGCTTAATGAACCTTTATTAGACAAACAGAGTTGAAATTTAATGTTTTAATATCATCTTATTTTGAACCTAGATGTTCAAGAATGAAAGAAAATCTTGGCTGAGTGAAACAAACTCACAAATGATTAAAGCAACTAAATCATACTACTCCTAAATACCAAACAAACAAATGAAAAGGGAGTTGGGTTTACCTATTTCAAAGCAGCGAATAGGACTATGAGCTTCACCGGAGAAGAGCAGCTCCACCTCCAAAAAAGAGATATTTCAAGCATTCCTAGACTTTGAAACTTAATAATTCTTTGAAGCTACAGTGTGGTTCTCCAAAAAAAATTAGAATTGGAAAGCCAGTCTCAATTCGTGTAAACCCTTGTGGTTTATATAGTGGATTCGAGGGTGAATTTAGGGGGGGAGAATCAAAAGGGCTAAATGGGTAGAAAACTTGAAGAAAATTTTGAATTTGAATTCGTCCCAACTGAATTAAGCCATGTCAGTACTATCTTCGTTCAAATCTAAGGTGATTTTGCTGAAATTCAAGGGAGAGGATCATTGGAAGAGCCAATTGTCCTCTTTCTAGAACCTTTGTGGCTCTTCAATCCTTCATAGATGGATATTCACCAGAACAAATGGAGTTTGGATGGGAATTGAAGATTTGGGAATCAATTTTCAGTTGCCAGTGTTGTTGTTTTGTGAAGTTGTTAGGGTTTTGGCGGTTTGGGGTAAGAAGGACAAAGGAGAAGGAAGAGTGGAGAGTAGTGAGCTATTCCACATAGCATCATATGATGTGTTCTTTTGATGGGAATTTGAGGGGCATGGGGAGCATGGTGTATATGAGTAATGCATATGTGTGTGTATCTGTATAAGAGGGAGTATAAGGGGTGTGGTTTAGGAGATGTCACTTAATTACGAAACTAGCCAAATTGAGATAAAATTAGTAAAATTCGACTATATTTGAAGTAGATGAACTTAATTGAGTTAATTCATTGAGATCTTTTAATATCATCTTATTTTGAACCTAGGTGTTCAAGAATGAAAGAAATCTTGGCTGAGTGAAACAAACTCACAAATGATTAAAGCAACAAAATCATACTACTCCTAAATACCAACAAACAAATGAAAGGGAGATGGGTTTACCTATTTCAAAGCAGCGAATAGGATTACGAGCTTCAAAGAGAGATGGATATTAAAACAAGTTAGGTTAGATAAATAAACAACAAATATTTCGAAATAGGAGCAACTTTTCATTGAAATTGGGAAATATTCACAAACTTTTGCTATGATTTGCATAAAAATACGTGTATACACCTTTTGAAAAAGAAATAAAATAGTACGAGGAAATTAAAAACATACAGAGTGGGTCATGGTCCTCATCCAGAACATCACCAATTTTTGTAAAACTAATGTCTTTGTCTACCCAGACAAATGGAGAGTCACTAGAGGAGTAGTGGCCTAATTCTGCAACTTTCTCACCAGGCCTGGCTTCCCTGGTCACGGCTGCTTTAGGGATTTATTCTATTATGGAATCACATTTGTTGAATAGATCTCCTATTCCATCCCTTAGACTGTCACTTGGAGAACCACTTTATTCCAGAAATGACTGGTACAAGTACGAAAGTGGCTTTGGCAACCCTGCATGCTCCTTTTCTTTATTTTTCACCTTGCCTTCTCAAAATACATTCCTGAGTTCGTGCATAGACAACTGTCCTGGGATCCTTCTCGGCTCGATTATACCATTAAAATTCTTTCCCAGTCCAAAACATGGTTCGAATCCACTTTTAACATTGCGGGCACGAGCATTTTGTAAATTGGTGGCATCGACACCTATGGTGCGAGATCCTCTTCGGTGGTATTCACAATTTCTACTGTGTAAAAGTCACTTCCTCTTGGAACTTCTTCAATCATGGGTATATAGATGTTGGGGTGACTAAAATAATTCCTCTCAGAGTGAATGACTACCTCATGACCTTCCCACATAAATTTCACCATTTGATGAAGGATTGATGGTACAGCTCCAGCCTTGTGGATCCATGTCCTCCCAAGGAGAAAGTTATAATTGGTGGTTTATGTCCATGTCTTAGAACTTGGTGCTGAGCTTAGTGGGTCCCATCTGGATGTACAAACTGACCTTTTTGATAGTGTCCCTTTAACCCCTATCAAAGGCTTTCGTATTGATCCTACTCTGGTGAACCTTTCCCAAATCGTAATCTAGATGAGTGAGTGTGGATAATTGACAAATATTTAGACACCAACCATCATCAATCAAAAGCCCATTCATAATCTTCTCTTGACATTTGACAATAACGTGCAAGGCCTTGTTGTGTTTTAACCCTTCAAAGGGTAATTCAGTGATACTCAAAATAGCTATAGCCTTTTCCAGTACTTCGTGCTTCTTAGGAATAATCGTCAATATTGACTTGCTCACCATCCATTTTTTGTCAACCTCTATCATGTTCACCGTGGCTCCTCTATGATTAGGGAGCGGGTTATTTTTAACATTTGGCGGTGTTGTCTGCAGTGTGACAACCTTTTGATTAATTAAATCCTGAATTTTGTGCCTTAGGTTAATACATCTTTAGTATCATGTCCGGCTCCTCCGAAATGATAAGAATAATGTCGATCAACCTTGAAGAAATGAGAGTCAGTGTTACTAGGTTCGGGTTGTATAGGTTGAATAAATCCGGCAGCCTTCAATCTCTCATATAGCTGAGTTATTGCTTTAACTAGTTGGACAAAAGTCCGAGGAACTTTCTTCTCCAAATTTGGATGGATAATATTGGAATTGGTGGGAGGGGGAACCTGGCGATAATTCTGGTTTTTGAGAGCCTTTTGGTACACTTGGAAGTTTGGGGGAACAACTTGGTAAGTGGGCTGCACATTTGGTTGTGGAGTTTGGTAAATAGGCTGCATATTTGGTAGTAGATCTTGGTAAGTGGGTTGAGTATAGAAAACCGGTTTAGGGTCTTGTGGAGCTGGGGGAGGGGTCGATGGAACAAGTGATTTCTTATAATTGGCTCCGACGGATTTTTCTCGATCTTGTGCCTAGACTAGAGGACACGGAAGACACATCCTCTTTCTTATTTCTAGGGAATCCTTCTGATCCTAATGATGCTGAGACTTTGGCAATCTTGCCACTTCGAAGGACTTCTTCAACAATTTCACCAATTTTAACTAAGTTGGCGAACTTAGCCTTAATCGTTGATATCATCTTATCATAGAATTCTAATTCTTGGGAGCGCATAAACACCGCGCTAATATCTTTCTCGATCATGGGAGGCCAGACTCTTGCCACCTCTTTTCTCTAATGATAAGCATAATCTTAAATCTCTCCAGCAGGTCCAATTCTGGGTGAGTGCAAATATCATCATAATCATATCCCTTCTCATCAGATGAATCGAGGGATTCTCTAATTCTGGCAATTTTTTCTTTCATCAGTGTCAAGTAATGATCTTGTTTCTTCTCTGCGGCCTTCAACTCTCTCTCCTTTTCCTCATAGTGGTTAAGCTATAAATTCTCTGGGAGGGTGGTACAAGGCTCTACCATGGCATGAAAAGTAGGAGGTGTCGTATTTTGGACGGGCAGAGGCTGGACATGTGGGATGGTATTTGGGTATGTGGGAGTATAATTTTATGGGTTAGTGACATTGAGATGGTTATTCTGGGAGTTATAGGTATTTGGTGGTGTATTTTGGTAATTTGGAGGGAGGTTTTGCTGGTTGTAGGCGTTTTTCACGACCCAATTTCTCTGTCATGATGGCACCTACAACCCCCGGTAGGTGAACCAATCCCTGTAGCCCAGAACAATTAGTAATGGGCTACTATCTAACAAATAAGAGAACAAGACGAAGAGAACATATAAAAGGACTATAAATATATACATATGCGGAAACTAAACCAAACCCCAAGAGCTGGTATCATAGTATAGAGCCGAAACTACATGCATGGAGTGCAAACGATCCAAAACAATATATACAGATGTCTCTGAATTGTAATAGAGTACATAAAGCAAAAGATAAACTAAAGCTAAGCTCTGATCGCCAAGAGCTCACCCTCAGTCTGAAGTAGTTCCCAACAGATCTCCAAGCACGAATCACAGCGATCTAACGGTGATGGCCCCCGCTAGGATCTACACCCAAAGATGCAGGGGGGTAGGGGTGAGCACCAAATGCGAAGCATAAGGTACCCAGTAGGTATCATAGGCCGACTGGGCACATATAAGATAAAAGCATTGTAACAGACATAATAGAAGCAAGCAGTCACAGAAATCAACGAAAGGTACACAGGAACTAGCCCAGAGGGAAATCAACGGAACCACATGTGAGGCTAGTAAGCAGAATATACACACCATAGGCACAGGTGAAAGTAAGAAATAACGCACCTGGGGTCCATGCAATAACAGTGTATACATAATAAGTTTACGAAATGGACGGTATACTGGTAACCTCAAGTGTAAGAAGAAGAGAGAAAGAGTAATGATAGGCATGCTTAGAGACATGAATCAAGCCCAACTAATCATATCAATCTCAAATCCAGCAACTAACAGTCTAGCAGTAACCAATTTCATAATTAATCGTAACAGGAAATAATTCTGTAAGTAAATAGCAAGAGTCTACCTACAGTCCCCTGGCCGCCCATACAACCGAGGAACACAAACAAGTGAAAACAAACCCTCCGGCATCCCATACTACCGGAGCGTACAATCAACAAACAACAAACAAGGGTGGAGCCTCAAACAATGAATGATATGATGCATGAAGATCTCAGGTGAAATGGTATCTCTGTATGTACCTCCTCCGGTGCCGATCCGGCCCAGCAGGTAGGTTCCATGGAAGGACACTGCCCGTATACCTCTACTCCACCGTATACCCCTCCTCCTGCACACGCAGCCCGCAGCCCCTGCCCGGAAAGGCAAGGTCCATGGAGGTCCCAGACCCCATACTAAAACTCAGTATCAAAACATGTCGTCCGGAAGCAAGTCCGGTATCAAGATAGAGACCCAGTCTCGAATATGCATGCCCAGACCCTGTCCAGGACTAAAGTAGTAGGAAAATATCTTAAAAAAACCCCTCCAAGGGTGCCCGGGAATAACCGGGTCTAAACAGTAACAAGTCATCTCAGGTGCTCGGTCCGACCGAGGCTAAAAATCATCTCAAGTAGCAAGAAAACTCCACTAGCACCCCGGCCCTACCGAGACTAGCGTTAATCGTAAAACTGATGATTTAAAACATAATTTACTTTCTTTTACCCAAGAATACTCACAAGTCAAATCAAACCATTTCCAAATTATTTTCATCAAAAAGGGGCCCCCGGGGCCATGCAAGGTTTAGAAAATAGTGCCAGTAGGCCCGAAGCCAAAACCTAGTAAAACATGGATAAAACCTCTTTATATGCATGGAAATGGTATGATCACACACAATAGCTGCCCAGCAGCTCACAATCAACCTATCGACCCTGCACAGGCCCACAGCTACTCAGCAAGCATAACCAGCCTAGAAGGATAATTCTATGCCCGGGACTCGCGGACATTCCCAAAATCCCACCTTCTATGTTCCAGAGTCAACAAGGCCTCACAGGACCACAAGGGTAAATAAAATATATCGGCAAATACTACAAGCAACGGAGGAACAAAAGTAGGAGGACATGAATAAAGCGGTCGAGGTCTGTGGTACCAACCTAATAAACCAACCCAAGGATGCCCATTAATACAATTTTATCCTATATATGCGGAGTCGAGGAAAAATAAATGGTAACCTACCTGTCGTCCGACGACAAGCTGCTAGAACGACAATGTCCAAGTCCGAACCACTCCGAGAAGCTCCGGAACGATACTTCTAATTATTTCAAAATGCCTAAGCATAACTATAACAACACACTTATAAAGAGAGAATGGTTGAGTGGAGAATATTACCCTTCTCAATAATATAAGTTAGGCAGCAACCATTTCAATGTTATTAAAATGTTAATATGCTGCCACCTTTAGCTAACACTTGCTGGCCACTCCCTCCACCTACACGTGGAGTGGAGGTGGCAATTACAAAGGACAAAAATAAATTCTTATCCCGTTATTTATATATTCGGGTATTGCATAAATTCGTGGTAAAATAAATATAGCTTTTTGAATATACCATAATTAATAGAAAATCATTTCAAATAAAATCTACTATATTATAATAATAAATTTCAACATAACTAAATTTACTATCTCCGTTAAAATATTACAATGTATAAAAACCTTATAAAATAAATACATATACAATTATATCGTAACAAAATATTTTTCATAAACCTTTAAAATATATTTTAAAAAAAACAATAATAATATAACTTTTTACCAAATTCAACTTTCAAATAAAATATTTTCAAATACACGCGATGTTAATAAATTCTCAAACCTAGGTTCGCAATTCAACAACGCACGATTTTGATACTCAAGAACTCTCTTATGTTTCCTCATTGTTTCAGAACTGAAATGACATTTTTAAACGTGAAGTTGAGGCTTTAAATAGGTTTTGACCCGACCCGGTTCGCGACCCGGTTCGCAACCCGGTTTCTGCCAGACAGTCCGCGGTAAAACAGTCATAACTTTTTACTCCAAGATCAGTTGGACGTGAGGTTTTGTGCGTAGGAAACTAGACTCGTAGACCTTCGATTTGATACTTTGACGGACTTCTAACTCTTTATATATTGAGAGAAAAGCCCTGAGACATTTTACTCAAAGTTCAGAAAATTTATTAAAGAACTTACGATAACTTTTGCCGATTTGCTTGACTTCAAAACTTATAATGCGACCAAACAAATGGGCCCGACACTGAAATACGTGTATGTGGAAATATACAACAAGCTCTAACAGTTCAAGGAAACCGTGTATGTGGAAATGACCGGAAGGGTCATTACATAATCCACTACTAAAAAGGACTTTCGTCCTCGAAAGTCAAGGTCAAGGGGGTACCTGAAGGCTCAAACAGCTGTGGATACTGGGCCCGCATATCTCTCTCGGTCTCCCAGGTAGCCTCATCGGCTGGACAGTGCCTCCACTGAACCTTAACAACCGGGATCTCTCGAGACCTCAATCTCCTGACATCTCTGGCCAAAATAGCTGTCGGCTCCTCAACAAAGGCTAAACCCTCACCCAACTGAACTGAATCCCACTGCAACACATGAGACTCATCTGGGACATACGGACGCAACATCGAAACATGAAATAGAGGATGTATAGCTGAAAACATCGGAGGTAAGGTTAACTGATAGGCAACGCTACCAACCCTCTGAAGAATCTCAAATGGCCCAATGTACCTGGGGCTAAGCTTGCCCCGCCTACCAAATCTCATCATGCCCTTCATGGGCGATACACGGAGAAACACCAAGTCACCGACACTAAACTCTAAGGCATGAAGCCGACGATCAGCATAACTCTTCTGCCTACTCTGAGCTGCCCGAAGTCTGTTCTGAATCACTCGAACTTGGTCTAAGGAATCTCGAAAGCAAATCTGTGCTCTGTGGCCAAGAACTAAAACCATCAAACCAACCAATCGGTGATCTGCAATGCCTACCATACAAGGCCTCAAAAGGTGCCATGCCAATGCTCGAATGGAAGCTGTTATTATAAGCAAACTCTGCCAAGGGAACAAACTGATCCCATGAAACTCCAAAGTCAAGAACACAGGCCCGAAGCATGTCCTCAAGAATCTGAATGGTCCTCTCGGACTGGCCATCTGTCTGAGGGTGGAAAGAGGTACTAAGATGAACCTCTGTACCCAAATCTCGCTGAATAGCCCTCCAGAACTGAGATGTGAACTGAGTGTCGTGGTCTGAAATAATAGAAGTTGGGACCCCGTGCAACTGAACAATCTCACGAAGGTAGATCTGAGCTAACCTCTCTGCGTCATACAAAGTCTGAACTAGCAAGAAATGTGCTGACTTAGTCAGCCTATCAAAAATCACCCATATGGAATCAAACCCATGAGAAGTACGAGGCAAACCAATAGCAAAGTCTATAGTAATCCCTTCCTACTTCCACTCAGGAATGGGAAGTCGCTGCATCAAACCACCAGGTCTCATGTGCTCGAACTTAACCTGCTGACAGTTCAAGCACCGAGATACAAAATCCGCTATATCCTGCTTTATACCACTCCACCAGTAAAGCTGTCTCAAGTCTCTATAAATCTTTGCGGTGCCAGGGTGAATGGAGTATCTAGTACAATGTGCCTCATGAAGTATCAACTGAATCAAATCACTAATCCTCGGAACACAAAGGCGACTATCAAACCTTAGAACCCCATCTGAATCTAGAGTAGCCTGGCTAGTCTCACCCTGAACAACCCGATCACGAAGGTCACACAACTGCTGATCCTCAAACTTACGGCTCTGAATCTGATCAATCAAAGTAGAACGAACCTCGACACTGGAGAGAACTCTGCTAGGATCCGACAAGTCAAGCCTAACCAAACGGTTAGCCAAGGACTGGATGTCCAAGGCCAATGATTGCTCTAAAACTGAAAGAGAAGCTAGGCTACCCATACTCACTGCCTTCCGGCTCAAGGCATCCGCTACCACATTTGCCTTGCCTGGATGATACAGAATAGTGAAGTCATAGTCCTTCAGTAACTCGACCCATCTCCTCTGTCTCGAGTTTAACTCTCGCTGACTCGTGATATACTGAAGACTACGGTGATCGGTGAATATATCACAGTGAACTCCATATAGGTAATGCCTCCAGATCTTGAGCGCGAAAACTACCGCCGCCAACTCTAAGTCATGAGTGGGGTAGTTGCGCTCGTGAACCTTTAGCTGCCTCGACGCATATGCTATTACTCGACCCTGCTGCATCAACACACAACTAAGACTAACCCCAGAAGCATCACAATACACAGAGAAGCTCTGACCCTCAACCGGCAAAGTCAAAACTGGAGCTGAAGTCAATAAGGCCTTAAGCCTCTGAAAGATATCCTCACACTGGTCCGACCACTGAAATGGGACATCCTTCCTAGTCAGCCTAGTCAGGGGTGTTGCTATGGAAGAAAATCCCTCAACGAACCATCGGTAGTAACCTGCTAACCCAATAAAGCTGCGGACCTTAATAACAGTAGTAGGTCTAGGCCACTCACAAACCGCTGAAATCTTTCCCGGATCAACCCTAACCCCATCCTTAGACACCACGTGCCCTAGGAATGCAACTGACTCAATCCAAAACTCGCACTTTGAGAACTTGGCATAAAGCCGATGATCTCTCAAAGTCTGGAGTATAACCCTCAAGTGCTGCTCATGCTCATCTCTACTACGCGAGTACACCAAGATGTCGTCTATCAAAACTATCACAAATGAGTCCAAATACGGGCCAAGAACCCTGTGCATCAAGTTCATAAAGGTTGCGGGGGCATTAGTCAACCCAAAAGACATCACCAGGAACTCATAATGGCCATAACGTGTCCTGAATGCTGTCTTAAGGATGTCCTCCGCCCTAATCCTCAACTGATGGTAGCCCGACCTCAAATCAATCTTCGAAAACACGACTGAACCCTGAAGCTGGTCAACCAAGTCATCAATCCTCGGCATCGGATACTTATTCTTCACTGTCACCCTATTCAACTGCCGATAATCAATACACATGCGCATCGACCCATCCTTCTTCTTCACGAAGAGAACAGGAGCACCCCAAGGTGACACACTAGGTCTAATAAACCCCTTAGCTAAAAGATCCTGAAGCTGCTCCTTAAGCTCCTTCAACTCAGCAGGAGCCATACGGTAAGGAGAAATAGAAATAGGCCTAGTGCCCGGCTCTAGCTCAATAGCGAAATCAATATCTCTCTCAGGTGGAAGGCATGGCAGGTCGGTAGGAAACACATCGAGGAAGTCTCTAACCATAGGAACGGACTCAGGAGAAGTAGGGTTAGCACTAACATCTCGGACATATGCTAGATAAGCTAAACACCCATGGGAAATCAACTTCCTAGCTCGAAAACAAGAGATGATCCCAGATGGTGCATGGCTAACAGAACCCTGCCACACAACCGGGGATACACCGGGCACAGCTATGGTAATGGTCTTGGCATAATAATCCAAAACCACACGGTGAGGGGATAACCAGTCCATGCCCAGTATCACATCAAAATCTAGCATATCAAGAATCATCAAATCACCCCAAGTCTCTGAATCACCAATAGATAACATACAGATCTCACAATCCGATCCACTACTAAATAATCTCCTACTGGGGTTGAAACAGAAACAGGAACAGATAATGGCTAACTAGCCAACCCCAAACAAGGCACAAAGTAGGCAGATACATATGAACAAGTGGATCCAGGATCAAATAAAGCCATAGCAGACTGATGGCACACAAAAATCGTACCTGTAATCACAGCATCTGAGGCCTCTACCTCTGGTCTCCTAGGGACCGCGTAAAATTGACGATGACCTCCACCTGCCCGACCGCCATCCCTACCACCTACTCTTCCGCGCGGAGCACCACCTCTACCCTGACGACCACCCCCTCTAGCCGGGGGCTGAACTTCCGTAAAGGCTCGGCAACTGAACTGTACCCTGCTGAGGGCAATCTCTAGCAAAATGACCAATCGCACCACAAGTAAAACAAGCCCCTGACGGCCTACTCAGTCGAGATGAACCAGCAGATCCCGTATGACCACCACGACCTGATGCCCCAGAAACTGTACCGCTCGAAGACTGGCCGCTATAGCCCTGATGGCTGCTCTGACCCTGCTCGAACTGGGTACTATCAAAAGTCTGAAGGGAAGCCTGAATCAGTCGGCCGGACTGACCCTGGTACTACTGTGGCTGATAACTCCGGCTCCACTGGCCAGGACCTCTACCTCCATATCTGGAACCACTATAGACACCCTGATATGGAGGGCTCTTATCTCTGGCCCCCCTGATCATGTCGCTGTAAGTCCTCCACAGTGCGGGCATAGTCTACAATAGCCTGGAATGACCGACCACTGGCAATCAATATCTCAGTTGTCTGCCTGATCTCTGGCCTCAAACCCCATACAAATTTGCGAATCCTATCTACCTCGGTAGGAATGATCATAGCTCCGAACGGTGCTAGCTGATGAAAGCGGGTCTCATACTCCGAGATAGTCGTAGACCCCTGCGCAAGGTTAGTAAACTTCTCCCTGCGACGCTCCCGATCACTCTGGGGTAGGAACTTGGCCATAAAGGCCTCATAAAACTCAGACCAGGTCAAAGGAGGTGACGTCGGTGGTCTACAAGCAACCTGGGCCCTCCACTATAACTTCACTGGGCCTTCCAACTGATAGGTAGTATAACCAACCCCGTGAGTCTCCAACAAACCCAAATGATGCAACATCTCCTCACAGGTAGTAATAAAGTCATGTGGATCCTGGCCAAAAGTACCAGTGAACCTCGGAGGTGCTAACCTCAAAAACCTACCCAACACCTTCTGCTCTGACTCTGTCATAGCTGGGCGAGGAGCAAGAGGCTGTGCAACCGATGGAATCGAAATGACCTCCGCACGGGGAGCCATAGTAGCTGGCTGCGCTCCTAAGCTCTGTGCACCCAGGGCTGGCCCCTGAGCGGATGTTTGCGCTACCTCAGAAGGCCACTCTCCAATATCTGGAGACTGAGCTGCGGCTGGAGCTGGCACAGAAGTGGGCACTGGAGCTGGTGCTGGAGCTGGCGCTGGAGGTGGCGCTGGAGCTGGTGCTGGAGCTGGCGCTGGAGTGGGAGGCTCATCTCCGCGTGATGCCGATGATCTCGTACGAACCATCTGCGGGAGGATGAAGTAGAACAAATGAGATTTCCAGAAACTTCAAGGGTTCCACGCACGACACAGAAGCAATGAAAGACTCAAATTTCCTAAAATGTCACTGTAGCCTCCCAAAGATTGAGTACGGACGTCTCCGCCCCGATCCACAGGACTCTACTAGACATTGGCTCCTATACCGATGACACAGGTGAACCTAAAGCTCTGATACCAAGTTGTCACGACCCAATTTCTCGGTCATGATTGCACCTACAACCCCCGGTAGGTGAACCAATCCCCGTAGCCCAGAACAGTTAGTAATGGGCTACTATCTAACAAATAAGAGAACAAGACGAAGAGAATAGATAAAAGAATATAAATATATACATATGCGGAAACTAAACTAAACCCCAAGACCTGGTATCATAGTATTAGAGCCAAAACTACATACATGGAGTGCAACGCCAAAACTATATATACAGATGTCTCTGAATGGTAATAGAGTACATGAAGCAAAAGATAAACTAAAGCTAAGCTCCGATCGCCAAGAGCTCACCCTCAGTCTGAAGTAGTCCCCAACAGATCTCCAAGCACGAATCACAGCGATCTAACGGCGATTGCCCCCGCTAGGATCTGCACCCAAAGATGCAGGGGGGTAGGGGTGAGCACCAAATGCGAAGCATAAGGTACCCAGTAGGTATCATAGGCCGACTGGGCATATATAAGATAAAAGCATAGTAACAGACAGAATAGAAGCAAGCAGTCACAGAAATCAACGAAAGGTACACAGAAACTAGCCCAGAGGGAAATCAACAGAACCACATGTGAGGCTAGTAAGCAGAATATACACACCATAGGCACAGGTAAAAGTAAGAAATGACGCACCTGGGGTCCTTGCAATAACAGTGTATGCATAATAAGTTTACGAAATGGACGGTATACCGGTAACCTCAAGTGTAAGAAGAAGAGAGAAAGAGTAATGATAGGCATGCTTAGAGACATGAATCAAGCCCAACTAATCATATCAATCTCAAATCCAGCAACTAACAGTCTAGCAGTAACCAATTTCATAATTAACCGTAACAGGGAATAATTCTGTAAGTAAATAGCAAGAGTCTACCTACAGTCTCCCGGCCGCCCATACAACCGAGGAACACAAACAAGTGAAAACAAACCCTCCGACATCCCATACTACCAGAGCGTACAATCAACAAACAACAAACAAGGGTGGAACCTCAAACAATGAATAATATGATGCATGAAGATCTCAAGTGAAATGGTATCTCTGTATGTACCTCCTCCGGTGCCGATCCGGCCCAGCAGGTAGGTTCCATGGAAGGACACTGACCGTATACCTCTACTCCACCGTATACCCCTCCTCCGGCACACGCAGCCCGCAGCCCCTGGCCCGGAAGGCAAGGTCCATGGAGGTCCCAGACCCCATACTTAAACTCATTATCAAAACATGTCGTCCGAAAGCAAGTCCGGTATTAAGATAGAGACCCAGTCTCGAATATGCATGCCTAGACCCTGTCCAGGACTAAAGTAGTAGGAAAATATCTCAAAAAAACCACTCCAAGGGTTCCCGGAAATAATCGGGTCTAAACAGTAAAAAGTCATCTCAGGTGCTCGGTCCGACCGAGGCTAAAAATCATCTCAAGTAGCAAGAAAACTCCACTAGCACCCCAGCCCTGCCGAGACTAGCGTTAATCGTAAAACTGATGATTTAAAACATAATTTACTTTCTTTTACCCAAGAATACTCACAAGTCAAATCAAACCATTTCACAATTATTTCCATCAAAAGCGGGCCCCCGGGGCCATGCAAGGTTTAGAAAATAGTGTCAGTAGGCCAGAAGCCAAAACCCTAGTAAAACATGGATAGAACCTCTTTATGTGCATTGAAATGGTATGATCACACACAATAGCTGCCCAGCAGCTCACAATCAGCCTATCGACCCTGCACAGGCCCACAGCTACTCAGCAAGCATAACCAGCCTAGAAGGATAATTATATGCCCGGGACTCGCGGACATTCCCAAAATCCCACCTTCTATGTTCCAGAGTCAACAAGGCCTCACAGGACCACAAGGGTAAATAAAATATATCGGCAAATACTACAAGCAACGGAGGAACAAAAGTAGGCGGACATGAATAAAGCGGTCGAGGTCTGTGGTACCAACCTAATAAACCAACCCAAGGATGCCCATTAATACAATTTTATCCTATATATGTGGAGTATAGGGAACATAAACCGTAACCTACCTGTCGTCCGACGACAAGCTGCTAGAACGACAATGTCCAAGTCTGAACCACTCCGAGAAGCTCCGGAACGATACTTCTAATTATTTCAAAATGCCTAAGCATAACTATAACGACAAACTTATAAAGAGAGAATGGTTGAGTGGAGAATATTACCCTTCTCAATAATGATAAGTTAGGCAGCAACCATTTCAATGTTATGAAAATGTTAATATGCTGCCACCTTTAGCTAACACTTGATGGCCACTCCCTCCACCTACACGTGGAGTGGAGGTGGCAATTACAAAGGACAAAAATAAATTCTTATCCTGTTATTTATATATTCGGGTATTGCATAAATTCGTGGTAAAATAAATATAGCTTTTTGAATATACCATATTTAATAGAAAATCATTTCAAATAAAATCTACTATATTATAATAATAAATTTCAACATAACTAAATTTACTATCTCCGTTAAAATATTACAATGTATAAAAATCTTATAAAATAAATACATATACAATTATATCGTAACAAAATATTTTTCATAAACCTTTAAAATATATTTTAAAAAAAATAATAATAATATAACTTTTTACCAAATTCAACTTTCAAATAAAATATTTCAAATACACGCGATGTTAATAAATTCTCAAACCTAGGCTCGCAATTCACCAAAGCACGATTTTGATACTCAAGAACTCTCTTATGTTTCCTCACTGTTTCAGAACTGAAATGGCATTTTAAAACGTGAAGTTGAGGCTTTAAATCGGTTTTGACCCGACCCGGTTCGCAACCCGGTTTCTGCCAGACAGTCCGCGGTAAAAAAGTCATAACATTTTACTCCGAGATCAGTTGGATGTGAGGTTTTGTGCGTAGGAAACTAGACTCGTAGACCTACGATTTGGTATTTCGGCGGACTTCTAACTCTTTATATATTAAGATAAAAGCCCTGAGACATTTTACCCAAAGTTCAGAAAATTTATTAAAGAACTTACGATAACTTTTGCCGATTTGCTTGACTTCGAAACTTATAATGCGACCAAACAAATGGGTCCGACACCAAAATACCGATCCTGACGAGCCTTAAGTGACTTGGGTCCGCTACAACAAGCTCTAACGGTTCAAGGAAAACCTGTATGTGGATATGACCGGAAGGGTCATTACAGCGTTGGAGTTATTATTTTGGTTAGTAAGGTTGATAGGGGGAGTATGGGTCTGGTATGAGGATCCGATATGGAGAGGGTTGTTGGAGATAGGTTCCTTGGAATGTCTAGGGACGGAGGTGGATGGGACATCACTTGGATGATTTTTGGTTAATGGGGAATTGAGCGGAGGGATTTTGAAAGGGGGTTGGGAGTTTCCCAAAGTTGGGGTACAACGGCGATGGCCATACTTGCCATGTCCATTGCTTTCAGTAATTCCTCTTGCATTTTTTCCTTCTTTCTTTCAAGCTCGACAGACATTTAACTTTGTTCAGCAATTATGTTATCTCTTATTGCCAGGACATTTTCTACCTCACTATCAGTCATCTTTCCTTTAGAGAAGCGACGGTAAGGGAATGAATCATTGTGTGCCTTTGAACAAGTGAAATAAGGATGCTCGACCAGTTTTGCCAACACATATTAGTTTCTATACATATTCTGTTACTTGTTAAAGTAAAAACAACTCAAAGGCAAATATGTTAAATTTCATTAGCGACAAATAACACAAGATATCTGACTGGAAATAAACACATAATAATTGCTTTAAACATATAAAGTTGCTATTAGTCAAGGCAAATAATCCACGGGTAATTATTGACTCGAGGATTTAATGGATAAGAATTTGCCCATCGATTTTGGATAAGTAGATTTTATCAGGAAAGTTGACTTGCTGAGTCTTCGTCTTCTGATACTTTTGTCTGTTGTACTTCCTAATTCTTTTGGCATCTTCGTCAAAGTGAGGGAAATGAAAATTTCTTAAATATAGGGGTTGGATCCTGAAATGATGTAGTTCAGATATGGTAAGTTCATTTCTGAAGAGGAAGAAACAAGACTTAAAAGGGATTTTAAGAAGTCGTTGGATTTTCGCTGAGAAATTTGAAGAACTCCAAGAGCGATTTTAGTCGAACCTTGCATGGTGGGCTTATATCCTGCCTAGGGGTTCTAAAAATAGGAGTATATCAATTGTCACGACCCAATTTCTCAGTTCATGATGGCACCTACAACCTCCCCAGTAGGCAAGCCAATCCCCGTAGCAAGAATGATTAGTAATGGGCTACTACCAAACAAATACGCACAATAAGCAGAAATAAGCGGAAGCAGAATATAAAGATAAGGACAAAGTTCAAGCAATAACCTGAACATATACATAATGAAACTACACCAACCCCAATTCTTGGTATCAATAGTACAAAAGCTTCTAATAGAATACAAATGTTAGAAGTAACAAAAAGATAAGTGCAACTATCTCCGAATATGCAAGAGTAAAAGTACAAAAGATGAGATGTAGTCGAGCTATGGCCGTCAGGCGCTAACCTTAGTCTTGAATATCCAAAACCTGCATGAGTCTGTAACGCAATCAATGGCAAAAGCTCAACTAATACCTGCACTAGAAAGATACAAAAGTGTAGTATTAGCACCAATTTCTAAGCAACAGGTACCCAGTAGGCATCATCGACAGACTGAATATATATAATATATAAAAATAGTAGCATAGCAGATAGCAAGAAAACAGTCACCGAAGCAATAGAGAAAGCACAAGGAACTAGAACAGAGAATAGACAACTAAGAGTTATAAGTACACAATGCCAGCACAGAAGACAAATATACACAAAACACAGGTAAATGAAAGAAGAATGCACCTGGAGTAGTTGCACACCATAATAAATAAAGAGAGAGTTGAGAACATGGCGGTATACCGGTAACCTCAAGTAAAAAAAACAAGAGAGAAAAGAAGGAAAGAAGTTGAACATACTCAAGAAGGAACCAACAAACATAAGAAATTCACATTACAAATCCAACTTCAAGGTAAGCATAAATAGGAATCCACCTCACTAGTACAACCCTAAGATAATAAAAAAATCAATCCAGGCAACCAACCTATCTAAGAACACACCAACATAATGAAATGCAACAAAGGAAGATGTGATGCATAATGGATAAAAGTAAGAACTCGGTGTTCAGTACACCGGGGTGCTAGGAATTTAACATCAGGCTCATCAACAAATATATAAAGGTAAAACTCGAGTAAATACATCGGGGCACCCAGAATTAACCATCGAGCTTAGCATTAAGTGCATAAAATTAAACACGAAATAAATGCATCGGGGCACCTGGAATCAAACATCAAGCTTATCAATAAGTGCATAAAAGTAAACCCGAAATAAATGCATCGGTGAACCCAGAATCAAACATCAAGCTTATCAAAAAATGCATAAAAGTAAACCTGAAATAAATGCATCGAGGCACACAGAATCAAACATCGAGCTTATCAACAAATGTGCAAAAGCATCACTTTTCCTTTCCTTTCCAAAAACCAGTAGTGAAAACCCGATATAAAGGGTGCCTAGAGTGTTTTTGGGTCTAAATCAGTAATCAAATGTCAAAATCCCTAAAGAGGATGCCCGATACGTATTCGGGTCTAAATTCATAAAAAATAATGTCTAGCGCTATGGCCAAGCTGAGCCTAGTATCAGAATGGAAACCAGTAAAAAAAATCATCATAATATCCTCCCTACTCTGAGAGGTTTCATAGAAAAAAACTAGTTTCAACCCCATTTCATAATGTTTTTACCAAAAACGGGCCCTCGGGGCCATGCAAGTTTAGAAAACCATTGATAGTAGGCCCAAATCCAAATCAGTAGTAAAACATGTAAAAAAAAACTTGCATGAATGATATGCTCACAAATAATAAGTTAGCGCAACGGCTCACAAACATTTCCTACCGGCCCTGCACAGGCTCAAAGCTCTACGGTAGATAATAACTAGCCTAGAATCATTTCTCGATGTTTGGGACTCGCAGACATTACCAAATAACCCACCATCTATGTTCCAGAGTCAACACAAGACCACATAGGACCACAAGAGTAATATACAATACCACACGAATACTACAATCAACATATGAAATAAACGAACAGAAGAGACGGACAAGGTCTGGGGTACCAACCTATAACAACTCACCCAAGGATACTAATTAATGCAGTTATAGCCTATATACGCGGAGTCTAGATAGGGAAAGCCATAACCTACCTGTCATCCGATGACTAGCTGCGGGGATGGCATCGTCCAAGCTTGAACTGCTCTGAGAAGCTCCAATTTGCAAAACTAATATCAACACAATAATCTACACATCAAAATGAAACCAACAAAACCTATAATGCTACAAATATAACCGGAATAAAATCAGGGTCACAAACGGGCCCGTGGGACCTGCAACTCAAAACTAGAAATGAAAAATACCACGGTGTTCCCCATATTCCCGGGAGAACGTGCTCAAAATTTAAGCAGAAACAGACCATGGGAAGGTCTCAAAACATCCCAATAATCAAGAATTTAAAGAATGAAATTTGTGGAAATTAACGGAAATTAACAAGAAATTTTATCTATTCACGAGGCCAAGAAACACACCCGGATCAACAACAATTATTCCTCCAAGTTATGGGTAAGAGCAGGTGAAGATTTGAAGGAATTTTGTGTAAAACTGGTTGAGAAAATGACTTGGGAAGATGAGAGCAAAAGCTTAAAATAACGCTGCCAACCGCTATTTAAAGCACGGCAATAGAGCTATTTGAGTGAAAACAACATTCCGGACTCGATAATCACAAACCAATAGAGTTATTTGAGTGAAAACAACATTCCGAACTCAATGGAATCAATGAATTTACAAACAGAGATCGTTTTAAGGAAAAGTGGGCCCCATGCCTAAAATTAACTCGAAACTCAATACCCCAAAACAAGTCCAGAAGCCTCGGGACCAAACCAAAGGTTCTTGTAGCCCAAAGTCAACATTCCAGAGCTAATAGCGTGGATGGAATTTCAATCCGAGGTCGTCTTCTCCGAATGTTGACCAAAGTCAACCCTACCAGCCAAACTGGATTTAAAACACAGAAAGCAACACAAAACCAAACCGAAAGCACTCAGACCCAGACCAATGGTCCTATTAGGCCAAAATCCATGTTTTGGATCCAAGGGAACTGTTGGAATTCGATTATGAGCAAGTTTACTAAGAAAGTTGACCAAAGTCAAAGCTTTTCTAAGTTCAAGTTCTAAAATAGGGAAATGGTCATAACAACCTAACGAATGGCCCGGGCACCGAACCGTCAGTCCTGACAAGTAATTAATGACATGTAGCCACCAAGGGAAAGCTCAAAACACAGAAAAAGGACAAAAAATAGAAAATGACTTGGAGGGTCATTACAACATCCACTACTAAAAAGTCTTTCGTCCTTGAAAGTCAAGAAAGAAGAAAAGACTAGAGATTTATGAACAGTGGATACAAAGCCCGCACCACTCTCTCGGACAAACCAGATAGCCCTCCCCTCCCCCCCAACCGGATGGCACCCAATTGAACAGAACCAATGAAAAGCAACCAATCCTAAACTTTCTTACTATCCAAGCTAGAGTCCATCATTTAACTCCAAAACTCCAAGGATCTGCCAACCCAAACTGAACCTCGAGAATCTCAATCGGAAAGCACTGAAACAACACCAAAACTAGAGAACCAAGGTCATGAACACACAAAACGCAAATCCTCGAAACCACAACCAAGTTTACCAAAAATGCCATCAACCCAAAACTCTAACTCATGAACCCGCTGATCCGCAAAACCCCTTTTTATTCTGACTGAATCCTTTTTTATTGCACCCAAAACATGAAACTTCACATAAGTTGAACACTCAAACCACCCTCGAAGCAACAACTAACACACCGGAGATCCATAGTTCTGCTTATACTTTACCATGAACGAAGTCATCTTTTATACTTAAACTCTTTCCAAGCCAAGCTAAAGTCTACTAGCCCTTGCCATCAAAGATAACAACTTGAAGTATAACCTCAGAAACTGGACTTACCTGTTTCGATGGATTATCAACCAATAAATGAACACTTTTTCTAACATCAAACTCAATAACTGAACCCAACTGATCAACCCATCTGAACCCGACTAAAGTTTGCACACCAGGGTTAGAAAAGGCATGTATGAACACCCTGTGTTGACAAAGAAACTTCTAGACTGTAGAACGAGACCAACCTCGCAGAACTGGACCTAATCTGAATTAATTGAATACGAATGCACCGAGAAATCTTCCCAACAGACCCAAACCAAAACCAAAATCCTGAAAGGAGTGTGGTAAGCCTACCACAAAGTCCATAATCATCAGCTAACCTCCAAACAATAAGAATACTGTTGCTACTCTGAATACTCGAATGCCATTCGGATTTGACATCACCTTACTAGCTCATCTAAAAAATAAGTCCAACATGCAACGAATATCAAGTCAAAACACACCAAAGGCAAAGGAAAAGGTGCTTGGGGTGCAAGGTCGCCAACTAGCTATAGAAATTTGCATATAACTTCAACTCATCTCTTTTGCTCGAATCAACTGCCCTACTGAATCAGCACACAAACCAACCATCCTGAAGCATGCCACATACAAAACTTGTTGTCCATCTTAGCCGAGTCTAACCAACGCTGGAATCCCACATAAAAGACAACTCCTGAAGGATCAACTAAACAAGATTTCAAACTCTTGGCAAACAAAGGTAACCATCAGTCTCACAGTACCATTAGAATCCAAAATAGCCTCGCTAGTCGAGTCTAAACAACGCAGAATGGATCCCATTTTTTATAAGAATACCGTTTAGATCTGAAATATCCATCCTAACCAACTGGTTAGCCAAGTACTAAATGTCCAAGGCAACTGTCGCTCCACAACTGCAATAGGGAAGCTAAGTTGTTTGAACTCATTTCCTTCCAACCCGAGAAGCTACAATCGAAAAGAACTAACCACGAACCATCCAAAGTAGTTTGCTAGCACACAATTCTAAAACCCAATACAGGTTTACTAACCACTGCCTCTGTCAAACCCATATGCTGCCAATGAACTCTTAGAAACCAAAGCCAACTAGGATTTAAATATACAAGTCATCAAGTTTGTAGATGCTATTTCAACTGCATTTGGTCGAAGCAAGTGAACAACACACAAGCCAATGCAACTAATCGGTCAAGGTGTGTGGTACCAAACTAGTAAGTCCAACCCAAGGATGCCCATTAGTACAATTTGATTCTATATATACAAAGTCTAAAGATTTTAAATCGTAACCTACTTGTCGTCTGATGACAAGATGCTGGGATAACAATATCCAAGCCTGAATCACTCCGAGAAGTCTGGAGTGATTATTAAAGTAACACAAACATAAATAACACATCAAGACAAGTCTAACGATACCCATATTACTATACAAATAGCTGGGCCAAAATTTGGGTCATGAGCAGGGCCGTGGGCCTCGCAACCCAAAAGTGAAAACGAAAGTGCACAATATGATCACTATGACCATGGGAGTGCATGCCCGAAATAAATTGGCAAGAATTTAGGAATAAAAATTAGGCAAGGATTTCGAGCTAAAACAACCCCTAAAGTTAAGAAACCAATATGGAAATTTAGGAATAAAAATTGGAAATTGGCAAGAATCACCTACCACAATGAGAGGAACGAGCTAAGTGAGTGAGTTCCATGAAACCCATGAACATATAATCACCCGGAAACAGAATCTAAAAGCAAACTGCAAGCTTTGAGAAGATGGCAATAATGGTGATTTTTAAAAATGAAGAAGAAAACATTGGGGAATGAAGAAAACTCACCAAAATGCCAACAGAGCAAGAATTAGCGAGGGAACAACGAATTCTCGAAGGTTTAACTGATTAGAGCAATTTTAGAGAGAGTTTTGTGCTTTAGTATTGAGGCAACTGGACAATAAAAGCTAGAAAAATGTATGGGCACAGTTTAAATAGCTGTTGGCCCAGGCCTTCACGAATGCGACCAAGCATCGCCTAGGTGATGGCCAAAATCCTCGGCGACTGGACAGGCCTATGCATACGCAGCCGGCACCTACGTAGGCAAAGGCCAAGCTTTCTCGGTGCTGGCCTTGCCATTTGCGTAGGCGATAAGCCCACGCGTAGGCGAAGGCTTAGACCAAGGCAGGCTGGCTTTGCCCTTTGCGTGGGTGGCCAGCCCATGCGTAGGCGAAGGCTTAGATGTTCCATGACAGCAACAGCTTTCCAACAACAAAGCCAAGTTAGAAAATTTCTCCGATGGACCATCAGGAACACATCTGGGGTCCTGCGAAGACAAACGAGTTCAGCTATTCGACTAAAAATGGCATTTCAGACTCAACAAAATTGAAAAAAATCCCAACGGAGGTTGATAGCATAAAAATTGGGCCTTACGTTCAAGAACCAACTTAGCCCTACCTTCCAAAATGGAACACCAAAGCCTAAAACGAGTCTGGAAGCCTCGGGACCCAAACCAAAGGTCCCTCTACCCCAAAGTTGACTTTCTGGAGCTAACAACACTGTCAGAATTTTAATCCGAGGCCATCTTCTCCGAATGTTGACCAAAGTCAAACTTTCAAGTTTTAATTGGCTAAAACTC
This sequence comes from Jaltomata sinuosa, assembly GCA_003996215.1. Classification (NCBI taxonomy): domain Eukaryota; kingdom Viridiplantae; phylum Streptophyta; class Magnoliopsida; order Solanales; family Solanaceae; genus Jaltomata; species Jaltomata sinuosa. The sequence continues at coordinate 628,644 of QJPP01001149.1, read as the reverse complement.
ACAATTTAAGACGAAACAAAATCAAAGGCTCCTAGAACCCGACCAATGGTCCACCTAGACCAAAATCCATGCTCCGGAGCTAACAAAATTGTTGGAATTCAATTCTGAGAACATATACCAAGAATGTTGAATAAAGTCAATGATATTCCAAGTTAAATCTCTAAAATGGGCAAACGGCCAAAACAACCAAACAAATGGCCCGGGCACCGAACCACCGGTCCCAGCAAGTCATAAATGAATTGGGGCCGCTATAGGAAAGTTCTAATAGTACAAAGAATGCGTATATATGAAGATGACCGAAAGGATCTTCACAACATCCATTACTAAAAATACTTTTGTCCTCGAAAGTAAAGGAGAAGGAAGTACCTGAAGGCTCGAACAACTACGGATACTGAGCTCGTAACTAACTCTCGGTCTCCCAAGTAGCCTCCTCGATGAGACAATGCATCCACTGAACTTTCACAATCAGAATCTCCCTAGATCTCAATCTCCTGATATCTCTGGCCAGAATAGCTATCGACTCATCAACAAAGGATAAGCTCTCATCTAACTGCACTGAATCCCAATGCGACACATGAAACTCATCTGGAACATACTAGTGCAACATCGAAACATGAAAAACTAGATGCACAGCTGAAAATATCGGAGGCAAATCTAGCATGCAGGCAACTCTACCAACCCTCTCAAAGATCTCAAATGGCCTAATGAACCTAGGGATAAGATTGCCCAGTCGACCAAACCTCATCACTCCCTTCATGGGCGATACATGGAGAAACACCAAGTCACCAACACTGAACTCCAAGGCACGAAGTCTATGATCAACATAGATCTTCTACCTACTTTGAGCTGCTCCAAGTCTATCCTAAATCACACGAACCCAGTCTAATAAGTCTCGAAGCAAATCTGTGCTCTGGGGTCTATACTCTAAACCATCAAACCAACCAATCACCGACTTGAAATGCCTACCATACAAAGCTTTGAAAGGTGCCATGCCAATGCTCGAATGAAGACTATAATTATATGCAAACTCAGCCAAAGGCACAAACTGATCCCATGAATCTTCGAAGTTAAGAGCACAAGCTCGAAGCATGTCCTCAAGGACCTGAATAGTCCTCTATGATTGGCCATCTGTTTTAGGGTGGAAAGGTATGCTAAGCTGAACTTCTGTACCCAAATCACGCTGAATAGCCCTCCAGAACTAAGATGTGAACTGAATGCCACAGTCTGAAATGATAGAAGTTGGGACCCCGTGCAATCGAACAACCTCATGAAGGTAAATCTAAGCTAACCTCTATGCACTGTAAGAAGTCTAAACCGGAAAGAAATGTGCTGACTTAGTCAGCCTATTAACAATCACCTAGATGGAATCAAACCCTCAAGAAGTATGAGGCAACACAATTACGAAGCCCATAGTAATCCCTTCCTACTTCCACTCAGGAATGGGAAGTCGTTGCATCAAACCACCAGGTCTCATATGCTCAAACTTAACCTGCTGATAGTTCAAGTATCGAGATACAAACTCCGCTATGTCCCGCTTCGTACCACTCTACCAGTAAAGCTACCTCAAATCTTTGTACATCTTTACTGCGCAAGGATGAATAGAGTATCTAGAACAATTCACCTTACGAAGTATCAAATGAATCAAATCTCCAAACCTCGAAACACAAAGTCAACCAGCAAACCTTAGAACCCCATCTAAATCTAGAGTAACTCGGCTGGCCTCACCCCGAACAACCTGATCACAAAGGTCACACAATCTCTGATCCTCAAACTGACGGCTCTGAATCTAATCAACTAGAGTAGAATGAACCTCAATACTAGCAAAAACTCTGCTAGGATCTAACAAGTCAATCCTAACCAGATGGTTATCCAAGGACTAAATGTCCAAGGTCAATGGTTGCTCAAAAACTGAAAGTGAAGCTAGGCTGCCCATACTCAATGTCTTTCTACTCAAGGCATATGCTACCATATTTGCCTTGCCCAGATGGTATAGAATTGTGAAATCATAGTCCTTCAGTAGCTCAATCCATCTCCTCTACCTCAAATTTAGCTCTCGCTGACTCGTAATGTATTGAAGACTACGGTAATCAATGAATATCTCACAATGAACTCCATATAAGTAGTGCCTCCAGATGTTGAGCATGAAAACTACCACTGCCAACTCCAAGTCATGAGTGGGGTAGTTTCACTCGTGAACCTTCAGCTGCCTCAATCATATGCTATCACTTGACCCTGCTGCATCAACACACAACCAAGACCAACCCTAGAAGTATCATAATACATAAAAAAACTCTGACCCTCAATCGACCACCAATATAGGGGCTGAAGTCAACAAGGCCTTAAGCCTTTGGAAGCTATCCTTGCACTGATCCGACCATTTAAATAGAACATCTTTTCTAGTCAACACAGCCAAGGTTGCTGCTATGGAAGAAAATCCCTCACTGAACCGTCTGTAATAACTCGCTAACCCAATAAAACTGCGAACCTCTGTAACAGTAGTAGTTCTTGGCCAAACACGAATCACTGAAATCTTACCCAAATTGACTCTGATCCCTTCCTTAGACACCACGTTCCCTAGGAATGCAACTGACTCAAGCCAAAACTTGCACTTTGAGAACTTGGCATTAAGCCGATGATCTCATAAAGTCTGAAGTATAGTCCTCATGTGTTGCTCGTGCTCATCTCTACTCCTCGAGTATATCAAGATGTCATCTATGAAGACTATCACAAACATATCCAAGTACGGGCTAAGCACCAGGTGCATCAAGTCCATGAAAGCTGCGGAGGCATTAGTCAACCCAAAAGACATCACCAGGAACTCATAATGGCCATAACGTGTCCTAAATATTGTCTTAGGGATATACTCTACCCTAATCGTCAACTTGTGGTAGTAGGACCTCAAATCAATCATCAAAAACATGGCTGAACCCTGAAGCTGATCAAACAAGTCATTAATCTTGGGCATCAGATACCTATTCTTCACTGTCACCTTGTTCAGCTGCCGATAATCAATATACATCCGCATCGACCTATCTTTCTTCTTAACAAACATAATGGGAGCTCCCCAAGGTGACACACTCGGTCTAATAAACCCCTTAGCTAAAAAATCTTGGAGCTGCTCCTTAAGCTCCCTCAACTTAGTTGGTGCCATACGGTAAGGAGAAATAGAAATGGGCATGGTGCCCGGCTCTAACTCAATAGCAAAATAAATATCCCTCTTAGGTGGAAGGCCTAGCAGGTGAGTAGGGAAAACATCTAGGAAGTCTCTAACCACAGGAACAGACTCAGGAGACAAAGGGTCAGCACTAGCATCTCGGACATATGCTAGGTAAGCTAAACACCCGCGAGAAATCAACTTCCTAGCTCGAAGGTAAGAGATGATAGCAGAAAGTGCGTGGCTAATAGAACCCTACCACACAACCAGGTATATACCGGGCACAACTATGGTAATAGTTTTGGCATAATAATCCAAAATCGTGCATTGAGGGGATAACCAATCCATTCCCAGTATCACATCAAAATCTAACATATCAAGGATCATCAAATCACCCTAAGTCTCCAAATCGCCAAAAGATATCATACAAGATCTCACAATATGATCCACTACTAAAGAATCTCCTACTAGGGTCAAAACAGAAACAAGAACAAATAATGGCTCACTAGCCAACCCTAAACAAGGCACAAAGTAGGCAGATACATATGAGTATGTAGATCCAAGATCAAATAAAGCCATAGTAGACTGACAGCACACATAAATTGTACTTGTAATCACAGCATCTGAGGCCTCCGCCTCCAGTCTCCCAGGGAAAGCATAGAACTGATGATGACCTCCACCTGCCCGACCACCATCCCTACCTCCTGCTCTGTGGGACACCACCTCTAGTCTGACCACCATCCCCTCTAGCTAGTGGCTGAACAGCTTGGAAAGGCTCGGCAGGCTGACCAGCTGACTGAACTGTACCCTGTTGAGGGCAATCTCTAGCATAGTGACCCACAACTCCATAATCATAACAAGGCACTGATAGCCTAAGCCACCCGAAGTTAGAAGTGAAGCCTAAACCGGTCGGCTGGACAGACCCTGGTTCTATTATGGCTGATAATCTCTGCCCCACTGGCCTGAACCTTTACCACCATGTCTTAAACCACTGTAGCAACCCTGATAACGAGGCCTCTTTTCTCTAGACCCCTGATCATATCGTTGCAAGTCCTCCATGGTACGGACGTAGTCTGTAATAGCCTAAAATGACCAACCACTAGAAATCAATATCTTAGCTGGATGTCTAAGCTTTGTCCGCAATCCCCAAACAAACCCGAGAATAATGTCTAGCTCGGTGGGAATGATCATATCTCCAAATAAATCAAGCTGATGGAAATGAGTCTCATACTCAGATATAGACATGGATCCATGCATAAGCCTGGTGAACTACTCCCGACAATGCTCACGATCACTCTGAGGTATGAACTTAGTCTTGAAGGCTTCATAAAAGTCAGACCAAGGCATTAGAGGTGATGTAGAAGTTCTGCAATCTACCTGTGCCCTCCACCATAACTTTGCTGGACCCTCCAGCTGATACATAGTATATGCAACCCCGTGAGTCTCTAGAAAACCTAGATGGCGTAACATCTCCTCACAGGTATTAATAAAGTCATGTGGATCATGACCTGATGTACCAGCGAACCTCGGTGGTGCCAATATCAGAAATCTACTCAATGCCTTCTGCTCCCCATCTGTCATAATCGGGAGAGGAGCAAGAGGTTGTGCAACCACTGGAACCAGAATAATCTTAGCATGGGGAGTTGCAATAGCAAGCTTATCTCCTGAACTCTGAAAACCCAGGGCTACCCTCTGAGCAGATGTCTATGCTACCTCAGAAGGTCGCTCCCTGATTATACCCAATAGCTGAAGTAGTAATTCCCAAATATCTGAAGACTGAGCTGGGGCTGAAGATGGAACAAAAATTGGTGTTGGAACTGATACTGGAGTTGGTGGAACCTGAGCTGTACCCGGTTCCACATGTTGCGGCTCATGAGAAAACTCTGGCTCATAGTCAAGCTCAGGCTCTATCTCAACTCTAGAAGCTCTAGCAGGTACCGCTGCTCTGGGATGACCTCTACCTCTACCCTTGTGACCACCCCAGCCCCTAGCTAGAGCCAGAGGTGTGGGGTCGAAGGCTCTCCTCTTCCAGAAGTCAAGGATCTCATACGAACCATCTGTGGAAGAGTGAACCAAAACAAGTGAGATTTCTAGAAACTTTCAAGGATACTATGCACGAGATAGAAGCAAGAAAAGTCCATTTTTCCAAAGATGTCACTATAGCCTTCCAAAGATTGAGTATGGACATCTCTGCCCTGATTGGCAGGACCCTACTAGACATTGGCTCCTATACTGATGACACCGTGAACTTAAGGCTCTAACACTAAGCTGTCACAACTCCATTTCTCGGTCATGATGGCACCTACAACCCCCCGATAGGCAAACCAATCCCTATTACTCGGAATGGTTAATAATAGGCTACTATATAATAGTTAAGCAGAAGAACGATATAAGTAAGCAGAAGCAAGGGAAATAAGCTGAAGAAAGTAGATACAGAAATATATATATGCGGAAGCTAAACAAAACCTCAAAACATGGTATCATAGTATAGAGCCAGAACTACATCAGCGCAGTATAAAGGATCCAAAATAATATATACAGATGTCTCCGAATGGTAATAGAGTACATAATACAAAAGATAAACTAAATCTAAGCTTCCATAGCCAAGAGCTCACCCTCAGTCTGAAATATCCCAAAATATCTCCTTGCACGAGTCTCCAATGAGCTAACGGTGATGGCCCACACTAGGATCTACACTAGAAGATGAAGAGGTACACAGTAGGTGTCATAGGCCGACTGGGTACATATAAGATAAAAGAGCAGTAATAAGCAGAATATAAGCAAGTAGTCACTGACACTATAAAGAAGAACACATAAGCTAGCACAGAAGGAATACAAGAAAGAACAATACATATGGCTAGATATTTGAATACATATCATAGGTGAAATAAAGAAACACGTACATCGTGACATGATCCTTGCGATATGGTCCTTGCTACATGATACTTGTGATATGGTCCTTGTGACATGATCCTTATGACATGGTCCTTACGATATGACCTTGTGATATAATGCAATGCGATACAATGAGATATGTCATAATATGATGCAATGCAATATGATACGATATAATAGAATGCGATGCAACACAGCATGATGTAATGTGATATGATGTAGTGCAATATGATGCAATGCAATGCATCATGATATAAAGGCCCACAAGGCAGTTATAGAAAACATCACCTCCACTGTTTTATTGATGCATCAACCCCTTTTAAGTACCTTCTCCCAAAGCAAATAATTAGCAGCCATAGTGTCGCCTTTGCTAGCGACTACCGTTAAATTTCTAGGAAAACATAAGGAAAGCATTTGTAATGTTAATTGAATAACTTTGTTGCAATGTCATCCCCTTTTTGAGGTGGATAGGCAAGCAAAAGATTATTTCAAATGGCTGAAAACCCATTTCTGGGGATAGCTATAAATACCACTTTTGAACACTACATGTTTGTTGTGATCCCTAATTCGTTGGGATTTGAAGAGGACATCATCGATCTCTTAGCTGATGATCTCTGTGATCACTTTATTATTTTGTTGACTCCATAGCGTGTACCCTTTTTGGGCATCATATTCGCTGTGATCCCTAATTTTTTAGGGATTTGAGGAGGACATCGTCGATCTCTCCTTATCTGATGGTCCATTCAACCACAAAAAAAGTCATTAGTTTAGGGAAACTCTATCGTCTTTGGATTCTCCTAGTAGTCTCGGCTCTTCTTTGTTGACTTCAGGCATGCAGTTTCACTGTACTTCTTTGGATACACTGAATAGTCATAGGTTTTTGCTGATCTAACACTTCTTTAGGATAACCTGTATCCAAATAAAAATTATTAGTTTTGGAAAAATTGATCTTTGTTAACCTCCTTCGATCTTCTGCTCCTTGATCTATAATCTCTGGTTGTTTGCCATCCATGAGGGCTTGTCGTCTTTAACTCCCTGTGCCACAGTAGATGTAAGACAAAATCAAGTTATGAAGGAGAAAATTAATTTATAAAGATTTTTCAAATAAGTTTTTTAAAAAGATAATTTAGAAAGGTCTCTGCCCATCTTGTTATGTCATGTACTAGCTCAATGAACGTCCTTCATTTGAGGCATTGACATATTTGACGCACTGTTGGCGAACTTTGGAGATCCTTTATCATCCCAGCTGGGGATTTTAGAAATGATCTTTCAAGAAATCTATTGCATCTAGGGTTAGACTACTTTGGACTTTGTTGTAGCTAGGGATTTCTGACGTAGACTCTAATCTCTTGGTGCTAGGGAATTCTTGGATTTGTCTCTGAAATCCCAAACAAAAATTGGTGGAAATTTTGAGGTCCCCCTCAAAATTTTTTCCACAATTAGAGGTTTCATGATGAATCATGTATTGTTTGGCAAGAGACTTAACACTCTGTGGGAATCTTTGAGATTATCTCTCAATCTTCATATCAATCGCTCTTTGGAACTTTCTGCATTCTGACTTGTTGGAGACGAACTTTGCCTTCTGAATTTTTGAGATTTCTTTCTCGAAAATCCTACCCAGTTTCCACTTCCTAGGGAATATGACTAAGACGTTATGGTTCCTAAGTATTTCATTGAATCAAGAATCAAGTCAAACATAGTTTCCACAATCATAGAGGGAGAAAAATTGAAATAAATAAAGAGGTGACTGAAGCCAACAAAGGCCGCCTACATATCTTATTCTTGAGAATTAAGGTCTAACGTAGTTCAAGCTGAAAAGGGGAAAGGCGGATTTTCCTAAGGGGTTGATCGAAGCCGACACAGGCCACCTACGTATCTCATTCTTGAGAATTCAGGTCAAACGTAGTTCATAGAAAGAGGATAGGAAATTTGAAGCTACTACAAAGAATAGAAACGATCACAATCAGAATGTGCAATTAAAGGGAAATAAATAAAAAAGAAACCATTTTCAGGCGTAGTATTTTTTCACAAAGTCATATTTGATCGGCTTAGGCCATACTTGGACATCCATCTTTGAAAAGATCAAAGCTCCTCTAGATAGCACTTTATGGATGACATACGATCCTATCAATTTGTTGGGAACTTTTCCTTGTGCTTATCTCGTGCGAGGGAAGGATTAACTATCCATTCCCTGGATTGAATTCCAGATTGACCAATAACTTTTTGGGAGATGATGTTTGTGCTTATTACTATCCTATAATTGTAGGACCAGTCAAATATGTCGATGTATGGCTTGAGCAGGCTGATAAGTCTAGCTAGCTCGTGCAATCAAGAAAAAATACCTTCACCTTCTTTTTTCAAAATGCTTTGTGCCTTTGTTAAATGAAAACCAATGTTGATTTCCTTGACTTGACCATCGTCTCGAAAATTAACTACCTCAAGCTCTTCTAGGTAGGGACTTTCCTGGTTCTCAAAATCGTTTGACTCTTTAGTTTAAAGGACCATTATTTCTTCACCATACTCTTTGCTTCCAATACCATTTACCTTGATTTGTACATTCAGCTTTTGACATGACATGACATTGACAGGTCTTAAGTTATTATTACTGAAATTAGAAACAAGTTAGGTTACATAAATAAACAACAAATATTTTGAAATAGGAGCAACTTTTCATTGAAATTGGGAAATATTCACAAACTTTTGCTATGATTTGCATAAAAATACGTGTCAACACCTTTTGAAAAAGAAATAAAATAGTACGAAGAAATTAAAAACATAAAGGGTGGGTCACGGTCCTCATCTGGAACATCACCAATTTTTGTAAAACTAAAGTCTTTGTCTACCCAGACAAATGGAGAGTCATAAGAGGAGTAGTGGCCTAATTATGCAACTTCTCACCAGGCTTGGCCTCCCTGATCACAGCTCCTTTAGGGATTTATTTTTTTATGGCATCGCATTCGTTGAATAGATCTCCTATTCCATCACCTAGACTCTCAGTTGGAGAACCACTTCATATCGGAAATGACTGGTACAAGTGAGAAAGTGGATTTGGCAACCCTGCATGCTCCTTTTCTTTATTTTTCACCTTGCCTCCTCAAAACACATGCCCGAGTCCATGCTTAGACAACTATCCTGGGATTCTTCTCGGCTTGATTATACCATTGAAATTCTTGCCCAGTCCAAAATGTGGTTCGAATCCACTTTCAATATTGCAGTCACGGGCATCTTGTAAATTGGTGGCATCAGCACCTGTGGTGCGAGATTCTCTTCGGTGGTATTCATGATTTATTTTGTGTAAAAGTCACTTCCTCTTGGAACTTCTTCAATCATGGGTATATAGTCATTGGGGTGACTAAAATGATTCCTCTCACAATTAATGACTACCTATGACCTTCCCACACAAATTTCACCATTTGATGAAGGGTTGATGGTACAGCTCTAGCCTTGTGGATCCATGGCCTCCCAAGGAGCAAGTTATAATTGATAGTGATGTCCATGGATTAGAACTCGGCGTAGAGCTCAGTGGGTCCCATCGGGATGTACAAACTGACCTTTCTGATAGTGTCCCTCTAACCCCTATCGAAGGCTTTCGTATTGATCCTACTCTGGTGAACCTTTCCCAAATCGTAATCTTGATGAGTGAGTGTGGATAATTGGAAAATATTTAGACACTGAACATCATCAATCAAAACCCCATTCACAATCTTCTCTTGACATTTGACAATAACGTACAAGGCCTTGTTGTGTTTTAACCCTTCAAAGGGTAATTCAGTGATACTAAAAATAGCTACAGCCTTTTCAAGTACTTCGTGCTTCTTAGGACTAATCGTCACTATTGACTTGCTCAGCGTCCATTTTTTGTCAACCTCTATCATGTAAACCGTGGCTCCTCTATGATTTGGGAGTGGGTTGTTTTTAACATTTGGCGGTGTTTTCTGCAGTGTGACCACCCTCTGATTAATTAAATCCTGAATTTTGTGCCTCAGGTTAATACAATCTTTAGTATCATGTCCGGCTCCTCCGAAATGATAAGCATAATGTCGATCAGCCTTGAAGAAATGAGAGTCAGTGTTACTGGGTTCGGGTTGTATAGGTTGAATAAATCTGGCAGCCTTCAATCTCTCATATAGCTGAGTTATGGTTTTATCTAGTTGGACAAAAGTCCAAGGAACTTTCTTCTCCAAATTTGGACGAGTAAGATTGGCATTGGTGGGAGGGGGAACCCGACGATAATTCTGGTTTTTGAGAGCCTTTTGATACACTTGGAAGTTTGGGGGAAGAGCTTGGTAAGTGGGCTGCACATTTGGTTGTGGAGTTTGGTAAATAGGCTGCATATTTGGTAGTGGAGCTTGGTAAGTGTGCTGACTATAGAAAACAGGTTTAGGGTGTTGTGGAGCTGGGGGAGGGGTCGATGGAACAAGTGATTTCTTATAATTGGCTCCAAAGGTTTTTTCTCGGTATTGTGCCTAGACTAGAGGACATCAAAGACACATCCTCTTTCTTATTTCTAGGGAATCCTTCTGATCCTAATGATGCTGAGACTTTGGCAATCTTGCCACTTCGAAGGCCTTCCTCAACAATTTCACCAATTTTAACTAAGTTGGTAAACTTAGCCTTAACCGTTGATATCATCTTATCATAGAATTCTAATTCATGGGAGCGCATAAACATTGCGCTAATCTCTTTCTCGATCATGGGAGACCAGACTCTTGCAAACTCTTTTCTCTAATGATAAGCACAATATTAGAAGTCCTCATTTGATTTCTGTTTGATATAACCCAGAGAATATCGATCCGGATCAACTTCCACATTGTACGCAAACTTCTGGGCAAAATCTCTAGCTAGATCACTCCATTCACACCACATCCTTAACTCTTAAGTAGTGAACCACTCTAAAGCTTCCCCACTCACACTCTGGCTAAACAGCCTCATCAACAACGCCTAGTTATTTCTTGCGCCCACCATTTGGTTGCAATAACTTTTGAGGTGAGCATCAGGATTCCCAACACCATTGAAGGTCTCAAATTTAGGGGATTTTAAATCCCTCTAGTAGGCCCAATTCTGGGTGAGTTCAAAGGTAATCATAATAATATCCCTTCTCATCAGATGAATCGGGGGATTCCCTAATTCTGCCATTTTTTTCTTTCATTAGTGTCAAGTAATGATCACGTTTCTTCTCTGCGGCGTTCAACTCTCTCTCCTTTTCCTCATAGCGGTCAAGCTCTAAATTCTTTGGGAGCGTGGTACAAGGCTCTACCATGGCATGAAAAGTAGGAGGTGTCATATTTTGGACGGGCAGAGGCTGGACATGTGGGATGGTATTTTGGTATGTGGGGGTATAATTTGGTGGGTTAGTAACATTGAGATGGTTATTCTGGGTGTTTTAGGTGTGTGGTGGTGTATTTTTGTAATTCGGAGGGAGGTTTTGTGGGTTGTAGGAGTTGGAGTTGTTGTTTTGATTAGTATAATGGATAGGGAGATTATGGGTCTGGTATGAGGATCCGTTATGGAGAGGGTTGTTGGAGATAGGTTCCTTGGAATGTCTAGGGACGGAGGTGGATGGGATATCTCTTTGATGATTTTTGGTTAATGGGGAATTGAGAGGAGGGATTTGGAAAGGGGGTTGGGAGTTGTCCAGAGTTGGGGTATAGCGGCGATGGCCAAACTTTCAATGTCCATTGCTTTCTGTACTTCCTCTTGCATCTTTTCCAGATTTCTTGCAAGCTCGACAATCATTTCACTTTGTTCACCAATTATGTTATCTCATATTGCCAGGACATTTTCTTCCTCACTATCAATCATCTTGCCTTTAGAGAAGCGACGGTCAGGGGAGAAATCATTGTGTGCCTTTGAACAAGTGAAATAAGGATGCTCAGGGAGTTTTGTCAACACAAATCAGTTTCTATACATATTATGTTACCTGTTAAAGTAAAAACAACTCAAAAGAAAATATGTTAAATTTCGTTAGTAACAAATAACACAAGATATCTAACTAGAAATAAACACATAATAATTTCTGTAAACATATAAAGTTGTTTTTCGTCAAGGCAAATGATCCATGGGTAAATTATTGACTCAAGGATTTAATGGACAAGAATTTGCCCATCGATTTTGGATAAGTAGATTTTATCAGGAAAGTTGACTTTTTGAATCTTCGTCTTCTGATGCTTTTGTCTTTTGTACTTCCGAATTCTTTTGGCATCTTCGTCAAAGTGAGAGAAATGAAAATTTCTTAAAGATAGGGGTTGGATCCTGAAAAGATGTAGTTCAGATATGGTAAGTTCATTTCTGAAGAGGTAGAAACAAGACTTAAAAGGGATTTTAAAAAGTCGTTGGATTTTCTCTTAGAAATTTGAAGAACTCCAAGAGCACTTTTGGTCGAACCTTGCATGGTGGGCTTATATCCTACCTAGGGGTTCTAAAAATAGGAGTGGATCAATTGTCCCGACCCAATTTCTCAGTTCATGATGGCACCAATCTCGTAGCCCAGAACGATTAGTAATGAGCTACTACCGAACCAATACACACAATAAGCAGAAATAAGCGGAGGCAGAATAGAAAGATACGGCCAAAGCGGAAGCAATAACCTGAACATATACATAATGAAACTACACCAACCCCAAGACTTGGTATCGAAAGTACAAAAGCTTCTAATAGAATACAAGTGCTAGAAATAACAAAAATATAAGTGCAACTGTCTCCAAATATGCAAGAGTAATAGTACAAAAGATGAGATGTGGTCGAGCCCTGGCCGTCAGGCACTCACCCTAGTCTCCAATGCGATCAATAGTGAAAGCTCAACTAATATCTGCACCAGAAAGATGCAGAAGTGTAGTATGAGCACCAATTGCAAAGAAACAGGAACCCAGTAGGTATCATCGGCCAACTGAGTGCATATAAAATATAAAAATAGTAATATAGAAGATAGCAAGAAAACAGTCACTGAAGCAATAGAGAAAGCACAAGGAACTAGCACAGAGAATAGACAACCAAGAGTTATAAGCACACAATGCTAGAACAAAAGACAAATATACACAGAATACAGGTGAAGGAAAGAAGAACGCACCTGGAGTCCTTGCACAACATAATAAATAAAGAGAGAGCGTTGAGAACATGGAGGTATACCGGTAACATCAAGTAAAAAAAACAAGAGATAAAAGAAGGAAATCAGTTGAACATACTCAAGAAGGAACCAACATACATAAGAAATTCATATTACAAATCCAACTTCAAGGTAAGCATAAACAGTAATCCACCTCACCAGTACAACCCTAAGATAACAACACAATCAATCCAGGCAACCAACCCATCCAAGAACACACCAACAGAATGAAATTCAACGAAGGATGATGTGATGTACAATGTATAAAAGTAAGAACTTGGTGTTCAGTATACTGGGGCGCCAGGAATTTAACATCAGGCTCATCAACAAATGCATAAAGGTAAAACTCGAGTAAATACATCGGGGCACCCAGAATTAACCATCGATATTAGCAATAAGTGCATAAAAGTAAACCCGAAATAAATGCATCGGGGCGCCTGGAATCAAACATCGAGCTTATCAACAAATGCATAAAAGTAAACCCAAAATAAATGCATCGGGGTGCTCAAAATGAAATAACAAGCTTATCAACAAATGCATAAAAGTAAATCTAACTAAAGTACTGATGTAATTCCATGAAAATATGGCTACCCGGTGAACATGAGGTCCCACTCACTATTCATGGCCAGACAAAAAGGGACCACTAGCCTAGAGAATCAAATAGGGAATAGGCCATGAGTTCACCCGCTTGCCTGAAGATGAAGGGGAAGAGCCTACTAGCTTCTGCTTCTATCGATGGAAAGACCGAAGCACGTCTCCCTATAGCTTTGACTGCCATAGGTTGGGAAGAAGGGAGGTGACTGGGCCCTATCACAAAATGAGCAAGTTAGAGACTTGTCAAAGCTTGGTGGCAGGTTTTGTCGGAAAAAGAATGTTTTTCAGCGGGAGTCTCATCTGGGTGGCTGGTTCAGTCGCAGAAATAAATGCATTGGGGTACCCGGAATCAATCATCGAACTTATCAATAAATGCACAAAAGTAAACCTGAAATAAATGCATTGAGGCACCCAGAATCAAACATCGAGCTTATCAACAAATGCACAAAATCAGTACTTTTCCTTTCCTTTCCAAAAACCAGAAGTAAAAATCTGATATAAAGGGTGCCCAGAGTGTTTCTGGGTATAAATCTGTAATCAAATGTCAAAATCCCTAAACAAGATTCCCGGTACGTATTCGGTTCTAAATTCATAGAAAATAATGTCTAGCGCTATGGCCCAGCTGAGCCTAGTATCAGAATGGAAACCAGTGAAAAAAATAATCATAATATCCTTCCTACTCTGAGAGGTTTCATAAAAAAAACTAGTTTCAACCCTATTTCATAACTGTTTAACAAAAAACGGCCCCTCAAGGCCATGAAAATTTAGAAAACCATTGATAGTATGCCCGAATACAAATCTGTAGTAAAACATGTAACAAAAAACCTTGCATGAATGATATGCTCGCAAATAATAAGTTATCCCAATGGCTCACAAAACAATTCCTACCGGCCCTACACAAGCTCAACAGCTCTACGACAGATAATAACCAACCTAGAATAATTTCTCGATGTTCGAGACTCGCAGACATTCCCAAATAACCCACCATCTATGTTCCAGAGTCAACACAAGACCACATAGGACCACAAGGGTAATATACAATACTACATGAATACTACAATCAACATATAAAATAAACGGACAGAAGATACGGACAAGGTCTGGGGTACCAGCCTATAACAACCCACCCAAGGATACTAATTAATACAGTTATAGCCTATATACGCAGAGTCTAGATAGGGAAAGCCATAACCTACTTGTCATTCGACGACTAGCTGCGAGGATGGCATCGTCCAAGCTCGAACTTATCTGAGAAGCTCCAATTTTCAAAACTATTATCAACACAATAATGTACATGTAAAAATAAAACCAACGATACCCATAATGCTACAAATATAACTGGAACAAAATCTGGGTCACAAATGGGCCTATGGGCCTTGCGACCCAAAACTAGAAATGAAAAACACCACGGTGTTCCACATATTCCCGGGAGAACGTGCTCAAAATTAGAGCAGAAACAGACCATGGGAAGGGCTCAAAACAACCCAAGAATCAAGAATCAAGAATTTAAAGAATGAAATTTGTGGAAATTAACAAGAAATTTTACCTATTCACGAGGCCAAGAAACACACCCGGATAAGCAACAATTATTCCTCCAAGTTATGGATAAGAGCAGGTGAAGATTTGAAGGAATTTTGTGTAAAAATGGTGGAGAAAATGAGTTGGGAAGATGACAGCAAAAGCTGAAAATAAAGCTGCCAACAACTATTTAAAGTTGTCCCGCAACAAAAAAATCTGCAATTTTCTAAACTTCTACGGGGAATTCCAGGCACAATCAGAACTCGATACTCACAAACCAATAGAGCTATTTGAGTGAAAACAATATTCCGGACTCAATGGAATCAATGAATTTACCAATAGAGATCGTTTTAAGAAAAAGTGGGCCCCATGCCTAAAATTAACTCGGAACTCAATACCCCAAAGAAAGTCTGGAAGCCTCAGGACCCAAACCAAAGGTTCTCATAGCCCAAAGTCAACATTACAAAGCTAATAGCGTGGATGGAATTTCCATCCGAGGTCGTCTTCTCCGAATGTTGAACAAAGTCAACCCTACCAGCCAAACTGGCTTGAAAACACAGAAAGCAACACAAAACCAAACCGAAAGCACTCAAAGCCACACCAATTGTCCTACTAGGCCAAAATCCCTGTTTTGGATCCAAGGGAACTGTCGGAATTCGATTATGAGCATGTTTACCAAGAAAGTTGACCAAAGTCAAAGCTTGTCTAAGTTCAAGTTCTATAACAGGGAAATGGTCATAACGACCTAATGAATGTCCCTGGCACCGAACCGTTAGTCTTGACAAGTAATAAATGACCTGTAGCCGGCAAGGGAAAGCTCAAAACACAGAAAAAGGACAAAAAAAAGAAAATTACCTGGAGGGTCATTACAACATCCACTACTAAAAACACTTTCATCCTCGAAAGTAAAGAAAGAAGAAAAGACTAGAGATTTAGGAACAACGGATACAAAGCCCGCACCACTCTCTCGGACAAACCGGATAGCCCTTCCCCCCCGACCGGATGGCACCCAACAGAATAGAACCAACGAAAAGCAACTAAGCCTAAACTTTCTTACTAGCCAAGCTAGAGTCCATCCTTTAACTCAAAAACTCCAAGGATCTGCCAACCCAAACTGAACCTCGAGAATCTCAATCTGAAAGCACCGACACAACACCGAAACTGAGAACCAAGGCAATCAACACACAAAACTCAAATCCTCAAAACCACAACAAAGTTTACCGAAAAAGCCATCAACCCAAAACTCTAACATATGAACCCACTGATCCGTAAACCTTTTATTAATTCTGAACTGAATCCTTTTTGATTGCACCTCAAATAGGAAGCTTCACATAAGTTGAACACTCAAAAAAACCTCGAAGCAACAACTGCCACACCGGAGATCCATACTTCCCGCTTATACTCTACCATGAATGAAGTTATCCTTTTTACTCAAACTCTTTCCAAGCCAAGCTAAAGTCTACTAGCCCTTGCCATCCAAGTTAACAACTTGAAGTATAAACTCAGAAACTGGAGTTACCTATCCTGACGGATCATCAACCAATGAATGAACACTTTTTCTAACATCAAACTCAATAACTGAACCCAACTGATCAACCCATATGAACCCGACTAAAGTTTGCACAACAGGGTTAGAAAAGGCATGTATGAACACCCTGTGTTGACAGAGAAACTTCTAGACTGTAGAACAAAACAAACCTCGCTGAACTGGACCTAATATGAATTAACTGAATACGAATGCACCGGGAAATCTACCCAACAGACCTAAACCAAAACCAAAATCCTGCAAGGAGTGTGGTAAGCTTACCACGAAGTCCATAATCATCAGCTAAGCTCCAAACTCTAAGAATACTGCTGCTACTCTGAATACTCGAAAACCATTCGGATTTGACATCACCTTACTACCTCATCTAAAAAATAAGTCCAAAATGCAATGAATATCAAGTCAAAACACACCGTAGGCAAAGGAAAAGGTGCTTGGGGTGCAAGGTCGCGAACTAGCTATAGAAATTTGCATATACCTTCAACTCATATATTTGGCTCGAATCAACTGCCTTACTGAATCAGCACAAAAACCAACCATCATGAAGCATGCCACATACAAGACAACCCCTAAAGGATAAACTAAACAAGATTTCAAACTCTTGGCAAATGAAGGTAACCATCAGTCTCAGAGTACCATTAGAACCCAAAATAGCCTCGCTAGTCTCGACCCACACAGCCTAATCAAATACAATACACCACCGCTGATTCAGGAACTTATGCCATTGAATTTGTTTAACCAACGCAGAATGGGCCCCATTTTTTACAAGAATATCATTTAGATCTGAAATATCCATCCTAACCAACTAGTTAGCGAAGGACTGGATGTCCAAGGCCAACTGTCACCCCACAACTGCAATGGGGAAGTAATGTTGTTTGAACTCATTTCCTTCCAACCCGAGAAGCTACAACCAAAGAGAACTAACCACGAAACATCCAAAGTAGTTTGCTAGCACAAAATTCTGAAACCCAATCCTGGTTTATTAACCACTACCTCTGTCGAACCCATATGCTGCCAATGAACCCTTAGGGACCAAAGCCAACTAGGCTTTAAATATACAAGTCGTCAAGTTCGTAGATGCTATTGCAACTGCATTAGGTCAAAGCAAGTGAACAACACACAAGCCAATGCAACTCATAGTCATCATCTCAGTCAACTACTAAACACATACACATGAATAAGGAGTCATCTCTCTCCTTTTTGAACTAAATAAAAGCCTTCTTTGGAATATACCAAACCTTACAAACTCCTTCTCAAATAAAATCTGGAGCCATTCCCTTAGCTCTCACATCTATATTATCAAAACTTAATATGGCAGGAGAAGAATGGGTCGGATGCCCAACTCACCTAAACTGCTACGAATACAACTCAACCATGAGGCTACAGTCAATACTTAGTTGAACATGTTAAAGCCAAAACACAATCACAATACCAAAGTCCAAACTCAAACAGAGAGCTACGATCAAAATTCATTTCAATTGGAACTGGGGAAATAATAAAATAGCCCAACTGGACAAGAAAATGAAGGAGACTATGGGAAAAACTCACATACCTGCCAACCTACTAAACTGAACAAACTAAGAGGGTCGACTCTAATCACCCGAGAAAAGAAAAGACAGACAATGCTCAATAGCAAAACCAAAACCTTTCAACTTAAGACAAAAGCTTAACCTCCGGCACAACCACCGGTAATACAAAACCTATACAAGAACTTCTATCAAACGCTATATAATAGCCTAGGAAACAACCATCTAGGGCTGCTCAACAAGGAAGGCTCAACATAAGTCTAGATTCACAATGGAACTGGAAGTAAAACCAAACAGAAAAGAGACTAACAAGAACTACTCATGAGCTATAACTCCGGGTAAACACCTCACAAGAATAACTCACCCTATCCATTACTAAGGAATAAACTAGCAAGAAAACAATGCATAAATACTACACTCAGGTAGTCAAATTGATGTGCCGCCAATTTACGTCACTTTCGACTCCTTTTAACTAAGAACAATCGTACGTTTTCAAGCAACCGTTGTTGTTTTTGATGTTTTTATGTTGTATTTGTAGGAAATGGAAGCAAACACGGAAACGGAAGGAAATATGCGAAAAACAACATTCTGCCTAAGAGTGACGGCCTGTCACACATGTGACGGTCCGTCACAGTGACCGTCACACCAAGGCAGCAACTTCAGGCGGCATCACTGGTTAACAGTGACGGTCCAGGCGACGGTCCGTCACTGGCTTGATGGTCCGTCAGCCTGGCCGTCAAGTTAAGGCAGACGCGCCCCAGCGGCTGTCCGCGTTTAGGACTCCTAACCCGTTTTGGATTTGGTTTCTTTGACTCCTATAAATACCCTATGAGAGGTTTATTGTACATATTGTTCACCCAATAGTTTTAGAATAGTTTTTAGTCGTTTTTGAGAGTAACAACATGTTTTCGTATTCTTGCAAGCGTGTTCTTGATTCGTTCTTGAGTTCTTGGTTTCTTGTTCTTGGATTAATTGAAGGTATTTTCATCATATTGTAAGAATCTTCTTTCCTTTATTATGAATTTCTTCTTTTCTTCTTCGAGCATAAGTAACTAAAACTCCCGCAACTAGGGTTGTGGGAGCCATGGCTAAAGTAGCGATATAGATTCTGGGTAGCGACGGGTTCAATTTACATGTAGTCACGTTGTTAATCATACTTTATGTCACGTTTTCTAGTGGTTGCAAACATTAGAACATGCCTAGGTTTAATTTGCTTGAGTAAAGAGATTAAAACCGGGAAACTTGATTAACGACAAGGATTCGAGACTACCAACTTTCGTCTTAATGATTAATGTCGTAACTGGATTAATCTACTTGATGTTAGGATTGAAATCTAAAAAGCACATCTTTTCGAGGTCGAGAGAATAGAAAAGGAAATTGATTTATCTGGTCGAGAGACGTTTAGACGATACCATTGACGCAATCACATCGTGACACGCATATAGAAAGAACCCTGTTAAGCCTAGAATCGATTGTTACAACGCCATGGCGAACACGTCCCTAGTTCGCATTCTCTCATATTGATTAAAACTAATACGTTTATTATTTGTTTTGTTTACGATTTGTTCACACAAACCCCCCCTTTATTTACCGGAAACTATTGACCATTAGTCATGTACTTCACTAAAGGCTTAATCTTCACCATATTCTCTGTGGGATTCGACCCCAACCTTGTTGGGTTCTTTACTTGACTAGGACCGCTTACGCTTCGTTAATTTGAGGTGTAGTTTGGGCGTTATCAAAAAGTGGCGCCGTTGCCGGGGAATACGGTTTTTGATTAAGTCTAGTGTGTTTATTTGACTCTTAGTCATAATTTCCTGCTTTACGTTTATTTGTTGTTTTTGTTTTTGATAGGTTACAGATTTGTGCATGCACAGTACCCGAAGCTCGGGTGAATCAACTGTACCTTACGACCCCGAGCTTGCGAGAACATTAAGGCAGAATACGGCTGCACAAAACGAGGCAGCAAGGATCGCTGCAGAACTGCAGGCCCAACAAAATCTGAATGCTGGTGGTCTGCTGGATGATGTCGCACGGAATGATGAGGATCTCGATCTAGATGGAGCTGGCGCTACGGGCGCCATTGTTGTTCCACCGCTACCGCCCAGAGCAAAGTTCAATATCACTAGCACGATGATTCAGTTGCTGAATTTGAGAGGTGTATTCCGTGGTGCCGCTGGTGATGATCCAAACCAGCACTTAATGAATTTCGTGGGGATCTGCAAATCATTTGAGCTGCCAGGCGTGAGTCAGACAGCAATCAGGCTCAGGTTGTTTCCATTGTCTCTGTCTGATGAGGCAGCATTGTGGTTGACTGAGCTGACCCCCGAGTCTATCGCAATGTGGGGAGAGTTGAGAGGAGCTTTCCTAGAAAGGTTCTTTCCTCCCTCTCGGATGATACAGTTGAGGGACGAGATTAGCAACTTCAGGCAGCAACCGCACGAAGCACTGCACGAGACTTGGTTGTGATTCAAAAAGAAGATAACCCAATGCCCGAACCATCAGTTGACCGATAACTTCTTGATGCAAATGTTCTACCGGGCACTGAATTCGGCTACCAAGCCGACGTTAGACAACGCAGCAGGTGGTGCATTCATGGGTCTCACCTTTGTTGAGGCCACAACTACTTTGGACAGGCTTACCAGAACCAACAGGGCCTGGCATACACGAGATTCAGAGGTTGCAGCTAGCACCTATACCATTGGTATGTCAGCAGAGCAGCGTAGGAAAGAGGAGGAGCGCGACCAAGACATGGCGCATCTGAAAACACAGTTGGACCTACTGACCAAGCACTTGTTCTCAGGAGGTATGGAGAAGGTACAAGTTGTGGGTTCCCAAGGTACAGAGACTGAGGAGGCAAATTACTTGGGGGGTTTCCAGGCCAATGGCCAGGGAAACCAAGGTCGGAATTATCAGCGAGACAACCACTATGAGAAAAGTGGCTACAAAGAGCGCGACCAAGGAAATTGGAGGAACAACACCGATAGAGGTGGGTTGTATATACCACCTGGGAATCGGGATAAAACTGGCAGCGAGGCTGAAACGTCCAAACTTGAGAACATGATGGCGAAGATGATGCTGAAGGTGGAATCGACTGACTCTGGGGTAAAGGCAATGCGGAATGAGTTATCAACATTGAGTCAGGTAGTGGAGTCACACTCAACCGCGATCAAGCAACTAGAGCAGCAAGTGGGTCACATCTCGGCATCTCTAAACCCAAGGAAGACGGGTACCTTGCCGAGCGACACCACTCATCCGAGGAATGACGCAAGTTGTATGGCTATCATGACCAGAAGCGGTAGAACGTTACCGGAATCACATCCGGTAATTCAGACTCAAGGCGATGATGCGGATGATGAAGAGGCGGTACAGGAGGAAACTCCAAAGCCCGTGGAGAAAAGCAAGGAAGCTGAAAAGCTTCCAACTATGATGCCTCGACCACCACCTCCGTTCCCACAGCGTTTGAAGAAGAAAGCTGATGATGGTAAGTTCCTGAACTTCATGACCATGCTGAAGCAAATTTCAATAAACATACCATTGGTGGAAGCGCTGGAACAAATGCCCGATTATGCCAAGTTCATGAAGGACTTGATTACAAAGAAGAGGTCGGTGAGTTATGAACCGGAAGACAACCTCCATCATTGCAGCGCTATTTCCTCTAGATCATTGGTCGAAAAGAAGGAAGATCCAGGTGCTTTCACTGTTCCCTGTACTGTTGGGAAGCTCAATTTAGGAAGAGCCTTGTGTGATCTAGGGCCTAGCATCAACTTGATGCCGCTAGCTGTCTACGAACAATTGGGTTTGGGAGCTCCTAAACCAACGTCCATAAGGGTGATGATGGCTGACCGCTCAGTGAAGAGACCTGTGGGAATATTGTCTGATGTGCTGGTCAAGATTGGTAAGCTTATATTCCCGGCCGACTTTGTGATCATGGATTGCGAAGTGAATTTTGAAGTTCCCATAATCTTGGGATGACCTTTGTTAGCCACGGCTAGAGCATTGGTGGACATGGAGAGAAACGAACTGACCCTCCGATTAAACAATGAAATGGTCAAGTTTGATGTGTCCAGAGTGATGAAGCAACCAAGTGACATGAGGGTGGTCGCGGTCATCAATACTATTGAGGAAGTCCCTGCTGATGTGTATCCTGAGGAGAAACATGTAGAGGAAGGCGGTGAAAATAGAACTAAGAAACGAAAACACCGCAAGAGAATCTACAAAGAAAGAGCGAAGAAGTTGTCGCGACTAGCGATGGAGCCCAAAGAGGAAGCTAGAACGCCACACTCCATCGAGTTTTCATGTTTTGGAGACCCTGGCGGTCTCCAACATCATTCCGGAATCTGAGTCCGATCGACTTCACAGGTATTCCTAATTCTCAAAATTTTAGCTTTCATATGGATGCATTGGGGACAACGCATGAGTCTAAGTTGAGGGTGTGGGGAAATCTGTGAGTCACCACCGAGGGTTTTTGTTGCCGTGTTTCTTTTCCCTCCGGTGTGCTATCTAGTAGAACCGGCATGTTTAGGTTGTTATTTTAAAAATTTTTTTTAGTCGTTTTACTAGTGTCTATGCAAGCATGACGTTTTTCTTGTCTAAAAATGCCCCTTTAAAAATTTTCTGGGTTTGTACTTATGTTGAAACGATTGACTGTCTGGATCCTTGTATGTCATTGTGTGATTATGAGTAGAATGAGTATGCTTAAGCCGAGCGGTGGTTTGATAGTTGGTGGCGATATAGTTTCTTGGTGCCAAGTGCGTGTGAGGTTATTGTTATAAATTCTTACTTTGTGCATGCATCTAGAACTTGCCCGGTCTATTTTGTTAAGTTTGAAGTTTGGTTGCTTAGGAAAGGATCACAGGCCCTTTTTGTGTGCAGTCCACTTAACCTATAAGACCGTCCAAATGCAAATAGTCCCTTTGATCCCTGTTTGAGCCATAATTGACCTTGTTCTTTCAATAACCTGTCACCGTTCCTGTTTAACTTGGAGTCCCTATTTTGGCCCTGGTTCTCCCTTGGACACCGTGAACCTCAACTCAGGCAATCAACCTAAGTTGAGGGTGGCTACTATAGAGGTAAACCCTGTTTTGGCCCTGGTCCTGCCATGGACATCGTGCACCTCAACGCGGGCAATCAGCCTAAGTTGAGGGTGGCTACTACAGAGGTGAATGATAAGAAAAAGAGGATGGAGAAGATTGGTTGTGAATAGAATGAAAAGTCCGGGTGTGTGCCTAAGAAAAGAAAAATAAAAAAGAAGTGAAAAAGATCAAAAAAGTAACAAAAAGAATTCTCAAAATAAAGAGGCCGCACCTGTAGCTAGAGAGAAGGAAATATAAAGGTGAATAAGGATGGACAAAGTAAGTTATGTGGTAATAAGACGTCAGTAGTTCCAGGAGGGCTTAGTCACTAACCCCTAAATGTATCCTACCTGCACCCGAAGCCTCATTACAAGCCAAAAAAAGTCCTGTAGTGATCCTGAGCGGCTTTCTGAAGAACTGAAATAGAATAGTAAGGGTAAGTTTATGGTATCGCATGTGCATTGTTTGAAATCATTTGTGAGTGTGAGCGCGTACCTAGTCCCAAATCTTGTGTGTGGGATTTCTTTGTGGTGAGGGCACCAAGATGTCTGTATTGTCTATTGATTGTTAGGATAGCTGCGCGTGTGAATGTAGAATGTTCTATCATATCGGAATGACATGTTTGGATCCTTGCGAGTTAGCGTTTCATACATTTATGTGCTACGAGGGAGCTTGATTTAATTGAATAAGTTTTGAATGGCCATGAGTTGCTATAGACACGAGTTTGTTTCTTAGTTGAGTCGTAGTATTATTTTATGTCATGTTGCTTGAGGACAAGCGAACGTCTTAAGTTGAGGGTGTTGATGTGCCGCTAATTTACGTCACTTTCGACTCCTTTTAACTAAGAACAATCGTACGTTTTCAAGCAACCGTTGTTGTTTTTGATGTTTTTATGTTGTATTTGTAGGAAATGGAAGCAAACACGGAAACGGAAGGAAATACGCGAAAAAAAACATTCTGCCTAAGAGTGACGGCCTGAGTGACGGCCCGTCACACATGTGACGGTCCATCACAGTGACCGTCACACCAAGGCAGCAACTTCAGGCGGCATCACTGGTTAGCAGTGACGGTCCAGGCGACGGTCCGTCACTGGCTTGACGGTCCGTCAGCCTGGCCGTCAAGTTAAGGCAGACGCGCGTCAGCGGCTGTCCGCGTTTAGGACTCCTAACCCATTTTGGATTTGGTTTCTTTGACTCCTATAAATACCCTATGATAGGTTTATTTTACATATTGTTCACCCAATAGTTTTAGCATAGTTTTTTAGTCGGTTTTTGAGAGCAACAACACGGTTCTTGATCTTGCAAGCGTGTTTCTTGATGTCGTTCTTGAGTTCTGGTTTTCTTGTTCTGGATTTATTGCAAGCGGTATTTCATCATATGTAAGGAATCTTCTTTTCCGTTTATTTATGAATTTCTTCTTTCTGGCTTCGAGCGGATGAGTAACTAAAACTCCCGCAACTAGGGTTGTGGGAGCCATGGCTAAAGTAGCGATATAGATTTCGGGTAGCGACGGGTTCAATTTACATGTAGTCACGTTGTTAATCATACTTTATGTCACGTTTTTTAGTGGTTGCAAACATTAGAACATGCCTAGGTTTAATTTGCTTGAGTAAAGAGATTAAAATCGGGAAACTTGATTAACGACAAGGATTCGAGACTACCAACTCTCGTCTTACTGATTAATGCCGTAACTGGATTAATCTACTTGATGTTTAGGATTGAAAGCTAAAAAGCACATCTTTTCGAGGTCGAGAGAATAGAAAAGGAAATTTGTTTATTTGGTCGAGAGACGTTTAGACGATACAATTGACGCAATCCCATCGTGACACGCATATAGAAAGAACCCGGTTAAGCCTAGAATTGACATTGTTACAACGCCATGGTGAACACGTCCCTAGTTCATTCTCTCCTACTGATTACTTCTCTGCAATATTGTTGCTTTTGTTCACGTTGATTACAAAACCCCCCCTTTATTTACCGGAAACTAGTGACCATTAGTCACATATTTCACTAAAGACTTAATCTTCACCATATTCTCTGTGGGATTCGACCCCAACCTTGTTGGGTTCTTTACTTGACTACGACCGCTTACGCTTCCTAATTGGAGGTGTAGTTTGGGCTTTATCAAAAAGTGGCGCCGTTGCCGGGGAATACGATTTTTGATTAAGTCTAGTGTGTTTATTTGACTCTTAGTCATAATTTTCTGCTTTACGTTTATTTGTTGTTTTTGTTTTTGATAGGGTACAGATTTGTGCATGCCAAGTACCCGAAGCTCGGGTGAATCAACAGTACCTTACGACCCCGAGCTTGCGAGAACATTAAGGCAGAATATGGCCGCACAAAACGAGGCAGCAAGGATCGCTGCAGAACTGCAGGGCCCAACAAAATCTGAATGCTGGTTGTCTGCTGGATGATGTCGCACGGAATGATGAGGATCTCGATCTAGATGGAGCTGGCGCTACGGGCGCCATTGTTCTTCCTCCGCTAGCGCCCGGGGCCAAGTTCAACATTACCAGCACGATGATTCAGCTGTTGAACTTGAGAGGAGTATTCCGGGGTGTAGCTGGTGATGATCTGAACCGTCACTTGATGAACTTCGTGGGCATCTGCAAGTCATTCGAACTGCCGGGAGTGAGTCAGACAGCGATCAGGCTAAGGTTGTTTCCGTTGTCTCTGTCTGATGAGGCAGCGTTGTGGTTTACAGAGCTGACCCCCGACTCTATCGCAACTTGGGGAGAGTTGAAAGGAGCTTTCCTAGAAAGGTTCTTTCCTCCCTCAAGGATGATACAGTTGAGGGACGAGATCAGCAATTTCAGGCAACAACCGCACGAAGCATTACATGAGACTTGGCTGAGGTTCAAGAAGAAGCTGACACAATGCCCTAACCATCAGCTGAACGACGAGTTTTTGATGCAGACTTTCTACAGGGCACTGAATTCGGCTACCAAGCCGACGTTAGACAACGCAGCAGGTGGAGCGTTTATGGGTCGCACTTTTGCCGACGCCACAGCTATTTTGGATAGGCTCACCAAAACCAACAGGGCCTGCACACACGAGATTCAGAGGTTGCAGCTAGCACCTATACCGTTGGTATGTCAGCAGAACAGCGTAGGAAAGAGGAGGAGCGCGACCAAGACATGGCGCATCTGAAAACACAGTTGGATCTCCTGACAAAGCACTTGTGCTCAGGAGGTATGGAGAAGGTGCAAGCTGTGGGTTCCCAAGGTATGGAGACTGAGGAAGCAAATTACTTGGGGGGTTTCCAGGCCAATGGCCAGGGAAACCAAGGTCGGAACTATCCAAGAGACAACCACTATGAGAATGGTGGCTACAAAAATCGCAACCAAGGAAACTGGAGGAACAACACCGATAGAGGTGGGTTGTATATACCACCTGGTAATCGGGACAAAGCTGGCAACGAGGCTGAGACGTCCAAACTTGAGAACATGATGGCGAAGATGCTACTGAAGGTAGAATCGACTGACTCTGGGGTAAAGGCAATGAGGACTGAGTTATCAACATTGAGTCAGGTAGTAGAGTCACATTCCACCGCGATCAAGCAGTTGGAGCAGCAAGTGGGGCAAATCTCGGCATCGCTGAACCAAAGGAAGACAGGTACATTGCCGAGTGACACTACTCATCCGAGGAATGACGCTAGTTGTATGGCGATCACCACAAGAAGCGGCAAAACATTACCGGAATCATATCCGGTAATTCAGACTCAAGGTGATGTTGTGGATGATGAAGAGGCGGTAGAGGAGGAAACTCAAAAGCCCGCGAAGAAAAGCAAGGAAGCTGAAAAGCTTCCAACTATGATGCCGCGACCACCACCTCCTTTCCCACGGCGCCTAAAGAAGAAAGCTGACGATGGTAAGTTCCTGAACTTCATGACCATGCTGAAGCAAATTTCAATAAACATACCATTGGTGGAAGCACTGGAAAAAATGCCCGGTTATGCCAAGTTCATGAAGGACTTGATTACAAAGAAGAGGTCGGTAAGTTTTGAACCGGAAGACAACCTCCACCACTGCAGCGCTATTTCTTCAAGGTCGTTGGTCGAAAAGAAGGAAGATCCAGGTGCGTTTACTGTTCCCTGCACTGTTGGGAAGCTCAACTTTGGGAAAGCCTTGTGTGATCTGGGTGCTAGCATCAACTTGATGCCGCTAGCCGTCTATAAACAACTGGGTTTGGGAGCTCCTAAACCAACGTCCATAAGAGTGATGATGGCTGACCGTTCAGTAAAGCGACCTATGGGAATATTGTCTGATGTGCTGGTCAAGATTGGTAAGCTTATATTCCCGGCCGACTTTGTGATCTTGGATTGCGAAGTGGATTTTGAAGTTCCCATAATCTTGGGACGACCATTGTTAGCCACAACAAGAGCATTGGTTGACATGGAGAGAAACGAACTGACCTTCAGACTGAACAATGAAGTTGTCAAGTTCGATGTGTCCAAATTGATGAAGCAACCAAGTGACATGAGGGTGGTCGCGGTCATCAATGCTATTGAGGAAGGCCCTGCGGATATGGATCTTGAGGAGAAGGGTTGTGTTGAAACCCGAGCTGTTATGAAAGTAAAGTCGCACTCGCAAGAGGACGAGCAGGTAAAGGAAAGCGGTGAAAATAGATCAAAGAAACAAAAACACCGCAAGAGAATCTGCAAAGAAAGAGCAAAGAAGTTGGCGCGACTAGCTGCGAAGCCGATGAAAGAAGAAGCTGGAACGCAACATGAGGTTGGCGCGTGCACACACTCCATCGAGTTCTCGTGTTTTGGAGACACTGGCGGTCTCCAACATCATTCCAGATTCTGAGTCCGATCGACGTCACAGGTATTCCTTTCTCTCACAGTTTTTCGCTTTCACATGTATGCATTGGGGACAATGCATGAGTCTAAGTTGAGGGTGTTGGGAAACCTGTGAGTCACAACCGAGGGTTTTTGTTGCCGAGTTCTTTTCCCTCCGGTGTGCTATCTAGTAGAACCGGCATGTTTAGGTTGTTTATTTTAATGTTTATTTTAAATTTTTTTTAGTGTCTATAGCAAAGCATGCGATTTCTTATCAAAGTAGCGCCCCTTTAAAAATTTTCTGGTTTTGAGCTTATGTTGAAACGATTGACTGTCTGGATCCTTGTATGTCATTGTGTGATTATGAGTAGAATGAGTATGCTTTAAGCCGAAGCGAGTTGTTTGATAGGTTGGTAGCAGATAGTTCTTCGGTCCAATGAGCGTGTGAGATTATTGGCCATTTAAATTCTTACTCTGTGCATTGCCATCTAGAACTTGCCCGGTCATATTCTTGTTAAGTTCGAAAGTTGGTTGCCTTAGGAAAGGATCACAAAAGGGTCCCTTTGTTTGTGTTGCCAGTCCACTTAACCTAAAAACCGTCCAAATATAAATAATCCCTTGATCCCTGTTTGAGCCATAATTGACCTTGTTCTTTCAATAACCTGTCACCATTCCTGTTTAACTTTGAATCCCTATTTTGGCCCTGGTCTTTCCTTGGACATCGTGCACCTCAACTCAGGCAATCAACCTAAGTTGAGGGTGGCTACTATAGAGGTAAACCCTGTTTTGGCCCTGGTCCTCCCTTGTACATTGTGCACCTCAACCCAGGCAATCAGCCTAAGTTGGGGGTGGCTACTATAGAGGTGAATGATAAGAAAAAGAGGATAGTGAAGATTGGTTGTGAATAGAATGAAAAGTCGGGTGTGTGCCTAAGAAAAGAAAGAAAAAAAAGAGATGAAAAAATCGAAAAAGAAATAAAATGAATTGTCAAAATAAAGAGGTCGCACCCGTAGCTAGAAAGAAGGAAATAAAAAGGTGAATAAGGATGGACAAAGTAAAGTTATGTGGTAATAAGACGTCGATAGTTCCAAGGAGGGCTCAGTCACTAACCCCTAAATGTATCCTACCTGCACCTGAAGCCTCAGTACAAGCCAAAACAAGTCCTGTAGTGATCCTGAGCGGCTTTCTGAAGAACCAAAATAGAATAGTAAGGGCAAGCCTATGGTATCGCAGTGTGAGCGCTTACCTAGTCCCAAATCTTGTGTGAGGGATTTCTTTGTGGTGAGGGCACCAAGATGTCTGTATTGTCTATTGATTGTTAGGATAGCTGCGCGTGTGTACGTAGAATGTTCTATCATATCGGAATGACATGTTTTGATCCTTGCAAGTTAGTGTTTCATACATTCGTGTGCTACGAGGGAGCTTGATTTAATGGATTAAGATGTGGAATGACCATGAGTTGCTAGAGACATGAGTTCGTGTTCTTAGTTGAGTCGTTTTATTGTTTTATGTTATGTTGCTTGAGGACAAGCGAACGTCTTAAGTTGAGGGTGTTGATGTGCCGCTAATTTACGTCACTTTCGACTCCTTTAAACTAAGAACAATCGTACGTTTTCAAGCAACCATTGTCGTTTTTGATGTTTTTATGTTGTATTTTTAGGAAATGGAGACAAACGTGGAAACGGAAGGAAATACGCGAAAAAGAGCGTTCTGGATAAGAGTGACGGCCTGAGTGACGGCCCGTCACACATGTGATGGTCCGTCACAGTGACCGTCACACCAAGGCAACAACTTCAGGCGGCATCACTGGTTAGCAGTGACGGTCCAGGCGACGGTCCGTCACTGGCTTGACGGTCCGTCAGCCTGGCCGTCAAGTTAAGGCAGATGCGCGTTAGCGGCTGTCCGCGTTTAGGACTCCTAACCCGTTTTGGATTTGGTTTCTTTGACTCCTATAAATACCCTATGATAGGTTTATTTTACATGTTGTTCACCCAATAGTTTTAGCATAGTTTTTAGTCGGTTTTGAGAGCAACAACACGGTTTCTTGATCTTGCAAGCGTGTTCTTGATTCGTTCTTGAGTTCTTGGTTTTTCTTGTTCTTGGATTATTGAAGGGTATTTTCATCATATTGTAAGAATCTTCTTTCCTTTATTATGAATTTCTTCTTTTCTTCTTCGAGCATGAGTAACTAAAACTCCCGCAACTAGGGTTGTGGGAGCCATGGCTAAAGTAGCGATATAGATTCCGGGTAGCGACGGGTTCAATTTACATGTAGTCACGTTGTTAATCATACTTTATGTCACGTTTTCTAGTGGTTGCAAACATTAGAACATGCCTAGGTTTAATTTGCTTGAGTAAAGAGATTAAAACCGGGAAACTTGATTAACGACAAGGATTCGAGACTACCAACTCTCGTCTTAATGATTAATGCCGTAACTGGATTAATCTACTTGATGTTTAGGATTGAAAGCTAAAAAGCACATCTTTTCGAGGTCGAGAGAATAGAAAAGGAAATTTGTTTATTTGGTCGAGAGACGTTTAGACGATACAATTGACGCAATCCCATCGTGACACGCATGTTGACACCCAATTTTGACCCTCCTTTCGCCTTTTTTATTTTTCTCGAGCTTCTAAATTAATAATATGTATATTTATTTATTTTACTATATTTAAACAACTATTACTATTTTTACTATTATTACTATTGTTATCAATGTTATCACGTTTTTATAAATTACTTTTTTTTATTATCGAAATCGCTCCTATCATTTTACACCTCTTTTTCTTAAATTATTTATTATTGTTGCTTTATTTTAAGTTTTATATTTATTAAATTAATTATAAATCGATATTTTGTAATCGATATCTTTTGTTAATTAATTGTCATTACGTAATATGTAGTGTATTAGTTATTAAGTTAGAAGCTCAAAATAATTGAAAAGAAAGAAGGGGAAAAGACCAAAAGAAATGGCCCAACAAATATCCCTAACCAACCCATTATTTTCAGCTAATGAACCCACCAATTGCAGCCCATTAATCGGCCCAAACCCACCTCAATTTGCAGCCCAATATTTTGGCAGAAACTAAGACTAAAAGTTGCCTTGATAATCAGCCCAATCTCATTTCCTAACCCTAGCCCTAAACATATCCTCTTCCATCAAACAACACTCAATTTTCCTCTTCCAGTAAAGCTCCAACGAAGCCTCAGCCATGGAAGAGGTTTTCAATTCCATTTTTGTGTAATTTTTATCTCCCTTAGCAGATCCCTTCCCCTCAAACCGCCGCACCTTTCTCCTTAAAACCCTAGCGCAAACCAGCCATTTTTGGCTAAGAAACCAAGCGACTTTTATCATCCCCAGTCCTTGCTCGCCTATTTCAAGCAGAACATTTATGGAGTTTATCCCTTCTCCGATTAATCAACACTCTCATCGGTAGTCCCTTCTCTCACGTCCCTTTCTATTCTTTTTTTTTGGAAATTTTCTTTCAATAACAAGGACGAAAATCTTAATGGTGGTTGTCCTGTTCTCGGACTTCAAATTTCATAATTTCAAATCCAAAACTTTCAAATTTCAAACGGATTTAATTCCCGCTCTTGCTCAAAGCACTAACATTTTGGGGTCCTATAAATAGAACCTTATTTCTTCGTTCTAGGGGACAGTTTTTGGCTACTCTAAAAGTGTTAAATTCTTACACGATTTTTTTTACTCTAAACTTTGAGTTTTTTTCTTACTACTACACGGTTCCACTACCCACCATCTTGCTCCTTCCATTTTACACGAATTTGCTCCTAAAATTCTGAAAGAACTTTTGAATCCTCGAAAAGCTTAGTGTTTTGCATTTCTTTTGAGTCCGGAGTGGAAGGTGATTCTCGACCTTATCTCGCACTAGTTCACTGCACCGCAAAGGGTTAGTAATATTCTTTCAAGTATTTTGTGTTTTTTAAGGCTGCTTTGTTTACTTGAGTTTCATACTAATTTGGATGATTAGTATTTCCTTAATTTTGTGTGTGAATTGGATGTTCAATTTCTGTGTTCTCTTTCCGTTTTTAAGATTTCCTTTCACGATGTAGTTATCATGAATTAGTGACTAACATCATTTCAAGTAACTAGCTTAAGCTCATTGTCGACTCTTTTTGAGCATTTACTTCAAACTTTTAGCTTTAGTTTGGTTATTGTTTGATTTCCTTTTAAGTACCTACTTCATGTTTTTCAGTTGTAATTTTATCTTTATATGTGGAAGGATTGGTTTAAATATCTTTAGTAGCTATCTATGCATTAGAAATCATGTGTAGAAAATTACTATTTTGATTGTTACTCGCCTAGTAAAAAATCACACTTTAGGATCCAAGCTTTTAGCTAGATTAAAGTTGCAGAAGTGCATGTTGTAGTAGCTATCTGCTCATTGACAAAGTCCTGTACTTTTTCCTTCAATATCTAACCATGAAATTAATTATATTTTTGGTTTTACCACTTTTAGTCATGAGAATTTTATTATTTTAGCTTTGGCTTGGTTTAGTTTAAATGTTTATACTTTAGAAAGGTGATATTCTTATAGTTTTAAAATATGTTATAGTTGCTGGTTCAAAGGTTGTCCATTGCAGAATGGGTGGCTTGTCCAACGTTTGCATATTTCGTGTTTTCGGCTTGTATGTTGTATGACACTATTTGGTTATGTCCATTTTATGCAAATATCGTTAAATATCCGAATTGTCACTAATATTCTTACTCTCTCTTTATTTGCATGAACACCTTGGGAGCAAACGGAGTCTTGATTCGGGACTCTCGCAAAATTGAGTCTATGAGACTCAACTCTACCTCTCGTCCAAGCAAGGAGTCAACATTCTCTATTCTTAAGTCATACCCAATAGCAAGAAAGTGAGCGAAATGCTTGGAGTCGCTTATGGTGTCCTTTTTTCCTTCTTATCATTCCTTATAACTTTCTTGTTATTGTTAATAGCTTATTTGCATGTTGATTTGGTTTTATCTCAAGTTTGAGATTATTTGTTGAATTTCTTTCTTAACACTAGACTAATTTTATTTAATTACGCGAGATTGTTAATCTAGTTAATTAATAGTGTCTTTGTTTTATTATTTGATTTCGTCAATAAAAGAATTAGGCCTAGAATACTTGAACCTTAGAAAGGGTAGTTTGCTATATATATAATAAAAGAAGTATACGACTAGCTCCTCTCTTTCGTATATATACATACATGGCTACTAACCAAATGCTTTGCCTTGATTTTTCAAATCTTTCTTGTTAAAAGTAGAGTTAAAATCTAGATATGTTTGGTGTAAAAAATGCAACTTTAGTAAGTTCAAAAGTGCAGATTTTATGTATAAAACGCAGCTTTCTTTTTAGTGCTAAAATGCAGATTTTAGTGTAAAAAATATAGCTTCCCAAGAATTTTAAAAACTAATTTTTGAAGGCAAAATATACTTGTTTAAGGACTTAAAAAGTGCAGATTTTTGAGCTAAAAACATAGCTGTTTAAGAGCTTTAAACGCAGATTTTTTAGGTCAAAACGAACTCCCTTTGTGATCTTTAAGGTGCAGATTTTGCATTAAAAAATGTAGATTTTTGAAGTGAAAAATGCTCTTACCAAGAACATGAAAATGCTTTATCTTTTTTAGTAAAGTATAGCTATTCGAAAGGATCAAAACACACTTTCGTGAAAGGTAAAACTAATATTTTTTACATCATTGGGAATTTTCCTTGTTTGCTTTGAAAACTATTTTACTAATAAATATCTTTGAAATCTTTATCAAGTCTAAGCCTATAATTTTTAATTACAGAAGGTCTTTCCTAGCAAGTTATTCTTTATAACCAAATAGTTTAGTTGCACATCTTCTTATTGCTCAACATATATTTTTGAAGGTTAACTCCTTTAATATTTTACCATGATTTATTTTCTGATTTAGACACCCTTTATTTTAAGTTTATCACTAATTATTTTCTTCTACAAATTATTAATTTTACTAGTAATTTTTATGCTTTCAATTTGTAATCTTAATAATATTTGCAAGTTATTTCTTAAATGTATAAAATGCGATATTTATATTTTAGACCCTATTTTGATTAACCTAAGTCTGGCCGGTTAACCGTATTTGGCGGATCTTAAAGGATGCTTAACCCCTTCCCTTTAGGATAGTTAGAATCCTTACTTAGAATCTTAAGTTTAGTAGACCTTAAAATGAAGTCTTTATTTACTTTAATCGCATTAGTTAATTATAGGTGTCCTAATTCACCGTAAGACTAATTAGGTGGCGACTTCCTTTAATTAATTTAGAAGTTTTCAATACGTTGTACACCGTTTCGACCTCGGTTAAAATGGGGTATAACAGCTTGGCGACTTCACTGGGGAATTTAGGTTCTAAACCATAACAGACTTAGGTTAATAATTGAGGTTTGTTTATTCGTTTGTTTTACCTTAATTGCTTGATGTTTAATTTATC
Source organism: Jaltomata sinuosa (assembly GCA_003996215.1). Taxonomy (NCBI): domain Eukaryota; kingdom Viridiplantae; phylum Streptophyta; class Magnoliopsida; order Solanales; family Solanaceae; genus Jaltomata; species Jaltomata sinuosa. Next base: position 594,004 of record QJPP01001149.1, on the reverse strand, counting down.
ATGACATGGTTATAAATGTTTATTTGCTATTATATAACTGCCTTATGTGTTACCACTTTACTTAAACTGTCATTCCGTTCATATTTCCTCCACTTTTGGAAACTTGACACTTTCACACACATTGTACACGCGAGTTGTGTCCTTTCACTTCTCCGAAATTCTTTCAAACACCTTATATTTAGAGAGTCGGTGCATGCGTGGGGTGAGCGGATAGTTTTACTACCGTGTGACCACGTACCTTCTCACATAGAAAAATCTCAAGTCCGAGTCTACCCAACTCTTAGTCCACCTAAGATAGAGCTAAGCCAACACCTATTTTAGGTACATGCATCATGAAACTTAGGAGGCTTAATATACTTGGTATATTAAGTTCATTAGTCAACCTCGCCCAATTGTCCGAGTGGGTTCACAACCCCGAGTGACACTTATCATTTATATGTGCATTATTTGAAAAATGATTGTGCCTAAATATGGATCGTTTGCTCTAAACTAATTATTGTATTTTTGACATATAATATAGCTTAAAGGTATTTTTATTATTATTTATTTTGAGGATAAGATTTGTTTAATTAATTAAAAGAGCAAAGAATGACATATTGTGGCACATTTATTTTTTAAATACGCGTTAGGCCTACCTCTGGCATAAAGAGGCACATGTATATTAGGACGCGTTATTTAATATACTTATGTTATGCGAATCGTTTGCTCGCTTACTTGCTACGTGTCTTATATGAATTTATTTGCTACATGATTTTACTTGATATTTACTAACATCATCATTGTTTTTCTTTATTTAAAGAATAGTGATTTACATTTATTTATCACTTTATTTAATTGTCTATTGCACTTTTTTTTACATGTTCACCATTATTATTATTAATATTATTAGTTTTATTATTGATTATAATCTTTCCGCGCTTAGCGCACTTTAAAATTTTAGAGCACCGTTTAGAATCATTATCCTAGGCTCACTCAAACTTTTAGAGTTCTCAATTAAATTCTCCTCCCGTTTAGGGTATAATCTTCTTTAAATCAAATTTGCCTTAGTTATTTCAAAATTCTTACTCCCTCATTCCGCTCGTCTAAAAGACTCGTGTCAAAATTCAAAGTTTCTAGATTTCTACTTTCTCAAGCTTTTTCAAGTCTCTCCTTTACGGGTTTAATCTTCTGTTTCTAATGACAGAATATTTATCCCGTTAGTTTCATGCTTCGTAGAATCTATTTAGCTCCCGATCTACGTCATGAAACTTCTTCTTATGCTCTCAAATTCTTCCAATCTTTAATTAATCCCTGTGCCATTTGTGGCTTCTTAAATTGGTAGATGTCCAAATTTATTTGCGCAATCTATCAAATAGCACTCGTCGACATTTGCTCGATCTTCTCCATCTAATTTGTTCAAAAATGACTATCCAAAATTGATACTTCTTTAGAGTTTATCGTTCATTCAAAATGCTTGTGTCGTTCCTATTTTGAGCTATTTAAAATTAATCTTTTCGCACCTTTTATTTCTAAGTTTTGGCATGCAAGTCGAGGCATCTCATAAGTCTTCAATTGATCGACATTATTCTCAACCTCGATAATTTTTCAACCCGCCAACTCAGAGTCATTTGCAATCGTTCAATTTTTCAAGTTCAATCCTCGTGCGTTTAGTTTCCTTTTTAAATATCTTAATCTCGTGCTTGTCATCAATTTCGTCTTTAATATTTTCTTTATAAGACTCAATCCTTTGATTTCTTCTCAAGCATCACATGTTTAAATAATCTACCCTTAGCCTTTTGCATGTCTATTCTGCGCTTATCAAGTCTTCCATTTTCCTTCCAAAGGTTGACTTAAGTTGAACATCAAAGATTCAAGGACGACATGGCCGACCAAATTACTGTGATTGACCTCGTTGAAGATGAATTTGAATGTGGAGAACCTGAGTCATATCCAGATAAAATTGCTAAGTTTGAGACAAAAGTGTCACAAATGGAACAAGAAATTGACAGCATGAAAGAAGTGATAGTCGACCTTAAGAATTCATTCACTGAAGGCTCGGAGGGATACCCACCCATTCATGCTGTAACACCTCCCACCTTTGGTTCTAATGCCCAACTTTTCTCTAATATGCACCCATCCTTGCCAAATGAGACATTCAACAACTTGGCGGAGACAAGCAAGAATAGAGAAAATGGTGGAAGACATTTTAATGTTGAGACTAATCAAGTTTCTTTCGCAAATGAGCTTGCTTCACAGTTTAAGACAAATTTCGAGAATCCCCATAATCTCATTCCAATGTATGATGGAGTAGGCGATCCCTTAAATCACTTGAAAGCATATCTTGATTGGTTGACAAGTATTGGGCAAGACAATGAACTCAAGATGAGGCTTTTCGTTAGAACGCTTACAGGGTCAGCCTTGATATGGTATGCAAAGCAAGATACATGGAAATGGTCCTCTTGGAGCGATCTGGTTAAAGATTTTGTTGAACAATATTGGTCTCCTAACAATGCATCTAGAGGAGTTTGGTCAACTAAAAGGAAATTCACAAAATCTCTTAAGGGTCCAAAAGGAAAAGAAATTGTTGGACCAAGGCTTACTGCACTGAGTCACAATCAAGCAATTCATCCACAATTTGACAGTCAAGTTCCTCTCCACAATCAGGCGACCATTGGACCAAGGTTTATTGCATCAAATTTACCTTCTCATACAATTTTCGCAAGCACTCATGATATAGCCGGATGGAACAGCAACAATGGTTTCATCGAGGAAGACTGTTAGTGTACGATGAGATTTTTTTTTTTATTCTTAAATATGAAATAGTGTGGCCTTCAAGAAGCAATATAATAGGATAGTTAGTTTTTGGGTTGCACATTTTGGGATTAATTATGTACTTTTGTAAGCTCAAAAGATCGATCTTATATCTTTATGTAAGCAGAACTACACATGACCTGATTTCCTTAGTGGATATGTAGGCAGCCCATATAGGGACTCGGTCATATTGGGGTAATTTTTAATATTTCTTTTGCGTGTAATTGGAACTACGTTTGACCTGATTTCCTGTCGGATACAGGATACGTAGGCAGCCTATATAAGGCTCGGTCTCTTTATTATAAAATTTTAATTTCCTCAGAGAAGATTGATATTCCGCCAAATTTTTTTTAGCGTACAATCATGGCGTCATCATCAAAAATATCTTTAGACTGGGGCAAGTTTTGGAATTTACCAGAGTTCGCAAGGGATGAAGATCAAGTCAAAAAAGCTTTGTTGTTCAACATAAGTCAGCCTTTTTCGAATTGCGCATTCTATTCCAAATTAGTTTGCTTTTATTTTGTTAAAAATTCGAGCGTTAGAGCCAAATAAGTGATTTCCATTCACTCATTCTGCGATTTAAGTCATCTCTTTTATCTTAGAGCTTCTACGTAAGCAAGTCACAAATTTATCTATTTTATCAAATACTTTATGTATTTACTTCCTATTTTCATGCGCTAATATTTTTATTTTTTAAGCAGCTTTATATTTTCTTTAGAGGTTGCCTAGCATTGAACATTGTTTTGGCTGTGAATCTGCATCAAGGAAAACTATAATGGCAGACCGATTTGAAGCATTCAACAATGGTATGAAATTGGTGCAGGCACAAAATGATGATAGTGAAAAGAATGTGGTTCGAAGAAATGTGTTGGTTAATCTACCAAATACCTTCAGCCTTCTTCCTACCCCAACTTCCAGCCCAACCAAAAATATTTGTTTAACTATATCCCCTTGCCCAACTCCTTCCTATACAATTTCTCCGCAAATGCCATCAGTATACGCTAAAGCCAAAAGTTTTCAATTTACCATGATGCCAAATACTCATCCTTCCACAATTGTGCTTCCTTCTAAGAAAAATAAGCACGATCAACTAGCATTTTATCAATATGCTAGATGTGAAAAGAAAATTCAGTCGCCTTGCCATGAAAATTTGAAAAGAGAACTTAACAATTTGAGAAAAGCATTTGATGAAGAATTGCATTCAAGAAATTACCAGAGTTTAAAGTATGAAGATTTGTGTGTGCACCCAAATGTTGAGCTTCCGCCAGGTTACAAGCTACCAAAGTTTAACACTTTCAGCGGGAAAGGAGATCCTGTCGCTCATTTGAAAGATTACTGCAGCAGGTTAATCGGAATTGGCAATGATGAAGCCATACGAATGAGACTATTCATTCAAAGCTTATCAGGATTGGCACTCTCTTGGTACACTAAGCAAGACTTTAACAAATGGTATACATGGCAAGATATGGCTCGCGATTTTGTCAAGCAATACAATTTCAACTGCGAGGATGATCTTCATATAGCCGATTTGTTCAAAGTAAAGAAAAAGCCGCATGAATCTTTTCAAGAATATGCCTTACGATGGAGGTTAGAAGCTTCAAAAATGCATCCTCCATTGCCTGAAGAGGAATTGATCTCAGCCTTCATTCAAATTCAAGATGATCTATATTATAATAAGCTGCTTGGGACTTGTGCACGCAACTTTTCTGATTTGATTCGTGTTGGCAAAGAGTTGGAAAGTGGAATTCAAGAAGGACGGATTGTAGACAACTCAGAAGCCTCAGTTGTTCGCCAAATCTTTCAACCAAAGATACCAGAAAATCTGCAAAACAAAAATAACTCAGCTTTCATTACTACACACCAACCGCAATACCATCATTTTTTGCAATTTCAAGCTACTTCCAACCTCTGCAATGTGCCTTTTCAGCCTCCTCGCCAGCAAAACTTTCAGAATAGCTCTCAACAACAGTTTCACCAAGCGCAATCTAGCTTGCAACAACAAAAAAAGAGGAAGTCTTTCTCCTTCACTCCTCTAGATGAGTCGTTGGCAAATATCTTTGAGAGATTGAAATCAAATGGACTTCTGCAATCAAAAAAGGGATTCATGCCTAAGTATACATCTCCAAATTTTGATTCATCCAAAAGTTGTGCTTATCATTCAAATATTCAGGGACATGATATTGAGAATTGTTCGGCACTAAGATTCAAGATTGAAAGCATGATTAAGAGTGGCAAGATAAAGCTGCACCAAGAGCCTCCAACCAACAATGACAATATCGCAAGTGGCAGCACAATCTTTGTTAAGGGTGATCCATCAAAATTGGCACCAAGGCATTTAAAGAGAAAGCGTGCAACCAGTCAAGAGAATTGACAAAGGCATCATTTTGCAAATTTGAGAATATCATTCTCCATTTTCCCTCCTTTATGAGTAGCTACTATTTTGCAATCCTTTCCTAAACTTTTGTATGAACTACGTTTGACCTGATTCCTGTTAATAGCGGGATACGTAGGCGCTCATTCTGAGTTCGGTCTCATTATAATAAAAAATCCATTTCCCCAATAGCCAAAACTGGGACAGCCTTGCAAATAGCCTATGTTTATTCAATGAAGCAGAAATCAAGATCACAAATCATATTCGCTCATCAAATCACTGCAGTGCCATACCAACGAGAAGCGCAGATTCAAAGTCAAAGCTTCAAAGTTCAATGCAAGGCAACCATTTTATCTTATACTAACAAGTTTTCTTTGAGTAATGCAGAGGCTAATTTTGGAATGATAACGCACACAAAGGATGACGCAAATTGAATGTTGTATTTCATAAATTTTCTTTGAGTACAGAATTTTGATTTGCAGTAAATTTTCATCAAAGCATCGCACTTTAAATAATGCATCGCACCAAGCACTATGCATTTCATCATACTGCTATGAAGGCATTTGATTAATTTTTTCTGGAGCACTCATTGGATGTTGCTACTGCAAAGGCATCATACCAATCTCTCCGTGTTGTATTATGAGGGTTCGCATGGATGTTGCTACTGCAAAGGCATCATACCAATCTCTCCATATTGTATTATGAATGTTCGCAACTATGAAGGCACCGCACCAAAATTGCTGCACCGCACCTTGCATATTTATTATTTTAAGAGCGCCGCACCAAGCTCACTACACCGCATCATGATGTCCATTATTGTAAAAGCACCGCACCAAGCTTTCTGCATTGCAACATGAATATTAGCTGCTACAAATCAAGCATCGCATTAAGCTTTCTGCACCGCACCAATATTTATCTTTATAAGTTTGCATAATACATTGGGTTCGTTCACCCTAAAATAGAACACATTGGGTTCGTTCACCCTAAAATAGAACACGTTGGGTTCGTTCACCTTAAAATAGAACACATTGGGTTCGTCCACCCCAAAATAGGACATATTGGGTTCGTTCACCCTAAAATAGAATACATTGGGTTCGTCCGCCCTAAAATAAAACACATTGGGTTCGTTCACCCTAAAATAGAACACGTTGGGTTCGTTCACCCTAAAATAGAACACATTGGGTTCGTCCACCCTAAAATAGGACACATTGGGTTCGTCCACCCTCAAATAGGAATCCTTGGGTTCGTCCACCCTCAAATAGGACACATTGGGTTCGTTCACCCTAAAATAGAACACATTGGGTTCGTCCACCCTAAAATAGGACATGTTGGGTTTGTTCACCCTCAAATAGGACATTTTTAGGCTTATCCTCTTTCAATTAAGTATTTATGCTCGCCCGTTTATTATTGCACATCTCGCAATGCATTATTTTTTATTTATTTACTTATCAAGCACCGCATGCTATCTTTTAAATTTCTTGAAAATCGCGCTTTGAATATATTGGGTTCGTTCACCCTAAAATAGAACACAGTGGGTTCGTCCACCCCAAAATAGGATATGCTGGGTTTGTTCACCCTCAAATAGGACATTTTAGGCTTATCCTCTTTCAATTAAATATTTATGCCCGCCCGCTTATTATTGCACATCTCGCAATGCATTATTTTTATTTATTTACTTATCAAGCACCGCATGCTATCTTTTAAATTTGGAAATCACGCTTTGTATATGTGTTTGCTTTGCTGACGTTGTTACTTAGATTTTGCGGGCGCATAATCTAAAGCAATTATTTAATGTTAAAAGAAATAATGCACATTTGACTTAGCACCAGTTCAGAATGGATGCATCTTTCTTCTGATCTTTGTCGTAAGATATTTATTATATTTCACGCTTTATTTGCTAACAATTTTATTAAGACTTTGCAGAAAGTACAACCCACATGCAGCAACAAGAGACAATCGCAACGTGGAACTTCATCTAAGCAGTGAACTGGGGCAATTTGTTGGGAATGTCGATCGGACTCCCAACAAAGGTCAAGGATCTACCTCGAACTTCGCTCGACTTTACTCTCAAATAATCTACTTACATCGACAACTCGGTGATTAAGTTCGCTCATTTCATTTTTCAAATTCTAAGGTTTGGAATATGTTTCCTAAATCATAATACCCAGTGTCATTATAATTCGACACTGGGACAACATTTTTGCATTCGTTGTGATTCTTTGTTCATAGGGTATCATTATCTTTCGAACTACATTTGGCCTGATTCTCGTGCAACCCGAGATATGTAGGCAACTTAAAAACCAAAGTTCGGCCATAATCTTCAAAATATTTCATATCAATCTCTTGATCTTTCCTAATCCCTCTCCCCCGTAACATGTCAAACGCCTTTTCCCCTTAAACTTCTATTTGTTGGTCGGGACAAAATTGGCTACTACGTCAACTTCTTTGCCCAAACACTCTTACATCGTCTCCGGTCAAAGAGGGACAAGCTGTTGACACCCAATTTTGACCCTTCTTTCGCCTTTTTTATTTTCTCGAGCTTCTAAATTAATAATATGTATATTGTTTTACTATATTTAAACAACTATTACTATTTTTACTATTATTACTATTGTTGTCAATGTTATCACGTTTTTATAAATTACTTTTTTTTATTATCGAAATCGCTCCTATCATTTTACACCTCTTTTTCTTAAATTATTTATTATTGTTGCTTTATTTTAAGTTTTATATTTATTAAATTAATTATAAATCGATATTTTGTAATCGATATCTTTTGTTAATTAATTGCCATTACGTAATATGTAGTGTATTAGTTATTAAGTTAGAAGCTCAAAATAATTGAAAAGAAAGAAGGGGAAAAGACCAAAAGAAATGGCCCAACAAATATCCCTAACCAACCCATTATTTTCAGCTAATGAACCCACCAATTGCAGCCCATTAATCGGCCCAAACCCACCTCAATTTGCAGCCCAATATTTTGGCAGAAACTAAGACTAAAAGTTGCCTTGATAATCAGCCCAATCTCATTTCCTAACCCTAGCCCTAAACATATCCTCTTCCATCAAACAACACTCAATTTTCCTCTTCCAGTAAAGCTCCAACGAAGCCTCAGCCATGGAAGAGGTTTTCAATTCCATTTTTGTGTAATTTTTATCTCCCTTAGCAGATCCCTTCCCCTCAAACCGCCGCACCTTTCTCCTTAAAACCCTAGCGCAAACCAGCCATTTTTGGCTAAGAAACCAAGCGACTTTTATCATCCCAGTCCTTGCTCGCCTATTTCAAGCAGAACATTTATGGAGTTTATCCCTTCTCCGATTAATCAACACTCTCAACGGTAGTCCCTTCTCTCACGTCCCTTTCTATTCTTTTTTTTGGAAATTTTCTTTCAATAACAAGGACGAAAATCTTAATGGTGGTTGTCCTGTTCTCGGACTTCAAATTTCACAATTTCAAATCCAAAACTTTCAAATTTCAAACGGATTTAATTCCCGCTCTTGCTCAAAGCACTAACATTTTGGGGTCCTATAAATAGAACCTTATTTCTTCGTTCTAGGGGACAGTTTTTGGCTACTCTAAAAGTGTTAAATTCTTACACGATTTTTTTTACTCTAAACTTTGAGTTTTTTTCTTACTACTACACGGTTCCACTACCCACCATCTTGCTCCTTCCATTTTACACGAATTTGCTCCTAAAATTCTGAAAGAACTTTTGAATCCTCGAAAAGCTTAGTGTTTTGCATTTCTTTTGAGTCCGGAGTGGAAGGTGATTCTCGACCTTATCTCGCACTAGTTCACTGCACCGCAAAGGGTTAGTAATATTCTTTCAAGTATTTTGTGTTTTTTAAGGCTGCTTTGTTTACTTGAGTTTCATACTAATTTGGATGATTAGTATTTCCTTAATTTTGTGTGTGAATTGGATGTTCAATTTCTGTGTTCTCTTTCCGTTTTTAAGATTTCCTTTCACGATGTAGTTATCATGAATTAGTGACTAACATCATTTCAAGTAACTAGCTTAAGCTCATTGTCGACTCTTTTTGAGCATTTACTTCAAACTTTTAGCTTTAGTTTGGTTATTGTTTGATTTCCTTTTAAGTACCTACTTCATGTTTTTCAGTTGTAATTTTATCTTTATATGTGGAAGGATTGGTTTAAATATCTTTAGTAGCTATCTATGCATTAGAAATCATGTGTAGAAAATTACTATTTTGATTGTTACTCGCCTAGTAAAAAATCACACTTTAGGATCCAAGCTTTTAGCTAGATTAAAGTTGCAGAAGTGCATGTTGTAGTAGCTATCTGCTCATTGACAAAGTCCTGTACTTTTTCCTTCAATATCTAACCATGAAATTAATTATATTTTTGGTTTTACCACTTTTAGTCATGAGAATTTTATTATTTTAGCTTTGGCTTGGTTTAGTTTAAATGTTTATACTTTAGAAAGGTGATATTCTTATAGTTTTAAAATATGTTATAGTTGCTGGTTCAAAGGTTGTCCATTGCAGAATGGGTGGCTTGTCCAACGTTTGCATATTTCGTGTTTTCGGCTTGTATGTTGTATGACACTATTTGGTTATGTCCATTTTATGCAAATATCGTTAAATATCCGAATTGTCACTAATATTCTTACTCTCTCTTTATTTGCATGAACACCTTGGGAGCAAACGGAGTCTTGATTCGGGACTCTCGCAAAATTGAGTCTATGAGACTCAACTCTACCTCTCGTCCAAGCAAGGAGTCAACATTCTCTATTCTTAAGTCATACCCAATAGCAAGAAAGTGAGCGAAATGCTTGGAGTCGCTTATGGTGTCCTTTTTTCCTTCTTATCATTCCTTATAACTTTCTTGTTATTGTTAATAGCTTATTTGCATGTTGATTTGGTTTTATCTCAAGTTTGAGATTATTTGTTGAATTTCTTTCTTAACACTAGACTAATTTTATTTAATTACGCGAGATTGTTAATCTAGTTAATTAATAGTGTCTTTGTTTTATTATTTGATTTCGTCAATAAAAGAATTAGGCCTAGAATACTTGAACCTTAGAAAGGGTAGTTTGCTATATATATAATAAAAGAAGTATACGACTAGCTCCTCTCTTTCGTATATATACATACATGGCTACTAACCAAATGCTTTGCCTTGATTTTTCAAATCTTTCTTGTTAAAAGTAGAGTTAAAATCTAGATATGTTTGGTGTAAAAAATGCAACTTTAGTAAGTTCAAAAGTGCAGATTTTATGTATAAAACGCAGCTTTCTTTTTAGTGCTAAAATGCAGATTTTAGTGTAAAAAATATAGCTTCCCAAGAATTTTAAAAACTAATTTTTGAAGGCAAAATATACTTGTTTAAGGACTTAAAAAGTGCAGATTTTTGAGCTAAAAACATAGCTGTTTAAGAGCTTTAAACGCAGATTTTTGAGGTCAAAACGAACTCCCTTTGTGATCTTTAAGGTGTAGATTTTGCATTAAAAAATATAGATTTTTGAAGTGAAAAATGCTCTTACCAAGAACATGAAAATGCTTTATCTTTTTTAGTAAAGTATAGCTATTCGAAAGGATCAAAACACACTTTCGTGAAAGGTAAAACTAATATTTTTTACATCATTGGGAATTTTCCTTGTTTGCTTTGAAAACTATTTTACTAATAAATATCTTTGAAATCTTTATCAAGTCTAAGCCTATAATTTTTAATTACAGAAGGTCTTTCCTAGCAAGTTATTCTTTATAACCAAATAGTTTAGTTGCACATCTTCTTATTGCTCAACATATATTTTTGAAGGTTAACTCCTTTAATATTTTACCATGATTTATTTTCTGATTTAGACACCCTTTATTTTAAGTTTATCACTAATTATTTTCTTCTACAAATTATTAATTTTACTAGTAATTTTTATGCTTTCAATTTGTAATCTTAATAATATTTGCAAGTTATTTCTTAAATGTATAAAATGCGATATTTATATTTTAGACCCTATTTTGATTAACCTAAGTCTGGCCGGTTAACCGTATTTGGCGGATCTTAAAGGATGCTTAACCCCTTCCCTTTAGGATAGTTAGAATCCTTACTTAGAATCTTAAGTTTAGTAGACCTTAAAATGAAGTCTTTATTTGCTTTAATCGCATTAGTTAATTATAGGTGTCCTAATTCACCGTAAGACTAATTAGGTGGCGACTTCCTTTAATTAATTTAGAAGTTTTCAATACGTTGTACACCGTTTCGACCTCGGTTAAAATGGGGTATAACAACGCATATAGAAAGAACCTGGTTAAGCCTAGAATCGACATTGTTACAACGCCATGGTGAACACGTCCCTAGTTCATTCTCTCCTACTGATTACTTCTCTGCAATATTGTTGCTTTTGTTCACGTTGATTACAAAACCCCCCCTTTATTTACCGGAAACTAGTGACCATTAGTCACATATTTCACTAAAGACTTAATCTTCACCATATTCTCTGTGGGATTCGACCCCAACCTTGTTGGGTTCTTTACTTGACTACGACCGCTTACGCTTCCTAATTGAGGTGTAGTTTGGGCGTTATCATAAGGTTCACAAACTAATAGCAAGCCTAAACTAAGGTTCACAAACTAATTAGAAAGCCTAAACTAAAGTTCACAAACTTAACTTAAAAAGCTTAACTTAAAAAAACTTAGATTCAAGAATCTAATTCCAAATTAAAGAACCAACTTAATTCCAGTTCAAAAAATCATTCCTAAAGTTGAAAACTAATTCTTAACTCAAGACTAAAAAACTTAACCTAAAAAAGTTAAACTTAAAAAAATATAGATTCAAGAACCTAATTCAAAAGGTTAAAGTTAAATACTAATTCAAGATTCTAAAACAAAACTGAAAACTAATTCAACAACCTATTTCAAATTCAAAGTTTCCAAATTCAAGTCAATAATCTAATTCAAGAACATAATTTCAAATTAAAGAACCAACGTAATTCTAGTTCAAAAAATCATTTCTAAACTTGAAAACTAATTCTTAACTCAAGACTAAAAAACTTAACTTAAAAAAGCTTAATTTAAAAAAAAAACTAAGATTCAATTACCTAATTCAAAAGGTTAAAGTTAAATACTAATTCAAGATTCTAAAACAAAACTCAAAACTAGTTCAATAACCTATTTCAAATTCAAAGTTCCCAAATTCAAGTCAATAATCTAATTCAAGAACATAATTTCAAATTCAAGAACCAACCTAATTCTAGTTCAAAAATTCATTCCTAAAGTTGAAAACTAATTCTTAACTCAAAACTAACAATTTAAACTAAAAAACTTAACCTAAAAAAGTTAAAACTTAAAAAAATATAGATTCAAGAACCTAATTCAAAAGGTTAAAGTTAAATATTAATTCAAGATTCTAAAACAAAACTGAAAACTAATTCAACAACCTATTTCAAATTCAAAGTTCCCAAATTCAAGTCAATAATCTAATTCAAGAACATAATTTCAAATTCAAGAACCAACCTAATTCTAGTTCAAAAAATCATTCCTAAAGTTGAAAACTAATTCTTAACTCAAGACTAAAAAATTTAACTTAAAAAAGCTTAATTTAAAAAAAAAACTAAGATTCAATTACCTAATTCAAAAGGTTAAAGTTAAATACTAATTCAAGATTCTAAAACAAAACTCAAAACTAATTCAATAACCTATTTCAAATTCAAAGTTCCCAAATTCAAGTCAATAATCTAATTCAAGAACATAATTTCAAATTCAAGAACCAACCTAATTCTAGTTCAAAAAATCATTTCTAAAGTTGAAAACTAATTCTTAACTCAAAACTAACAATGTAAACTAAAAAACTTAACTTAAAAAAGTTTAACTTAAAAATACTTAGATTCAAGAACCTAATTCAAAAGGTTAAAGTTAAATATTAATTCAAGATTCTAAAACAAAACTCAAAACTAATTCAACAACCTATTTCAAATTCAAAGTTCCCAAATACAAGTTAATAATTTAATTCAAGAACATAATTTCAAATTCAAGAACCAACCTAATTCTAGTTCAAAAAATCATTCCTAAAGTTGAAAACTAATTCTTAACTCAAAACTAACAATTTAAACTAAAAAACTTAACCTAAAAAAGTTAAACTTAAAAAAATATAGATTCAAGAATCTAATTCAAAAGGTTAAAGTTAAATACTAATTCAAGATTCTAAAACAAAAATGAAAACTAATTCAACAACCTATTTCAAATTCAAAGTTCCCAAATTCAAGTCAATAATCTAATTCAACAACATAATTTCAAATTAAAGAACCAACGTAATTCTAGTTCAAAAAATCATTTCTAAAGTTGAAAACTAATTCTTAACTCAAGACTAAAAAACTTAACTTAAAAAGGCTTAATTTAAAAAAAAAACTAAGATTCAATTACCTAATTCAAAAGGTTAAAGTTAAATACTAATTCAAGATTCTAAAACAAAACTCAAAACTAGTTCAATAACCTATTTCAAATTCAAAGTTCCCAAATTCAAGTCAATAATCTAATTCAAGAACATAATTTCAAATTCAAGAACCAATCTAATTCTAGTTCAAAAAATCATTTCTAAAGTTGAAAACTAATTCTTAACTCAAAACTAACAATTTAAACTAAAAAACTTAACTCAAAAAAGTTTAACTTAAAAAAACTTAGATTCAAGAACCTAATTCAGAAGGTTAAAGTTAAATACTAATTCAAGATTCTAAAACAAAACTCAAAACTAATTCAACAACCTATTTCAAATTCAAAGTTCCCAAATTCAAGTCAATAATCTAATTCAAGAACATAATTCCAAATTAAAGAACCAACCTAATTCTAGTTTAAAAAATCATTCCTAAAGTTGAAAACTAATTCTTAACCTAAAACTAACAATTTAAACTAACAAACTTAACTTAAAAAAAATTAACTTAAAAAAACTTAGATTCAAGAACCTAATTCAAAAGGTTAAAGTTAAATACTAATTCAAGATTCTGAAACAAAACTCAAAACTAATTCAACAAACTATTTCAAATTCAAAGTTCCCAAATTCAAGTTAATAATCTAATTCAAGAACATAATTTCAAATTAAAGAACCAACGTAATTCTAGTTCAAAAAATCATTTCTAAAGTTGAAAACTAATTCTTAACTCAAAACTAACAATTTAAATTAAAAAACTTAACTTAAAAAAACTTATATTCAAGAACCTAATTCAAAAGGTTAAAGTTAAATACTAATTCAAGATTCTAAAACAAAACTCAAAACTAATTCAACAACCTATTTCAAATTCAAAGTTCCCAAATTCAAGTCAATAATCTAATTCAAGAACATAATTTCAAATTCAAGAACCAACCTAATTCAAGAACATATATAATTCATGTTCAAAAAAGAACCTAAACTAATTAATGTTCACAAGCTAATAGCAAGCATTACCTAAACTAAGGTTTACAAACTAATAGCAAGCCTAAACTAAGGTTCACAAACTAATTAGCAAGTCTAAACTAAGGTTCACAAACTAATATCAAGCCTAAATTAAGGTTCACAAACTAATTAGCAAGCCTAAGCTAAGGTTCACAAATTAATAGTAATCCTAAACTAAGGTTCACAAACTAATAGCAAGCCTAAACTAAGGTTCACAAACTAATAACAAGCCTAAACTAATTAAAGTTCATAAATTAAGAATATAATCTAAAAATGAAATTTTTCACTATCAATTTTCACTATCAATTTCTCAAAATCTAACAACAACAACAACAACATATACACCCTAGTCTAGAATTCAACAACAACAACATACTCTAGTCTAGAATACACTATCAATTTTCGAAAAAAAATACCCAAATTAAACCCTAACCTTCAAATAAACAACACAACTAACCTCAAAATTGGAGGAGGTTGGAGGAAGGTGGTGGAGGGACCGGCGGTGGAGAAGCGGCGATGGAGGGGGCGGCGGGGCAGTGGCGGAGGAGAGGAGAGGAGGAGAGGAGGAGAGAAAAGAGAAAGAGAGAAATGAGGAAAGAGACCCCCGTCGGGTCTCTGTATAATTAAAGAAGCGACGGACAACGTCGCTTCTGTCCGTCACTTTTTTAAATGAGTTGACCGCATCTTGATCAAAAAGCGACGGACAAAAGTGACGCTGTCCTTCGCTTTCTTATTTTTTTTTAAATATAAATTTAATTTTAAAGAAAGCGATGGACAGCGTCGCTTTCTTTAAAATTATTTTTTATTTTTTCTAATATTTGTGACGATGTCCGCCACTTATATTAAAAAATAAAAATTAATTATTTGTAAATATTTTTGGCGCAAAAATCCGCTAAAAAAAGCGACGAAATTAGAGACGCTGTCCGTCGCTTATGTAAAACAAATTGAAAAGCGACGGACAGCGTCGCTTTTTCCGTCGCTTTTCATTAGCGACGTTGTCCGTCACTTTTCTAACCATCCCTTTTTGAGCTGTTTTTAGTAGTGAAAATAATATCAAACTCCTCCATATCTAAGATCACTAAGTTTATCAAAGTTCTATACCCCATAAACATCATTGGACACACCCGATAAACCTGATCAACACATACAGAAACCCTAACTGGTGTAGACACATACATGGGTGCATCAAGGAATTCATATTTTAAGTCTCAACCCAAGGAAAATTTTACAAACACACAAGTGAAAGTAGACCCGAGATTAAATAACACAGAATCCATACGATCACAGACAAGAATAATGCCTGTGATCATATCATCAGAAGCTTCAGCTTTAAGATGAGCTGGAATAGCATAAAGATGAGCCTTATCACCACCCTGACCACCACCTCTACCAGCCTGCGCGCCATCTCGACGAACCTGTCCTCCACCACGATTGGCTTAATAGCTACCCCTCCCTGCATTGTGACTACCATGCCCACCATATGGACGACCCCTACCATGTTTTCCACCGTCATGACCTGTCAAAACTAAGGCACTAGAAGCTAGCTACTGAGTCAACTGTCTTGCGGATAAGTAGTTCGGAAAAAATCTCTGAATATGACCCAATCCCCTACACTGATGGTATTTGATGTCTACAGTATGCCGCTAAGCTGAAGATGCTGAAGACGTATAACTATCTATCCGAGAGGGCTAATAACTAACCTCAGATGGGCCCCTTGCAGACACAGGCATAGCTAAATGGAATAGCTGAGAAGAGTAACACTGTGAACCACGACCCTTCAAATAAGTACCACTAAAATGACCCAATTTATGTGCCATGTTTTCCTCTGCCTTCACCTCTTCTTATTTCTTAATCCCTTCCACCTTCTTCAAAAACTCGACCACTTTCTAAAAAAAATTCTTTGGACGTAGCCACTTGCAAGGAGCCACCTGAAGACCTGAATTCAAACCTTTCACAAAATACCTAATCCTTTCCTCCTCTGAAGTAATCAACTGAAGTGCATAGCGAGACAAGGCATGAAACTTGACCTCATAGACCACCACAAACATAGCACCCTGCTCCAGTTGAAGAACTCATCCTTCTTTTTATATCGATAGATACGAGGAACAAACATCTCAAGGAACACATTCTGAAACTGAGACCAAGTGAACGGAGGTAAACCATCCCTATACTCAACAAAGACCTCCACTATTGCT
The DNA here is from genome assembly GCA_003996215.1 of Jaltomata sinuosa. Lineage (NCBI taxonomy): Eukaryota > Viridiplantae > Streptophyta > Magnoliopsida > Solanales > Solanaceae > Jaltomata > Jaltomata sinuosa. Next base: position 577,270 of record QJPP01001149.1, on the reverse strand, counting down.
TGGCCTCTGCCTACAAGTAAAATGTCACAAACTCTACACCATACCTCTCCACAATGCCCATCTTGTGCGGACGCTCACGGCAGTCAACCAAGAACTCAAAAGCATCCTCTGACTTAATACCCTAAAACACTGGAGGTTACATCTTCATGAACTTGCAGAACAGTCCATGTTCATCATCAGTCATCACCGGTCCCAATACCTATCAGGTAAACATTCCCATCTTAGAGCCTTCATTCATCTGAGGTGCTACAGTAGCGTACGCTGCAAGGCTAGAGACAGAAATGTAGGAACTACTGGAGTAGTGTCGATGCCAGCCAAATCACTGAGAAACCCCAACACCTGCTGAATCAACTCTACGGACATAGGCACCTGAGCTGTATCATTTGGCATAGGTACCACATTAACTAGAACCACCACTTCTTTCTTCTTAACCACTACCTACTCATTCTGACCCAAATTTGAAGCATCCTACTATAGGGGAGAGGACAGTGATCTCTCCCTAGTCGGTCCTGCGGTTTCCCAGGCTCCACCCTTGACAGGTGCTACCCCTCATCCTCCCCTTTTCATTTTGCCCATAACTCGAGGCCTGCTTCAAACCATGGCCTCAGCGGCCAGAACTGGTGTTGTTGTTGTCACTATGGATGAATGAGTGTTCACCATATGTGAAACAAGAAAGAAGAAGGTTCAATACCAATTTGGATTACCTACCAATTGGAATCAAGTACTAGCACGAATGAAAGAAAGAAGTGATAATGTTTATTAAAGACGTGTAGCCTCTTGTAGAAATATACAGATGTCTTTATACCATTCCACAAGACTATACTAGATCTATTATTATACGACAAAATCTATGAATCCAATGCTCTTATACCACCTTTGTCACGACCCAATCGGTCATGATTGGCACCCACCCTAGCTCTATGGTAGGAGAACCATCTAACCCAACCCTTAACCAACTATCTAGAATTCTCCTAAACCGTCTTCATCAATTCACTACTATTTAGCTTACTAAACACAATCTTAAACAAATCAATTGTACTAACTCATTTAATATTCAAACAAGAGAGTGCATAAGTGATATGTAACTGGTAAAGATAACGTGCGTAATAAGGGGTACCTTGTGACAGTGATAAAAGGTTATAGACAACGGTTAAGGTTAATCAAAACCTAAGGGAAATTAATCCTATGAGTCATAGTGGAATAAGTATGTGGTGTGGGGTTAACATGTGCTTGAATTGGAACTTTCAATTTTAAGTAATGATATTGAGATTATTTGTTGTATGTTGATTTCTATGCATGAATTATGTAATCTAATCTTAGTTGATTGATGATATCTGCCAGTGGTGTACTAATACTACATGGTCCAAATTTATTAATGCAGACAATCAGCATCTAGTGTCACCAGAGGCTATAGATTATCTTGACAAGCTTCTGCGTTATGATCATCAGAGTAGACTTACGGCAAGAGAGGCAATGGCCCATCCATATTTCTCACAAGTGAGGGCTGCAAAAACTAGCAGGATGAGGACACAGTAACTTTGTTATCTTGCTGTCAATGGGAAGGAAAAAAAACTATGGTGTAATGTAACCATGTTCACCTATTTAATTGAACTTGTGTATTTGAACTTGAGGAAGACATCTGAATTCAGAGATTACAGATTTTCACCATTGAACATTTCATGAGGAAAAAAAAAACTACTCGTGCTATAGCTTTTGGGTGTAGGTGTGTGACAGGTTGACTGGAGTCTCATTGCATGGCTTGGAGAGTCTCCATCATCAGCTTTCGGGTTCTTTACTCCATAGAATGAAAGTTGTGTCTTTTAATTATCATGTCATTCACTAGTAGCTCTTGTACAGGTCTAGACCAGATTTTGAGAATAAGGTTGTGTTTACAATTTTTTGAAACAGTTGCATGTATTAAAATTTTGTCAAGTTCATGAGCACAATTTCAGTTGGTTAATATTATTATATTAATTATTTTAAAAAGACTTCCACATTAATAATTAGTTGGATAAATAAGGGATTCTTCTATCGAGTTAGAATTGAGTAGGTGCCTGCACGACCTATCATATTTTGGATCGTGACACTTATACTATTGAATTTTCTACCACAACATGAAATAGTGTCTATCAGCAACACTTTATTCCTTATTTAGTGGCCTAGAAAAGCTTGATATAATTATATTGAGGTTACCTATGATTACTTTCTATTATTGTGACATTTTTATTGACTGATTGTCGCCTGTGAGCTTATTTTGGCCTCAGCAGACACTGACATTGCAGGATTTTAAATACTACAGGTTGATTGCTATACCGCGCCTACGAGACGGGCAGACTGTACCTACAGGACAACAGTTATATTATATTATCGAGCCTACAAATCGAGCAAATCATGCCTACAAACCAGGTAGATCGTACCTACAAGATGTACATATTGTACCTACGGGGCAACACTTATATTGTACCACAGAGCCTAAGAGTTGTATTAATTCATAACACTTGTATTTTTATATAATTTAGATCAGATCATCACTGGAGTCCAGGTAAGAGGGTCAATAGGGGTATATAGATTGAATTGACACCTCTCAGGCTTATTGGGGATCGGGTAGGTGGTCTTATTTGTTGTTTGTACTTGTGTGCTTATGGGGCCTGTTAGGTTATTGTTTGATTATTGTTGTATGATTTGTTTCAAAAACATGTAGGTTTGTTTTGATTATTCTTAACTCTCTTCTTTGGTCACATTTAGTAGGTTATAACTTCCACTCGGGCCAAGTAAGTTAAATTGATAGTATAACTGATTACGATACTGATTATAAGGTCTGAGTCAGGAGCAAGTAAGTATGTTCTAATTATCCTCCGACTCCTTATTTGATTATTGGTAGCATTTATAATGTCAGTTTTAGTTATTCAGTTGTCTTACATACTCAGTACATTTTTTCATACTGACGCCCCGAGCCTGGGGGACGCTGCATTTATGTCTGCATGTCCCGACAGATGATCAGATAGACCTTCTTAGTAGCATCGGTCGAGCTGTAGCAAGTTGGATAGCTTATTCCCTCCAGAGCTGCTAGAATTTTTGAGATTTGTTAGATTTCATTGTAGATAACTTTTGGGTCGATTGAGGCCTTGTCCCACCAAGTATTATATTCGTAGAGGCTTGAAGACTAGTTGGTTGGGTTGTATAGATACGCTGATGACATTTTTGCCTCGTATGTTGATTAGTTATAGCTTGTTGGCCAGTTGAGCCTTGTTGTTGTTGTTTTTGTAGTTCAGCGGCATGTTGGTCTAGCTTGTATTGCTTATACATATTTTCAACTTCTGTATAGAAATCCTAGTGGCCTCCACATAGCGTTTATGCTTTCTTAGATATCATGACGGCATCGATGGCCCAAACAAGACTTATGTACTACCTGCTTATTGCTTTACATGAATTATATTATTGGGAGTAGTTATTTTCTTTGTAGAGCTGTTGACAGGAGTCTCGCCAACCGAGAACTATTTTTTTAGCCAAGATATACTTATTTGTTTCCTTAATTGTGTGTGGCTACTATGCGCCATTGACAAATGGTTCAGCAGGATCGGCTTTGGCCTATATTTTGAACATCAGGTGCCAGTTTAGACCTCCAGTTTGGGGCGTGACAAAAAGCATCATTTGGAGGGGGGGGGGGGTTCTTATACTCGAAACGACCAAATTAGTTTTTATTGTATTTTTACTACAAACATTAACTTTGAATAATTTTCAAATGATACAATATGCGGGTAAACAATCTCGGGTAAGCAAGAGATTGTTAGAGATTTAGTAGTCATTCATTTGGCACAATAATAGAGGTTTTGTAACATACAACTTAGTAATTACCTCAGTGGCGAATCTACACCAGTAAAAGGGTTGTCAGAAGAATACTTTTTGGTAGAAAATTATTATATTTATATATATATAGATCAAATGTTACAATTTGTAATATATATCAACTCTTGAACGACCTTGACACAGCTCAAGGCTATTGCCCAACAGTCGAAACATATTTTAAATTTCTAATCAGCACACAAGCTTAAATTTCCCTTCCTCCATTTTATTATACATTTCGCTTTAAAACAAAACTGACTAATTTCCCATTATTTGGTCCCTTTGACTTTTTTTAATTAAAATTTGATTACTCTTTTCGTTTGAATTTGCTTATTCTATTTTTTTTTTTTAGTTTATTTTTAACAAAATTATCCTACTTTTTTTTTAGTCTATTTTTTTAAAAAAAATAACTTTTTAATAGTTTTTTAATTTTAACTTCTCATATGACATGTTTAAGATGACGAGGTTAAAAAATATTTTGGTTTAAGACCACAATATTGAAAAAAATTATCTATTTTTTTAAATCGTGTCAAATCAAAATCAAATAAACAAACTAAAAGAGATGAAAAAATAAACAAGTCCCTTGTTTTGTCTCTGTGAAGAAAAGTTAGAATACAAACTCCTTTTTCTTTTGTACTGTCGTAATTAGCGACTAGAAATTTCCCTTCCTAATCGATGAAGTTGTTATTTTTTTTGGAAAACTGACCTCAGAAAGTCGATTTTTTTTTATTTTTTTAGTAGTGAGATATATTCGGGGAGAAAGATTGAGAGATTTGGGGAGAGTAATTGGATAAAACCTTGAGAAGAGAGAGGAAATTTAAAAATTTAAAGTTATTTTAATAGGTGATGTTTTCAGTTACTAAATACAAATTATTTAGCCTTAAGTGTGGATATGAACTGTCGGGTGCCAATTTCGATAACCTAAGTTATTTTATATCTCCTCTGTCTCATTTTAAGTATCTTATTCTCCTTTTTGATCTGTTCAAAATAAGAGTATTTCTTTCTATATCCAGTAAGTTTTTCAATTTTATCATTCTACATGGCAAGTTTAAGACTACAAGATCTAAAATGGAAAAATTACTTGAAAAGACAATCCTTAAGACTTAACTACATAAATAGCCGTACTTATAAGATATTATAAATATGAAAGTTTCTTTTATGTATATAGCAATTTTAAAGAATCAGAAAAGATAATTATAATCTCCAATTTAATGCTACAATAAATTATTAATTTACTTTAATTTAAGGAATTCTTTTCGATCCTTAAACAAAATACCACATAAATCGTTCTCTCTCTATACCGTATTCAAGTTCTTTTCTCTTGTTAAAATAATCATTTCAGAAGGCATAAGTTTTTTTGTGCTTTTGCTACTACAATGGAGAAAAATATATTTTCGTGAAAAGGAGCAAAAGGCACGAAGAGTTTAGAAAAAATTGCAATTTGAATCTTGAATTACCGCATTTGATTTCTCTTTATTCTTTATTGTTTTCAATTTATTACTATATTTTGCTACTTGTTTTTTTTTCCTGTTGAAGGACTCGTCTGCCTATCTAAATGTATATTATTTATATACCACTAATATTATGAGTATAATAATATATATTACTAATTATAGCAGTAATATTTTGAATATATTAATATATATTACTAATTACATCAGTAATATTATAAGTATAATGATGATAATATTTATTACCAATTATACCAGTAATAATATAGTATTATGAGTATAATTATACTTGTAATATTATTAATAAGGAAATATAACTATACTAGTAATAATTATACCAATATTATTAAAAATAAAGAAGGAAAAGATATATATTATACCATAATATTCTGGATATAATAATGTATATTACTAATTATACCAAGAATATTATAAGTATAATAATATTTTTTACTAATTATATATATAATTATGAAAATAATGATGTAATAAATAATAATGTATATTAATAACTATACCAGTAATATATATATATATATAATATATATATATATATATATATATATATATATATATATATTATATATAGAGAGAGAAAAGGGTGACAAAAAAAAAATGACACGGGAATCTTATTCAAATATGTATTTTTATCCAATCATTCACCTTTAAAATTATTTATTTATATCACTAAATAAATAAAAATATTTTTACCAATAAAATTATTATTTGTACTAGTGGTAAAAGTATTCTTTTTGAAGAAATATAAAGCCAAATAACGTGAATTTAAGAACCAAAAGTTGTTGAGATCTATAAGGTTAGTTGATTTTTTGGTTGGCATCCTTTAAAATAGGCCCCCAAAATGGAAAATATGGGAATTTAGTATACTATTGATTCTCTATATATTAGAATCGGCTATGAACTAATGTTGCTATGAATATATAATAATTGGGTAACTTACATAAAACACATATTTTTAAGAGCTAATTACTCTTTTTCCTACCTCAATTTTGCTCGGATACATTCCTCACCTTCGCGATACATCTGCTCGCCTCGTGATACATCCCCAAACCACTCGGATACATCCCAAACTACTCGGATACATCGGCATTCTTTGGTTTTACCTCTGATACATCGGCATCCCGCATGTATCAGAGGGGTTACAACATGTATCCGAGGGTTTGGGATGTATCCGATGGGTGGGATGTATCCGACATGAGGCGATGTATCATGACGTGAAGCGGTGTATCCGAGTGATTTTTTGATTAACATGTGGTATATTAAGTAATTAAAATAAAATAGTGGGCGAGTTAGTAAATATGGTAAGGAGGTATGTCTCTTTATGTAGTTTAACCTAATAATTATTTTAAAACTGCCTATTTATGTTTTTTTTCGGAATAAAATACTATACACATCTTTATTTTAAGATCACAAAATAAAATAAAAATTATTTCTTAAATTTCATACCAATCAAACTAAAACGCTTAAATAGGAGCTGAAGGAGCCAAGTTATCATACAGTGCTAAATTTCTTATCTATTTAAACCTTGCCCTTGGTCTCTCTACTTGTGGTACATTTAACGTTTTTTCAAGGAAAAATTAAATAAAATGGCTATTATGTTAAATTTTTCACACCAAAAATAGTTCACTTATAATTTACTACCTAAAATGATCATTCGATCAAAATTCTTACCCGAAATGACAGTCGGTATATATGCGACTATTTTTTTTTGAAATTTTTTTGACAATATATATGTATATACATTATATATACATCGCATATATATTACATATACATGCGATATACATGAAACTATTTTTAAAAAAAAATATTTTTGACAGTGATACATTTTTGTGAAAATCCCATTTTTCAATCCATACAAAGCTCCCCATAATACCAATCTGAGGGAGTTTATCCCTTGGGTTTTACCATATTTGAGCCTAAAATAAACACAAAAATTACGTGAATCTATGATTTTTTTGACTTAGAACTTACTTTTCCTCGCAAATATGCTTAAGCAAACACCATTTTTTGCTGCAAAACCTGTCAATTTAAAAATCTATCCATTCTTTTCTTTAATACAACAGTGGTGAAGCTAGAATTTTTGTCAAGGGTGTTTATACTTTTCATTATGTTAAAAAAAGTAAAATGTCAGACTCTAGGTTCAAACCCGCGTGTTTAAGGAGAACTGCACACCCTTGACTGTTGGGTCATCTTTCTTTTCCATGCCAAGGGTGTTCAATAGGTAGTATATATCCAAACATTTCTATAGTTACCTTATATAATCGGAAAAAAATTCGATGAAGGGTGTTCATCTAATCACCCTTGTCAAGGTGTAGCTCCGCCCTGCAATACAGTGTCACATAATTATGTTTTCATGGCTTTATAAGTGTATCCACTGAAAGTTTGTCTCATTATTGTGCTACACTAGTTTAGTGTACGTGCGTTGCACGTATGTGTCACGTCAATATAAAAAATTGCATACAAAATAAATAAAGTATATTATTGCAATTAAAGTTATAACAACATTATATTTACGGAAAAGAGTCATATTTATCCCAATATTTTCAAAAAAAGATTATATTTATCTCCAAAATTAAATATAAAGACTTTAATAAATTTTTAAAATCCTAAAATAATTATAACAACCGACCTTACTTTGGATTTTTTTAACCTTTTTGGGGGGTCTTCAACCCACTTTTTTTTTGGAATTCTTATTCACACGTCTTATTTCTTTTATTTTTTGAAAAAAATATTTTTAATTGGAAGAAATAAGTGAAAAGACAATTTTGTCTATTGTGGAGTATTTTAATGAAGGGCAAAAAGTTTAAAATCACATTATAAGGTCCTTCACACTTTTAATATAGTACTAGTTTAGTGTACGTGCGTTGCACTATGTAACACGTCAAACAATAAATATATAAAAATTATTGAAAATAATAAAATAATAATTAACATAAAAATAAATATTATATTCAAAAATTACTAAAAAAAATTTACGTATGACTTTAAGAATTTAATAACACATTTAGACTTCAATAAAAAAGGACATGTACGTGAAGGGATAGTAATTAACTTTTACCTATGACTTTAATTCTTCAAACTTAATTAGTAAATCTAAATTGAAAAAGTCGTCTATAACCCTAAATTTTTAGGTTTATCATTCAAATAAAAGCTCTCCAAATCAAGATTCAACACTTAATTATAACCTTATATTTCAAACTCAACTAATAAGTTTAATTAATGAATCAACTATATAATACTAACGAATAATATTCTAAAATATAGTTAAATAACATAATTAAAATCAAATCACAATTAAACAAAGAAAGAAAGAAAAGAAAAAAGATAAACCTTGAATTTTTTTGGCTACTTCATTTGATGAATAGTTCCCTCATAATCAAGATATCATGTTATAAAATATTTAAATAAGTATGGAACATTTATAGAGAACACTTACTTTAAATATTAGTAAATATAAGTGATGATGAAATATAGTTTGTGCATAATCAAAATAATTAACATAGTTGTTAATTCATTAATAAATTCAAATCATATATTGATTTCAAATAATTACAATGATTCTGATCAAGACGAAAAAAGCTAATTTCTCATACTAATTTTATGAACCTATTAGATGAAAATTTTATATAGTACATTGTAGATTTTAGTGAACACAATACATATGAAAATAAATAATTATTAAAACATAGGATTTCATATTAATTTGGATTTGAATTTTTACCATTTTTATTATGGTAAACATGGAGTGCTGATTAAAAAGAACAATTGTTACAATAAAAACTAAAGAATAAAAGTAACGTATTGAAAAAGCTCAGAATCCACAGAAGTATAAAAGCAACATAAATTCTCAAGACAAAGGCTAAAGCTTTCTTAAGCGGCCACCGCAAATAACTATGGGAAAAAATATATTAAAGAAGTTCTTATATATAAAGAATCCTAAACTTAAAAGAAATAGTAATTAAAATTTTACCTAAGATATTTTAAAAATCAGTTAATTATAACTATTAAGTTTTCTACAAATATGTCGTACTCAAATAAGGGGAAAAAAGTAAAAAAAAAAACGGAAAAGTAAAAAAAGGCCTAAAAATAAGAAAACGTTGCCCCCTTTTTTTTTTGGGAACTTTAGGCCTTTCTTTGGGGATCTTTTAAGATAAAAATATTATTAAAATTTTAATATGTATTAATATTTATGTGTAATTATAATTTTATTTGAGAAAAATATTAAAAGTTCTTATCTATTACAAACACATAAAATATTAATAGTTATAATCGTAATTAATTTTAAAGTCCTCAATATTAGCATAATAATTAAATGACAATAATTGAAGGAAAATAGTAAAAAGACAATTTTGTCTAAAGCAATTTTTTTTAATAAATGACAAAAAATTCAAATCACATGTGCTTCACACTTTTAATATAGTACAGATAGATAGAGTTTTTTAAGAACTAAGAGTTCAAGTGTAATAAATTTTCGTGAACATTAGTCGTGCTTAGGACTTAGGAGTCTCACGTGATTAGTGACTATTAAAAGTATTAAGACATTAAATAATAGTAATAAGATTTATATAAGGTAAACTTTTGATTACTTTTAAATTCTAAATAGTAGTAATAAGATTTATATAAGGTAAACTTTTGATTACTTTTAAATTCTAAATAGTAGGACTTTATACCTAGATCAAATTAGGAGATCTTTTAGTTAATTTTAAATTCATAAATATTAGAAATATCGGAAAAGACATTTTTGTATATCGCGTTAATTAATAGGAGTAATAAATATTTATAAAAAGAACATCTAATATCTACGGTAACGACAACAATAACAATAACAATAATAATATCCGTGCATGCAAACTACTCCTATCCAACTATTATTATTATTTTTATAGGGTAAAAGATTGTTTCTGATAGATCCTCGGCTCAAGAAATAATAAAAATAATAATCAAATCAAAAAATAAATTAACAAACTTACGACACAATCATACTTGTTTGAGATGGCCAGATACTTCAAAAATAAAATATTAATCAATTTAATTTAGCCAACACAAAAATAAGAATACTAAGAATCCTATCATGCAAAAATAAAAAGAAGTTTACAATTCGAATGAAGAAAGAGGAATTAATAATTTTTCGGTTTATTTTAGATGTATATTAAGGGAAATAAGGATTCTCATGTCTTTTTATTTGTTATTATTCTAGACTTAATACACTTATGCACTTACAATTTTTTTTAGTTATTCTCCTACTATTAAAAATAGATATTTAATTATTTTCCTAAAATTTAGACTTTTTCCATATATTTTAAGTTTTGAATTTCTTACTTTTTCACATTAAATTTAAAAATTCTTACAGCTAATTAATTTTATAAATTTAGACTTCTTCCTAAATATTAATTAATAATAATTTGAGACCTTTCTTTTAGGGAACCTTTTTTTTTTTTGAGAAAAGTGACATGTACGTACCCAATTTTGTTAATACCCCTAAACAAATTCTACTCCTAAAAAGATTATTTTACTTAAATATGGAAGGATAACAAAATTACATTAATCTAATAAAATTAAATAACAATTCGAGAAAAATAAAAAAAAATGTAAAAAGACATTATGAAGTGTTTCACACTTTTACTTTGCACGTATGTCTCACATCAATCAATAAAATTATATATTAAAAAATAAAATTATTAAAGAGTAGCAATTGACGTTAAAATAAATGTTATATATTTCTAATGATATAAGTAAATATGATACTCAAATATATTATTATTTTAGTATAGAATGTTAAAAGAATTTTTTTTAATATTTAAGACTTTAAATCAAATATAAAGAACAAATATAATATATTTAACTATAATAAAATAATACGATAATCGAGATATCACAACAGTACGATTAAACCTATATCTACCACCTGTATTAAGCAAAATCAAACAGAAACTATAACAAAATACTATGATAATCGAAATATCAAAACAATACGATTAAACCTAACCTTTACACATAAATTCTTCAAAGCCGAATCAAACATTGATCTACCACCTGTATTAAACAAAAAAAAGTATCAAGAAAACATAGAAAGAGAAGAACTCTAAGCATGTGTGTTAACTATAAACAGAACGAAAACTAAAAGACTATGACATAATCCCGTTTAACAAAAAAAAGTATCAAGAAAACATAGATAAAGAAGAATTCTAAGCATGAGTGTTAACTATAAACAGAACGAAAACTAAAAAATTATGACATAATCCAGTTTCGCTTCTAATTGGTGTGCATTAAACAAATACTCCTACAGAGATTTCGTACAACACCAACCAAGACCCAAGTTTACTTTAACATAAAAAGAGAATTTTTCATTAATCTTCAAACAAATAAAACCCTTCAGACCCCCCTCCCTTTATAACCCTAATTTTTTCTTTCCAAGGAATATATAGTTTTCCGGAACGACAATTTTGGGATTGTACGAAAGTTTATTTTTTTAGGATATAATTATTAATGTTTAACATGTATTACTTAGTATTTATGTATAATATAATTTTATTTGAAGAAAATAGGAAAAGACTATTTTATCTATTATAAGGACTTTTAATGAAAGACAAAAAGTTCAAATCACATTATAAGGTCCTTCACACTTTTAATATAGTACTAGTTTAGTATACGCGCTTTGCGCGAGATCAAAACGTGTACCTTATTTAATAACAAATACTATGAATAAAATATTGTTGTTTTCCTTTTCATCGACAAGTCATGCTTATTTGTAGTAAAATAACTTAAAAGAATATTGAGATTTTTCATTTGTTATAATAAATATAACAAATATATATATTATGAACCCGAATACGTACGTATATAGATACTTTTCAAAGTTGTGCACGAAGAAACATAGATTTGAAAATAACGTCGATGCTAAACTACATTCAATAGGGTTCTATTCGGAAATTTATGGAATTATAATAACTATGCTACAATTCAAACTACGTATAAATTGTTCCTTATCTCAATATTGAATTTAATAAAGAAAAATAAAATATGAATCTATTCAGAGATAAAATCATAAAGTAATAACAATACATAATTTGTAGAAAATATAATTAAAAGTATCTGGATTTAAACTGCTAATGGATATGCAAGAACTGAATCCAACAAACAGACCATAGAAATCATTGTATATTCATGTGAAAGAAAAAAAAAAGGAATTTCAATCGGTGAATATAAACAAAAAGATATACATAAAGCATCATGACTTAGAAAGTCATAAAAATCACAGTAAAATTAAAGAATACATGATTAAAAACAGAAAATTAGAAAAAACGAGGTTATGCCGTTGTGCTCTTAATTGCGGCCATTCTTGGCTCTTTATTTATGTACTATTGGTACACCAAATTATATATAGAGATGTAGTGGTTGAACCCTACATAAAATTAGAAAAAGTTTGTATTATGGTTATTTTATATATAATTAAAATAGGAAATAATTTAGTAAAACAGATATTTTTGATTTAAATTTTTAATTAGAGAAAATAAGTGAAAAGACAATTTTATCTATTATAAAGTCTTTTAATGATGGGCAAAAAATTCAAATCACATTATAAGGTGCTTCATACTTTTAATATAGCATAGATGAGCGCGACTATAATAATATATATGCCATAGTTCGAGTTTGTGCAACATATTAATTTTTTTATAAAGGGCTTAAAATACCCTAAAACTATTGAAATTGATATGACAATACCCTTCATTGACCTATTGGCCACATAATCGTGGCGTTTACCTTTATGGCCCTTTATTACCCTTATTACAGACAGCCCCATAGTTGATTTAACTAAATTTCTCATTTAATACGTGGCACCCTCTAATTTATTGAAAAAATAATTAACCTAAACTAATTAACCCCAACCCAAACCCAAACCCAAACCCGGATCCACCCATTAATTCCTACCTGATCTAACCAAAAACCACATTACATGGTTCCACACATCAGAAAATGATGGATGAAAACAAAAAAAAATGGTTCTTCAAAAGATACACACTTGTTTTTGAGGGTCAAAAGATGAAAAAAAATGGTTCTTCAAAAAATGCTAATAAATATACACATAAATATAATGAAGAAATAAATTAAAAATTAAATGTATTATAATGAATTGAAGTCAAGCTCAATATCAATCACAGTAAGAAGAAAATAAATATACTTTGACATTCTTCCAGAATCATATATAAGATCGATAATTTAAATTTCAAATTTTAAGGTGGTATATAATTTTTTATGCCATAATTGACATACTAACACAGAGAGTATAAAATTATTGCCATAATTGACATACACAGATAATATTGGAGGCACTATACTTTATCTATTTCTCATTGCAAAATAGACACGTACCATTTAATATTCTTTTTAAATGAATTAGTTTGCATCTTGACCTATCAATCAGCAATTATACGTAAACTTAAGAATTTAAAATTTGCTTATTTTTTTTTTACAATTATCTAAAATCATAAATTAAAAAGGGAAATATAGTGTTCTCATCATCATAATACATACCTTAACTTCTAATTAAACCTAACGGACTAAAAACGGCACAAGTTTTTTTATAATTATTTGGAAGAAATTTCCAGCAACTTATATGTGTCATATATAGAAATTATTTTTGGAATCTTGAGGGAAACCGCAATCACTATATATCCTTCGTGTGTGTACTGGATAAATCATGTTCAATTAATCGCAAATCATATAAGAGATGTAAACCGCACTAGACAAGTACGGTCTCATACGATGAGCTCAACTAAAAAGAGGTTAGCTGGAGAATCGACCCCTAACCTTGAGGGAAACCCGCAACCACTATCCTTTCGGTATGTATTGGGTAAACTCGCTCCTATTCAATAACTCGTAAATTATACGGGAGATGTAAATCGTACTAAATAAGTCCGATCTCATACAACGAGCTCAACTGAAAAGAGGTTAGCAGGGGGAATCGATCCCTAACCTCCCTCTCCTGCTAAAAGTTGCTGCTTTTGCTAGCTGCTAAGTGGGCTTGAGAAAACAATGGATAAAGAATTTTTATATACTCCCTCCGTCCCATTTTATATGAGTTACTTTGACTTGGCACGGACTTTAAGAAAGAAAGAAAGACTTTTGAAACTTGTGGTCTAAAATGAGTCTTAGATGTTTGTGTGGTTGTAAATCATTTTATTAAGGGTAAAATAGGCATTTTAAAGTTAAATTGTTACTAAATGTAGAAATGTGTCATTCTTTTTGGGACTGACTAAAAAGGAAAGTGAGTCATATAAAGTGGGACAGAGGGAGTAATAGAGATGGTGGGGCCGTGGGGGTTTCAATATAAAGATTGATAAGAATGTAAAGGGACATGGTATTTGTATATATTTCAATTAATATTTTTATATAAGAAAAAATAGAATGTGTATTTTTATTTTTGTATAAATACATTTTAAATTAATGTTTGGTTGAAGAGTAAAACCATCACTCAGCTTTCTGACGAGTAAATTTGTAAATTGACTTTTCACTTAAGGTGTCTTAATTTTTTATATAATATGATATGATGTTATTTGATTGAGCACAAAATTTAGAAAATAATTAAAAACTCTTGATTCATTTTTATCTTGAAGTCGAGGATCTATCGGAAATAGTCGCTCTACCTCGAAAGTAGAGGTTAGGTCTGCATGCATACACCCTATCCTTCCCAAACTTTATGGAATTACACTAGCTATATTATTATCGTTGTTGTTATTGAAGTTGAAGTTGAAAAACATATTTAGACCAGTTTTTTAAATTTAGAATCTAACTTCAAATTGAATATGAAAATTTCATAACCAAATATTAATTTAAAACAAAGTAAAAAATTACTTTCTTAAAAAATAAATAATTCTCATGACCAAACGAGTCCATTAAGCTTATTTAGTCAAAGTCTTCATATAACGTTTTAGTCTTTTGGCAAAATAAAACTATGAAAAAGGAACTTCAAATAGCTCATTTTCAGACCCCACAAAATGTTTGTTGTAGCAGCAAATTTAAAGGTGAAAGGTAATATTGAAGTTTAGGCAAATATATACCAAAATTATTGCGAATGTGTTCTACGTTGATGGATCCTTAATTTTTCTTTTTTTCTGTTTGCCTATTTTGTTGGACACCAATTTTAGGCAAATACTTATACATGCATTCTGTATTTACACAGCTAATTTAACTAATTTAATTTTAATATTAAAAAATAAAAAGAATACATATCACTTAATCATAATTAAGCGGTAAATATGTGCACGAAAAACACTTATGTTGTGAATAAATTTTTATACTATCAAAATTTCTATATCTAAATTCTTCTTTCACTATATTTGACATCAAGTATGTAGATTTATTCTATATCGTTAAAAACAGTTTAAAAGAATAAAAGAAAAGAAAAGAAAAGGCCATTCTAGAAAAAGTAAAAAAGACACTTTATCATAATTATTTTGTCTTCCTATGGGAAAAAGTTGCATGGGACCACAATTGTTAGAGAAAAAAAGAAAGAAAAGAAAGGCAACCAATAGATAAGGAAAATCGAGAAACATGCTTATCCACAAAATCGCAAAATTAAAATTTTTATTAAAGGATTTAAAATATGGAGAAGTAAATACACGAAAAAATAAACATATGAAGAAATAAAAAAAATTCAACATATACTATATATATGAAAAATAATTTTAACTTTACATATACCATATAATTTTTATCCACAATTGTGCACATACAAAAATAACAATAACGTGAAAGTAGTCGAGAAAAAAATAAGTTATATAATATCAAAATAATATAAAAGAAATTTATACCATCAATTTGATTTAATCAACCCATCACACCCAAAATCAGAGCAAGCACCAAGCAGAACACAGAGACAGTAAACCCAGAAGACGAAGGAGATACATACAACAGAAGAGGCTACGTGGAGTTGAGGAAATCCGATGAATCAATAGAAAATATTTATGGTGTTCTTATCTGAGAAGCGACGTATTAAGCAACATCAGAATGAAGGGCACGTGTAGGTAAACATAGAAAGATGAAAATACCCTTGGCTGAAACAAACTGCTTAAACAAACATGTCGTCCGAGAGTTATCTGCTTCAAGCCTCTTATACTACGTAAGTGATAATGTCATTATTCTATCTTTGAACGTATCATATGATCAGACCATAATGTTGACTTTGGTCAACCATTCTTCTTTGCTTTTTATTTTTTTGTTCAATGATTGCCCTATACAGTGTGAAATATTTCTCTTTATATATCACTTTCTTGCCTTAGGAAAAACACCACAACAAAGACTAACTAGATACTTTTTCCTCTCTATAATTTTCCAAAGTAATTAAATTTCAGAAACTCTCTTTGCTAATGGCTTTTTCTTGTAACTTAGTGCCCAAAACCATGCTAATATTTCCTAGCTTCAAGCCATGTCTCCTCAAGAAAATAATAGCCATGTGAGTTAATTAACATCATGCCTTTTCTTTTCCTTTAAAAAATGCATGCAAATTAAACATGAAAGATTATATCATATTTTATTTAACGGAAAAATTCGTGAAAAATATTCCTCTATTGTACGAAATGTCTCAGTTATACTTTTGAAGTCATTCGTACTTTTGTTGTTAGAAAATCCTATCATACTTGCCCTTAATCTTATTGATAATTCTAAACCATAAGTGAAAATTAGAGAGGTAATAATTATGGGGACTTTGTTTCTGAAGGTTATATATATATATATATATATCACGGTGTTTGGATCAGCTTGCGCGCACTTCCATTAATTTTATGTGATACCTATGTACTTTCTCCTACTCGGGTAATTTTGTCAACCAAAACTTAGACAGATGGGAAGAAATCACCTAGTGTTTTTTCTTCCGGCAGAATATGAACCTGAAACCCGATGATTCTCAATCCATTTCATCGATCACCCTTGAATGCCCTTTTCCCTAAAATATTTTAACATGTAGAATTCATGTTGGAGCTTAATAATTTTAACGGATGCAGTATTTTGCTAACGATAAGGGTAAATAATTATATCAAAGTATAACGGAAGATATTTTGTATAGTAGGTGAGTAAATTTGGGCAGTCACTCGTTTACAATTATGATATTGCTAGTTGATGTTTCTTCTTGATTTGTTGGCTTTTTGCAGAAGATGCATAACTACAACAAGGAGGCCACCACCAAGACCACCCATAAAACCTAAACCACCACAAAACAATAATAACAAAGACAAGAAAGAGACTATGATGACAGAGGAGAAGAGTAATAACATACAGCTCCAAGAAGATAATTCAATGGTCAAAACAAATTAACTAGGGATCTTGTTTGTTAAAGATCATAATAAGTCGTTTGTACTTGCTATGTAAAGTTATCAGTCAAGTACCAAATGCTTTTATTATTAGTGAATAAATTGGTCCTTTTTCCTCCCAACATATTAAAGTAGTAGATATTTTGTTTTGTAATGGGTGCTTGGAGGGGAGAAAATTCACAAAAAGCCATTTTTCAAAGAGAGACAAATTTAAGATTTAAAGTTTATAGATTTTCATAAATTCTAAATTAAAAAACAAATATTTATTATATGTACCTAAGAGAATGAAACCCTTATCCATGAGGCCGATAAGCTTAAGCATATTCCCTTTTTACCTACTTGATCAAAAACCTACTTTGTTATTAGGTTCTCAACAAATATTTCTTATACATTATTTAATTTTTTTAATATAAATACATGGCAACGTATAAAGGTCACCGAGCTTTATTTCAATGGATTTTTTTTAATGTTTTACGTGTACTGTTAATTCAAAATTTTGAATTATTGGATTTAGAATGCGTGTGATCTTACTCGATCAAGAATTGTCCTCATTCTTGATTTACTCATTGGGCTCTCATGTTGTGTTGTTATTGCTCCAGATATCCAATTTTGCCAAGGATGTTAAACGTCCCACATTAATCAAGGAAAAGAGCTATTGCCCCCCTATATGATTTTGAACAATCTCTGCATCAGTGATCTAACTTTTGGGTTTGATTTTGACCCAAAGACCATTACTTAATAAGATGGTACTAGAACAGAGAGATCCTACGACTGAAATTCTCCGTCACCCATAATTTAAAAAAATATTCATGTGTTTGACCCATGAAAGTGAATCAGGCATGGATGTGAAGTGTGTAGAAGACATAATTGAGTAAATAAAAATGTATTTTGTCTAATATCTTAAGCTTTTATATGAGGTGTATGACCACACATTTTAACACTCTTCTTTATTAGTTACTTTTTACGTCTTCTTTAATTGAAAATTCTTTCAGAAATTTATTTTTTCAGAAAATTTGGACAAACGAAAGTTCAACTCTTTAAGAAGCACTTCGAAAATGTAATTGATTCATTTTTCCTTTTCAAATACGTAAAAGGGTCAAAACTACCCTCAAACTATTTGAAATGGAGCAAATATATCTTCCGATTAATTTGATCTCAAACTTACCTTTGCGGTTAGCATAAGAGACCACAAATGTCCTCCTACTTAACAACCTTTTTTTCTGATGACATGACATCCGACGTGGCAATCCAACTAGGATATGCCACTCCACCTTGACAAAATAAACTCCATCCTCTTTAAATATTTTCTTTTTACAAATCATGAGTTTCCACAATCTCCAAACAATTTTTTCTTATAATCTCACTCATCTTTTAATTAAAATTAATCCCCCATTAAACACCCAACAATAAAAATGATTAAAAAGGAGGAGAAAACAATCAGTGGAGAAAAAGAGATTGGCCAGAAGTGTCTTTACGCCAACCAAATCAAACAATAATGCTACAATTTGCTTTTCACTAGCATCTTATCTTTCCAACAATTGGTTAGCAATCAAAAGATGAGTGAGATTATAAGAAAGAATGGTTTAGAGATTGTGAAAATTCATGATTTATAAAAAAATATTTAAAGAAGATGGAGTTTGTTTTGCCAAGGTGAATTGACATATCCTAGTAGGATTGTCACGTCGAATGTCATGTCATTAGAAAAAAAGACTGTTAAGTAGGTGGATATTTGTGGTCCGTTATGCTAACAATAAGGATAAATTTGAGAGCAAAATCAAATGAAAGATATATTTGCTTCATTCTAAATAACTTAAGGGGAGTTTTGATCCTTTTCCGTTTTAAATATGGTAAAAGATATAGCTTTTATTTAGGGGATAACCAACACAAATATTCCTTTATTTCCTTTAATTTGACCTTTCATGA
Source organism: Jaltomata sinuosa (assembly GCA_003996215.1). Lineage (NCBI taxonomy): Eukaryota > Viridiplantae > Streptophyta > Magnoliopsida > Solanales > Solanaceae > Jaltomata > Jaltomata sinuosa. The sequence continues at coordinate 557,727 of QJPP01001149.1, read as the reverse complement.
TTAATTGACTAAACTCATTGCATATTCAAAGTCCTCTCCCTTTCTCATAATTGGAAAAAAAAAATGTCTCTTTTGTCTTGTCTTCCAATAAGCCAATCATGTCTGAAAAAAAGTAAGCCTTGACCAAAGTTATTTGGAGGAAAAAAGTAAAGAAAATACAATAGGTACAAGCATATCCATGAGTATAAAAAACAAGAACAAAAAACAGTGTTTTGGAATGTGAACTGAAGACTATTATATTCTTTCACTAAATTTAAGTCTTCTCTTTGAAATTCTTCATTGATTTTTGTATTAAAAATGGTGTTTTGGAATGTTAATAGGGATGACAATGGAGTGGGTGCGGAACAAACCCATATAAAATTGCATAGACTTTTCTTGCTTGACATAGCATAATTTTTTTTTGCCCCACCCTGCATAAACCCGCCCGACATAGTTTACTTTACTTTAGAAGTCGGATTACTTATTACTACTTTATTCCATATTTTCACGTGCTGCTTAGATGAATTTTCTTAATTAACTAACAAACCTTGTGTTGATGTTATTGCGCATTTAAATATTAAAAATAAAAAATATTAAGTGCATGATAATTAGTAGACATAATGTAAATAATGTGTTCATTAGTTTTTTGTAACTTATATAACCACTAACTTATTATTCATCATTATTCTACCTCATTATACTTGTAACTCATATAACCTACAAGTTATTCATCTACCCACTTTACTACCCACATTTTTTCTATTGATTGCAAGGAAGAATTCTTCCCTATAAATACTGGTGATCTTGCATTATAGTATGTACAAGAAAATATAGTGAAAAACGATGACAATTAGGTGAAGTGTGAGAAAATATTGTAGTATGTAGTGAGGTGGAGTAGTGAAAGAGAGAGTTGAGACAAAGAATATGTTAGTCTGCACGACCTATTGATTTAGTGATTTTAACTTACTAGTTACCTATTGATGAAACGGGTTGTCTAACGTGTTTTAACAATGAAAAAATAGACAATAAAGAACACAGTGATTTTTACGTGGTAAACCATCCGTCTCACAAAGGTGTAAAAACCATGACATGTACCTCTACAGGATTTAAACCCAACTTCACTAACACAAATGAGCTTCAAGGAAATGATTACAACTCGATGTAACCTAGGAATTATAAACTTTAATTCCTAATAACACCAACCTCCCAAGGTTTTTGTTTCCCAAATCTTCGAGTTAACCCAACTTGAAGACAACAATCCTACTTCAGTTTATAACACATTGAACTAGATTACAACTCAAAGAACAACTCCTAATACATCACTACTAAGACACCTTAGCTAGACTCTGTACTTAGGACTAGGTTCTTCAATGTGTTCCTTCAGTATTCTCCGTTGCACTTGCTAAAGTCAATTTCTCAATTGCCTTGTTTTGCTCTGTAAGTGCGTAAGGGATTTGGATAGCAGCTCTGCTATTTAAGCCTCACTCTCCAAAGAGTTCTTCTTTCAGTAAAACTCCTTCTTGTATACAAACTCTAATTGCTTAGAGTTCTACCTCAAGTGAGAGTCCTTGTTGGATTTAACCTCATGTTGCCACCGTGTTCTAGTTCTCTTCAGCTTTATCAATGTTGCATGTTGTTTGCCTCTGATTAATAACTTAGAGTTATCCAATAATGTCCTTAAGTATGCTGAGTTGAATTGTCCCATCATATGAGCTTTTATGACCGCTTTTATCTTCATTTGAACTGTGCATTGATGGACCAACTTTACTTACCTGTTTCATGTCACTTTGACAATTACCAAAACTTCATAAAGCCTAACAAATTTCTCATTTTTGATGATGACAAACTCTTTGCCTTTGTTCCTTGTTAACATGTTAACTGTGCAACTAGAGTTTGAAACAGTTGAATGAAACACGTTGGCAAGCATGGGTTATAAATACTGCATAATTAGTCTTGCCCCTTTTGGTATCATCGAAAAGCTGGTTTATTTCACATAAGTGCACGATTAACAACAGTTTGGCCACTCGGGCTATCGTCAAGACAAGCACAGTTTGAGAGTTAAAAATATGATACTTTATTAATAAGCACAAGAAGCAATAAAAACCAGAACAAGTAAGAAGGTAGCCATTTCATTTCATCATTGCAAAGAGCGGGGCCACTGCTATACAAAATATGCTAAAAAATAAAGAAGAACACTTGAGCAGACTAAGGTAAGGTGCAGGATAAGACAGAAGTAGGGAAATTGAATCCTAAGATGAAGGGTTAACAAATGAGGGCATGCGCTGAGTGAATCGACGAAGGGCATCAGTACTGTCAGATTTCTCACGAGTCAGCTCAGCCTCAAGAGCTGCAACTCATGCCTCCTATCCAAGACGTTCAGCCGCTCGTGTAGCTGCACCTCCTCCAGCTCTGTAGTTTTGGAAGCCAATGTATTCCTCAACTTCTGCAAAGAAGTGTCATCCTTTCGCATTGAAGCAGGTAGAGCCTGATGGTTCACACGACCAAGTACATCCTTCGTAGTTTGGAAGCACCATACCTGGACAGGAATATCATAATCATCGAATACCTTGGCCAACCAGAAACCATAGGGCAAGGCAGGTCCCTTGTCATCTTTGATGAGCACCCGATGTATATGCTTGATGATTAAGCTTGGCAAGTCAATTTTGACCTCAGTATCAAGAAGCTCCATTATAGTCAAGTCCAAATAGCTGGCCTCAGTATGCCTTTCTTTCCTGGAGGTGATCATTTTGTGCACTACATTAAAATACAGTTTGTGTAGTGGAGACATCTCCCTCTTTAGGACCCTACGATGCTGAGTGAGATTGGGATTGCCTGAGAATTTATGTGAGATCTCTAAAGCAGAGGCCATGTTATCCAGAGAAGGAAACTGAGATTACTGGAGAGAAAACGGTTACCTCAAGTTGGAGTTGAATCGGAAGGAAAGAGGTGAGGGTACTTGGCCATTATAGCTGCTTCTGTTTCCCAAGTAGCTCCCTCAACTGACTGGTTCCTCCAAAGAACTTTCATCGAGGTGACTTCCTTATTTCTCAACCTACGAACCTGATGATCAAGGATGTCAACTGGGACCTCTTAATTAGAGAGACTGTCCTTCTCACTCATACTTTCTAATGGCACAACTGAAGCCGGATCACCAATGTATTTTTTCAACAAGGATACATGAAAGACTGGGTGCATCGATGCTAACTCTGCGGGCAACTCTAACTCATAAGTCACTTTACCAACTCTAGCGGGGACTAATTTTCTCCTTCTTGCCAAACCTCATCACTCCCTTCATAGGTGAAACCTTCAGAAACACCCAATCATCAACTTCAAACTCCATGTCTCTTCTTCTCACATCTGCATAGGATTTTTGATAACTCTGAGCAGCCTTCAACCTCTCCCTAATGAGCTGAACTTTTTCCATAGTCTCATGAACTGAACCTGGTCCTATCAATGATGCGTCACCTACCTCAAACCAACCAATAGGTGACCTACACCTCCACCCATAATGTGCCTCATATAAAACCATCTAAATGCTAGAATGAAAGTTATTATTATAGAAAAATTCTATAAGAGGTAAGTGATCATCCCAATTACCTTTAAAGTCGATCACACAAACCCTTAACATATCCTCTAAATTTTGGATGGTACGCTCTGTCTGGCCGTTTGTATGCGGGTGGAATATTATGCTGAGATTCACCTGAGTACCAAGACCTTTCTAAAATGACTTTCAAAACTGAGATGTAAACTGAGTGCCCCTATATGAGATGATAGACAAGGGGACTCGATGTAACTGTACTAGCTCACGGATGTAAAGTCTGGTATAATCCTCTACTGATCAGTAGTCTTGACAGGCAAAAAGTGGATTGACTTAGTCATCCTATCTACTATCACCCAAATCAAATTGTGCTGCCTGCGAGTGCACGGTAAACCTGTAATGAAGTCCATATTGATAACTTTCCACTTCTAAGTAGAAATGTCAATATCCTGAATCATACCTCCCGTTCTCTGATGTTTTACCTTTACCTGCTGGTAGTTTGAATACTTAGCCAAAAAATCTGCAATGTCCTTCTTCATGTCATTCCACCAATACACTTCTCGTAGGTCATGATACATTTTTGTGTCACCAAGATGGATAAGTATTTGGAATTGGAAGCCTCTGCTAAAATCTGCTACCTCAACTCATCCACATTAGGAACACATAGCTGACCCTGGTAACGAAGCATACCATCTCCTCCTTTGGAGAAAAATTCTACTCTCTGTGGATAGAATGCACCCTTCAACTAGTGTAAGATGTGATCACTATCTTGCTTCTCCTTTACCTCAACTATCAAAAAAGATTCTGACCCATTCTAAACTATAACACCACCATCCGCTGAGTTTGTAAGTCAAACCCCTAAACAAGCAAGCCTATGAACATCCTTAGCCAATTCCTTCTTTTCTCCCTCCACATCTAACACACTCTCCATAGACAATATTCTAAGCCCATAAGCCACTACATTGGCCTTACCCAGACGGTAAAGCACAATCATGTTGTAGACCTTCTCTGATAAAAATTTAACTCCTTTTGAGTGAACACATACTGGAAGATATTATGGTCGGTAAAAACATCCATATGGAAATCATACAAGTAGTGCCTCTAAATTTTCAAGGAAAAAATCATTGTTGCTAACTCTAGATCATGAGTCGGGTAGTTCTTCTCATGAACCTTAAGTTGTCTAGAGGCATATGCAATAACCTTACCATGATATATCAAAATACAACTCAAGCTAGCTCTAGATGTATCACAGTACATAAGAAAATAATTTGAACCCTCTGGTAGAGTCAAAACTGGGGTTATGGTCAACTTAGTTTTTAATTCCTGAAAGTTCTTTTCACACTTATTTGACCACTGAAAGTTAACCTTTTTCTGAGTCAACCTGGTCAATGGGGAAGTTATGGATGAGAAACCCTTAGCAAATATCTTGTAGTAACCATCCAAGCCTAAAAAACTCCTAATATTTGTTGGAAAAGTGGGTCTAGGCAAGTTCTTCAAAATTTCTATTTTTTATGAATCTACTCGAATGCCCTCCTTGGACACCAAATGACCCAAAAAAGCATTTGACTATGAATTCTATTTTCTATTTATAGTAATAGAATTTACTATTACCCAATATTTGGATGAGACCCAAATGTTAGAATTTACATGCAATAAAAGATAATGATGCCCTATGGTCTAGTAAAGCATAAATATCAAGAGAGAAAACTTGCAACATATCAATGACTATTTTTGGGGAACTCTCCTGATCTTGACGAAATGATATGGCATAGAGACAGTTTTGACGTTGACTGTCGCCTGTACCAAAATTAGTACCTTACTAAGCTGTGCGACCTACTAGAGCTGCTGAAATAGTGGACTGAGCTAGGTTACCTCCTTGTCCTTACTTGGTGGAGAGGCACTCCTTCAACCTATGGACAAGCTGACCACACCCAAAATACCCCTCTCTGCCAGCAAGACACTCACCTAGATGATTCTTACCATACTTAGGGCATGCTTGAAAAGTGCAGTTAGCTGAAACACTGCCTGGTGACTTAGATCCAGATGCCCTATTTCTCTGGTCCTGTCGAGGTCTGGGAAATAGAGCACTAGCTGATGAAAGTGCAGGAGCAGAAGACCTCTGCTGAAACTGAGAGCTATTCCCACTGTTCGACCTCTACAGAGAGTAGTCAAAATTATCTGTCCTAGCCCGCTAACTTTCCCTCTCTCTCTCCTTTAGTTTCTCCTCTTACATCTGCGGAGCATAAGTCATGAGTCTGGAGATGTCCATATCTCTGACCAACATAGCTGTCTTATATTTCTTTTTGACCAAATTCAAAATACCAGAACTGTACTTGCTCATTCGGGCCCTTGGCTCGGTTACCATTGTTGGAGCATACCTAGAGAGCTGAGTAAACTTCAACCCATATTCCTGAATAGACATGGATCCCTGCCTCAAATTCATGAATTCCTCGACCTTAGCCTCCCTCAACTCTCTCGGGAAGAACCTATCCAGGAAAGCTCCAACAAAATAGTTCCAAGTCATCGGAGCTGCATTCCTGCCTTACTATTCTTCCACTGCATGAACCAGATGTGAGCCATATCCTTAAGTTGGTAGGATGATAGCTCAACACTCTCAACCCATGCAACCTGCATCACCTCGAGAACCTTCTTTATTTCATCAATGAAGTTCTGGGAATCCTTATTTACCTTTGTCCCATGAAATTCTAGCAGATTCATATGGATGAAATTTCTAACTCTAGCGGCAGTTAACCCACTATTTAGGTTAGCAGGAACAGGTGCCTTCTAATTAGCTTGAGCAGTCACATCTTGTGACAATATCTGAATGGCATTTCTAAATTTAGCATTCTTGACCTTATGGTCTTGAACCAGAGGATTAGCATTGAGAGCGTTGTTTCTGCGAGGAGGTATAATCTGAAATGCATAACAAACGAATTAGAAGAGAGAAATAGAATTAAACTCTATCGCACAATAAAGAACATGAAAGAAGTGGAGTTTCTAAAAATATCTCGTAGCATCTCTCTCATAAGTGTGGCTTACTTCACACTCATGAAAAAGACTATAAGTAAAGCGGCTTTCGGACACTCTAGGACACCTTAAATCTGATGTTGTGATACCAAGTTTGTCATACCCCGAGTGTACACCCTAGACGTAACATGGTGCTTAGATCCACAAGTGATCCCAAGCTAACCCATGGCATGACATAGACTAAACAATCACATATATTTAAGACTAACCAGAAGCTAAACTGATGAAAACATGAGTTTAGAATTTAACTAGAAAATCTCTGAATTAATAAAAATCCAAAAAGCAAGACCCAGTTCTGAAAATAAGTTGAATATCTAACTCTATGTCTTAAAAGCCTCTACTAACTGACGAGTTGTTGGGACAAGCCCCCAACTAACTCGAATACTATAGACAAAAAGGTAGATGGAAAGTAGTAAAAGTCTCCAAAATGTCAGGAGCTCACCATGATTCGAACAACAGCTGGCCACGAATGACAGGAGGATCAACGAGGGTGGCTCGTACTAGGTGATGCATCAGAAAAAAATACAGAGTGTAGTATGAGTACCAAAATAATGGGTACCCAGTAGGCATCATAGACCGACCAAGCTCAAAAAGATAATATATAGTATAAGCTACAGAAAAGTAAACTAGCTACAGGTATCCACCTAAATCTAGTTATCAACAACAGAGTCGTAACCCAAAAAAAGGTGAAGATAATAATGATAATAAGGCAAGGGCACTCCAAGTACACATAAGCAAATGGGATGCACCGAGACATAATATGATGCAAAATATGGCCAATGCAATATGAGTCCAGAATCTCAGTATCGGACGAACACTAAGTAAATATGAGTCTATAATCTCAGCATCAGACATGCAACAAGTAATTCGAAATCCCAGCATCGGACATGCAATACGTAAAAGACGTCCTCCACGAAATTTAAAGGGCAAATTATGCAAAATATCCATTGAGAAACTTATTTACAAAAAAAATAGCCAATTTTTACTTTACACCAATAATGACCATTAGTCCTTGTTTTCTTCTTCTTCTTCTTCTTCCTCGCTTTTTCTTCTTCTCGTTGCTCCTCCTCCTCCTCCTCCTCCTCCTCCTCCTCCTCCTCCTCCTCCTCCTCCTCCTCCTCCTCCTCCTCCTCCTCCTCCTCCTCCTCCTCCTCCTCCTCCTCCTCCTCCTCCTCCTCCTCCTCCTCCTCCTCCTCCTCCTCCTCCTCCTCCTCCTCCTCCTCCTCCTCCTGGGGTAGATTGACCAAATGGGGTAGATTGACCATGGCCAGTGCACTAGAGATGGGAGAGAAGTTGAAGGCTAGGGGGCTTAGGGGAGTAGTGGAGATGCAGATAGTATGTGGAATAAGACTGGCGATTGCATTAGGGAAGAGACTAGAGAAGTGTTGGGTGTCTTGAGAGGCTGATATGGTGGGCATCGAGGAGACTGGTGGTGGAATAGAGAAATACAGGATAAGATGGACGCAAATCAAGTGTCTTACACAAAGTTGGTGGAGAGTAAGGATGAGGAAGAAAAGTAGAGGGATAGGAAAAATTATAAGATGACGAGGTAAGAGGAAAAGTTAGCAATTATGACAGTAAGAACAACAGTCATTGAGTGTTTGTATGCAGAATTAGAGGACAAAGGCGGGGATAAGAGTTTATACATGCTAGCCAAGGTGAGAGATAGAAGAGCTCGTGACCTTGACCGAGTGAAGTGTATCAACAATGAAGACGACAAAGTATTGGTTGAGGAGCCCACTCATTAGAAGGAAATGACAGTCACACTTCCATCAATTCTTGAATGAAGAGGTGAAAATATACATTGTGCTGGGAGATTCGAAGCACTCAGAGAGGCATCGCAATTATGGTTATTGTAGGTGCATAAAGATTAAATAGGTGAAGGGTGCTATTCGTAAGATGCATAGGGGTAGAGCGACTAGACCAGACGAGATTTTGATGGAATATTGAAAGAACTTAGGTGGGACATATTTGGAGTGGTTGACTGAGTTGCTTAATATAGTGTTCAAGACAACGAAGGCACCCAAAGCATGGAGATGGAATACAATAATTTCGTTGAATAAGAACAAGGGTGGCATTCAAAATTGCAACAACTATAAGAATATCAAGCTGCTAAGTCACACTATGAAAGTTTGGGAGAGGGTAGTGGAAATAAGAGTGAGGAGGGATGTGACTATTTTGAAGAACCAGTTTAGATTATGCCAAGATTCTCGACTACATAAGCCATTCACCTAGGTAGAAGACTAATGGAACATTATAGGGAGAGGAAGAAGGACTTACACATGGTGTTCATCGACCTAGAAAAGGCTTATGACAAAGTCCCCAAGAAGGTGCTTGGAGGTCAGAGGTTCACTTGTGGCATACACTAGGTCAATTAAGGACATGTACGAGAGAGACAAGACCTGAGTAAGAACGGTGGAAAGAGACTCAGAATACTTTTTTATCTTGATGGGATTGCACCAGAGATCAATTCTTAGTCCATTTTTATTTGCCTTGGTGATAGATGAATTGACGCAAAAAGTTGAAAGTGAGGTACCATGGTGTATGTTATTTGTAGATGATGTATATTTGATTGATTAGACTCGCGACAGAGTTAACAATAAGCTGAAGGTTTGAAGACAGATCCTAGAGTCTAAAAGTTTCAGTTTGAGCAGGACCAAGAAAGAATACTTGGAGTGCAAGTCCAGTGTGTGATGCATGAGGCTGACATGGAAGTAAGACTTGATACACAGGTCATCCAAAAAAGAGATAATTTTAAATATCTTGGATCTATTATCTAAGAATATAGGGAAATTAACAAGGATGTCACTCATCGTATTTGTGTAGGGTGGATAAAATGGAGGCTTGCATTCAAAGTTTTATGTGATAAGAAGATGTCACCAAAACTTAAATGCAAGTTTTACAATATGGTGGTTAGACTGGCTTTATTGTATGGGGCAAAATGTTGATCGATCAAGAATTCTCACATACAAAAAAAATAAAAGTGACAGAGATGAGGATGTTACGATGGATGTATGGATATACTAGGAGATATATAATTAAAAATGAGGATATCTGAGATAAGATGAGAGTGACATTGGTGGAAGACAAGATGCGAGAAGCGAGATAGAGATGATTCAGGCATGTGATAAGGAGATGCACGAATGCCGCAGTGTGGATCTCTAAGAGGTTTTCTATGGATGGATTCAGAAGATCTAGAGGTAGACCAAAAAAGTATTGGGGGAGAGGTAATTATACAGGACATGATGCAGTTGCAGCTCACCGAGGATAAGGACTTAGATAGGAATGTGAGAGAACACAGATTAGGGTAGAAGAATAGTAGGTAGGAGTGTGTCCATACTAATAGGATTGTATTGACCTGCTGTCCATTTTTATCGTCGTAGTATTACTCTTGTTTATTGTTCTTTGATTTCTTTTATTATTTGTTGTTGCATGAAGTTTGATTAAGTATTATTTTAATGTAGTATTGTGCTGCTACTATTTATTATTTTATTACAAATAGAAGGAGGAGGAGGAGAAGACATAGAAGAAGAGAAAGAGGAAGAAGAAGAGGAGGAGGAGGAGGAGGAGGAGGAGGAGGAGGAGGAGGAGGAGGAGGAGGAGGAGGAGGAAAATATTTATTGAGGGTTATGTATAGGTGTTTTTTTATTTTTTCATCTTAATTTTTGATTATGCTTTTCTCTAATTTGAGATGAAATCGCTACTTTAATTTTTGAAAAGGAATATTTATTTCAAAAGTGAAATTAGGAGGAGAATCTCCATAATCTTTTATTATTTCATTTGCTTTCGTTGGATATAGTTATACAATGTCATATTTTTTGGGCTTCAGTAGCTAAATATATTTTTGTCAAAAATATGTTGATAGTTCTGGAAGGTCGTCCCCAAAAGACGCCACTCTACGAGGGAAGATGCAGATAAAAGGCCAATAGCCTGATGTCAGCTTCTACGGCATAAGCTTTATATCTATCAACGAATAATAAACATTTCATAAGAAAAGAATAATTTAGAGTTTCAATCTCAAAGAAAGGTATAGGTTAAATTTTTCACAATCATTTCAATCTTTTTCTTCCAATTCTAAGAAAGAAAAATCCCGAAAAATTCGTCAATAAATGACAAACTCCATTATGCAGATGATAGGACAGGGCTAAGGCAGTAATTTTCAAGTATCTTGGGTTCATTATTAAGAAAATTGAGAGATTAATAATCATGTCACACATCATATTGGTGCAGGGTGGGAAAATAGAAGCTCACCTCCAGAGTCATGTGTGATAAGAATGTACCACCAAATCTTAAAAGTTATTTTTACAGAGTGGTAGTTAGGTCAACTATGTTGTATAGAGTGGAGTATTGTCCTGTTAAGAACTTTCATGTTCGAAAGACAGGAGTAGCGGAAATGAGGATACTGAGGTAGATGTATGGGCATACTAAGAGACACAAGATTAGGAATAAACATATTTAGTACAGGGTGGAGGAGGCTTTGTGGTAGACAAGATGAGAAAAGTGAAACTGAGATGTTCGGGAATATGAAAAGAAGAGATGTAGATACCTAGTGAGGAGGTGTGAGAGGTTGGATGTGGTGAACTTCAGGAAAATCAGAGATAGGTCGAAGAAGCATTGGAAAGAGGTGATTAAATAGGACATGATGCATCTCCAGCTTACTGAGGATATAAACTTAGATAAGAAGGTATGGAGGTCTTAGATTAGGCTTGTAGGTTAGTAGAAAGTTGTGTGTCATCTCGTTGTCCAATGAGACAGGTTTTCCCTTGCATATTAGTAGTATTAAGAGCATTCTCTTAGTGTTTGGTCCTCGTTTTTAGCTAATACATGTTGTTTTTAGCTTCGACAATTATTTTATTTTATTGTGATTATTGTTCCTTTTCTCTGTATACTTTAGAATGTTTCCCCTACTATTTGTGATATTTTCAAATTTATGTTACTTGAGCCAATGGTCTTTCAAAAATAACCTCTCAACCTTCACGAGGTAGGGAAAAGGTCTCTGTACACTATACCCTCCCAGATCCCTCTAATGGAATTTCACTGGGTAGGTTATTATTGTGTTATTGAAGATTATATATAGGTGTCAATATCCCTAAAATATCACTTGAAATGGAAAGTAGGCTAAAAAGGTTGAAATTATTGACCTATACCGCAAGTTATTGATTAATGGATACATGTGAAGTATACTATAAGGGTAGGACTTAGGGAATCATTAGATATAGACAATAAAGAGAAGTTAAAATCGTATACTATAAGAGTATACAAGTTAGTATACTATAAGGGTATGAAAGTTTTAATTTGATTCTAATTAAATGATACTTAAATGTTCAAGTCAAAAACTTAAAATCATAGTTCAAATCGCTCGGATAATCATGAACGTCTTTAAAAGGAAAATAAAATACAAAATTAAAAGTAGAACAAGGAAAAAATACTCCAAAATCTTACATATGTGCTTCCAACATTTGGCGTTTGCACCATTGATTTCGAATCACTTGTCTTTTCTCCTGATTGTTGGGAAGACTACATAAAAAAATGAAGATAAGTATAAGAAAAACCAAAAAATTATTTATAGAAAAATTAAAAGAAGAAAAAAAAAATTATCCCCAAATTATAGATCTAAAACATCTTTAGCGGCAAATGAATTTTATTTCACCAAAGAAAAATATGAAGTAAATGAAAAGAAGAGGAGACTTCACGAGAAAAAAACATTACACCTGAAAAACACTACAAGACTATAAATCTAGATTAAAACCATAGAGAATAAATTTTTTTTTCATGATACACATTTATTTAAAAATGTATGCCATTAATAAAAAATGGAATTGGTCATGTATACTATATGAAACATTGAAAATGACTGAAAAAATTACTATCCTTAAAAAATATCTCTAAGTGATGGAATTGAGGAAGTGAGAAAACCAAATAAATTACCATGGTGTATCACAAAGAGAAGAATCACTTCGCAAAAACTTAATATCAATATTTTGAAAAAAGGTCTTGGATCCTCGATTTATATAGAGGATACTTCACAAGATATATGGAAAAAATTAATTAAAAATAATTAATGCAAGTGACTGAACATATGAGAATAATCTAAAGAATCAAATTTGGTCGTTTGAAAATTGTAAGAAAGAAAATTATTGAATTTAACCAAAATTAAAAATTTTATAAAAAATAATTGGACAGTCTTAAATTACTTCCTACGCGTCAAGATTATCTATTGAATTATTATAATCTTCAATTGACATGACGTAATGGGTGACGTAGTCAGGAATTTTATGAAGAGTGTTCCAACTTTGAATAAGTAAATACTATGTATGTCCTACAAGTCAATGTTGTTGGGGTTAACAAACTCAAAATTGAAGTTTGAAAGTTTTTTAGGTTTGTATGATGATTTATGACTTCGTTGGATAGTTTGGACGAATCCTAAGGGGTTTGGTAGTGATTCAAATGCTTAAGTCACAAACTAGTGAATTTTAGAAAGTAAATGTTGAGCATGGTCAAGTATGTGCTTAGACGATCCCGAATCGGTGATTGCAATGTTTTAACAAGTTCATAGGGTATATTTGGAGTGATTTTCATATTTAATTTGCATCTCAAAGAGTTTGAATGAGTTTTAGACATCAAAACAAGAATTTAGATGCACTAGATTTCGGTTCTTATTTAAGGCATTTGGTCATCCTAATTGTTAGACAAGGAGTTGCGATCGTAAGTAGAATTAGGGACAGGGAATGCCCGCAATCGTGTGGTGTGGTGCATGATCAAGCAAGGAGAAGGTGGCTATGACACAGTCACGTTGATATAGTGACCTTCTAGGTCATTTTCTTGATTTTCGTATTTTTCAGCATTTTGAGCTTTTCCACAGAAGCTACAGGTCATTCATGACTTGTCGGAACTGATGGTTCAGTTCTCGGGCCATTCGTTTGTGTTTTAAGCTCATTTCCCTATTTAGCAACTCTTAAGGCTAGTAGAGTTGACTTTGATCAATATTCAGAGAAGACGACCTCAGATAGAAATTTTGTTAGCACTGTTAGCTCTGAAATGTGGACTTTAGGCTAAAGAGACCTTTGGTTCGAGTCCCGAGGCTTCCATACTCATTTTGAGATATTGAGTTTCATTTTGGTTAAAGTTGATTTTAGGTGTGGGGCCCATTTTTCTTTGAAACAATCACTATTGGGAGTTTTATCGATTCCGTTGTGTTTGGAATGCCATTTTTAGTAGGGTAGCATCTGATTTGTGTTCACGGGGTTCTGAATAAATTCTGAGCGTGTGGTCGGAGTTTTAGATGTCTGTTGTTGTAGTTGGTGCTGCTGATATCTGGTGTGGCGTGCCTGCATGCCTTGGGGGTGCACCTACGGTGCCGCCTCTGCGGTCACCAGTCGCACCTGCGGCCCTGGGTGATGTCGGTAGGGGGCGCCCCTGCGCTCCTTTGGCTGCGCCTGCAATGCCGCCCTTGCGGCGTGTTCACCGCACCTGCAAAGGTTGGAGGTTTGGCTGGCCACTACCCTGTGGTATTTTAGGCACCACGACGATGTTGCACCTGCATCATTTTGACCGTAGGTGCGCCGATCGCTGGTAGTTAAATGAGCTCCATCTCCATTTTATTTCACTCCATCCAACAACTTAATCCTCCATTGATAGAGCTCGGCTAAGGTGGAAAAGCACACATTTTCATCGATTTTGTATCCTCTTGAGGTAATTCTCTTCCTCTCTTCATTCTAGTCATCGTCCTAATGTTATTATTCTCATTACTTCCATAAATTTGATCCGTTTTGCATGCAATTCTTGATCAAAGTGGACTTTGGAGCTATTTTGGGCCTAAAAACGACTCTTACTTGCGCTCAAACTTTGGGCATGGGTTTATAAACCTGCTGTGAACATAATTGTGAAATTTATTTTCCGTTTCGTCATGCGAGCCTTAAGGGTCATTTTTTGACCCAAATTTTATATAGCAATATGGGTATCATTCTTCTCGTCTTGACACCCGAATTATGTTCTTGATAGCATGGCAATATTCTGAGGTTGTTCGGAAGGGGACGACACACGAGTGACAGTTCGTGCTTGCAGTTCAACGTCGAAGAGGTTACAATTTACTTATTTTAGACCTGACTTAATTAGATTTTACATGTTATGAGGTGCATGAACGTTAGGCTAGGCTTAGGTTAGAATTAGGCTTAAATCCTATTTCTGCTTATCTTGGCCATTTTCGGGATTATAGAGTAGTATATCCATGTTTATCCTTAGTATAGGAGCTTGTAGAATTACTGTGGCTATCCTAGAATCCTTAGAGTAACTTTAGGAGGTTTTACAGCTAGAGTAGATCCTTGTTTTATTTTTGTATTATAATTTCATTTTTTTCGTCGTTATTTAACGTTGAATTTGTGTAACTATGGCCCCGAGCCATAACATTGGACTAGATAGAGTTCCAGGTGAGTAACTTGTTTGGGGGCACTTTGGCCCCACCTTTGGTGTTATATCTCTGTTTTTGTTTGGGTATTGTACCGCTTACTTTTATTTCTGCATTCTTGGAGTTGGCATATCAATGGTTTTTCCTAAGAAAGAAAGGTTGGTTTTTAGGTTAAAAAGGAGGGTTTTTCGTTATTATTTCATATTTCAACGATTTTAAGGCAGAGTTGCACTACCTTACCACCGGTTTTGTATTTAAGAACTAAACGCCCCCCTTTTTACTGGTTTAAGTTTGGGATAATTTCAAATATGAACAATAAAGTAATTAGTTTACAAAAAATATAACCAAGTTTTCTTTACAAAAAAAAATAGCCCAAAAATGAACTAGCCATAAAAAAAAATTATAAAAAATAGCCACATGTATATGTAATGTATCGGTACTGTATAAAAATTATGTAATGTATTAAAATTGTATAAATAACGTATAAACGTGTATCAATATTGTATAAAAGTTATGTAATGTATCAAATTGTATAAATGATGTATATACGTGTATTAATATTATATATATAATACACAAACGTGTATCAATATTATATAAATGGTGTAAAAACATGTATCCATATTGTATAAATAGTGTGTACAAGTGTATCGTTCTTCAAAAAGAAGTGAAAACTTCTGGAAAAAAAAAGATTATGAAAGAGGAAGAAAAATCAAATTAAATTGGATTAAGTTAACATAATCACCACTTTTATATATATATTAAATATATATATATAATATATATATTATATATATATATTATATATATATATTGATATGTAGGAAATTTGCAGTCATAAGAAAATATATAAATTAACATTCAATAATTATATAATATATATATATATATATATATATATATATATATATATATATATATATATATATAAATGTGACAAATAAGCTAAGACACGAAGGTTACGTTCTGAATGCAAGTTTTACTTTCAGTTCTTTTCAAACTAAAGGATTAAAAAATAGTGCTTTCACACTCCTTCTTTGCTCTTCCTTAGAACAAAAATTATTAGAAAAATAAACAAATTAACAAGAGATGAATAACACTATATTGCATGGCTCCATCTGTCTTCCTCTTTCCAAGCATTAATAGAAGTGAAGGTTAATTTCTTCAGTCATTGATATCCTTCGAATGTGGGTTATCGATATAGGAAAGTCAAAAATGCTTCTTGCTCCATCTTTACAGATTTTAATTTTTAATTCTTCTAATTACAAATCCTTTCCATTTTTCCCTCTCTTTCTCTCATCCCATTTGAGGGAAAAAGTTAAAACCCGAAAAATAATAATTGAAGAACATAAAAAAGGGGACTGATCTTGGAGTAGTCATTCAGAAAATAAGCATTTCATACTCATCCATGCAACAAGTAATTCGAAATCCCAGCATCGGACATGCAATACGTAAAAGACGTCCTCCACGAAATTTAAAGGGCAAATTATGCAAAATATCCATTGAGAAACTTATTTACAAAAAAAATAGCCAATTTTTACTTTACACCAATAATGACCATTAGTCCTTGTTTTCTTCTTCTTCTTCTTCTTCCTCGCTTTTTCTTCTTCTCGTTGCTCCTCCTCCTCCTCCTCCTCCTCCTCCTCCTCCTCCTCCTCCTCCTCCTCCTCCTCCTCCTCCTCCTCCTCCTCCTCCTCCTCCTCCTCCTCCTCCTCCTCCTCTGCTCCTCCTTCTTCCTCCTCCTCTGCTCCTCCTTCTTCCTCCTCCTCCTCCTCCTCCTCCTCTTCCTCCTCCTCCTCCTCCTCCTCCTCCTCCTCCGCTTCTCCTCCTCCTCCGCCTCCTCCTCCGCTTCTCCTCCTCTCCTCCTCCTTCCTCCTCTCGCCTCCTCCAGCCTCCTCCTCCTCCTCACTCCTCCTCCTCCCTTCACCTCCCCTTCCTCCTCTCGCTCCTCCTCCTCCTCCTCCTCCCTCCTCCTACCCTCCTCTCTCCTCCTCCTCCTCCTGTCCACCTCCTCCTCCTCCTCCCTCGCTCCTCTCCTCTCCTCCTCTTTCCTCGCCTACCCTCCTCTTCTTCTTCCTCTTTCTCTTCTTCTATGTCTTCTCCTCCTCCTCCTTCTATTTGTAATAAAATAATAAATAGTAGCAGCACAATACTACATTAAAATAATACTTAATCAAACTTCATGCAACAACAAATAATAAAAGAAATCAAAGAACAATAAACAAGAGTAATACTACGACGATAAAAATGGACAGCAGGTCAATACAATCCTATTAGTATGGACACACTCCTACCTACTATTCTTCTACCCTAATCTGTGTTCTCTCACATTCCTATCTAAGTCCTTATCCTCGGTGAGCTGCAACTGCATCATGTCCTGTATAATTACCTCTCCCCCAATACTTTTTTGGTCTACCTCTAGATCTTCTGAATCCATCCATAGAAAACCTCTTAGAGATCCACACTGCGGCATTCGTGCATCTCCTTATCACATGCCTGAATCATCTCTATCTCGCTTCTCGCATCTTGTCTTCCACCAATGTCACTCTCATCTTATCTCAGATATCCTCATTTTTAATTATATATCTCCTAGTATATCCATACATCCATCGTAACATCCTCATCTCTGTCACTTTTATTTTTTTTGTATGTGAGAATTCTTGATCGATCAACATTTTGCCCCATACAATAAAGCCAGTCTAACCACCATATTGTAAAACTTGCATTTAAGTTTTGGTGACATCTTCTTATCACATAAAACTTTGAATGCAAGCCTCCATTTTATCCACCCTACACAAATACGATGAGTGACATCCTTGTTAATTTCCCTATATTCTTAGATAATAGATCCAAGATATTTAAAATTATCTCTTTTTTGGATGACCTGTGTATCAAGTCTTACTTCCATGTCAGCCTCATGCATCACACACTGGACTTGCACTCCAAGTATTCTTTCTTGGTCCTGCTCAAACTGAAACTTTTAGACTCTAGGATCTGTCTCCAAACCTTCAGCTTATTGTTAACTCTGTCGCGAGTCTAATCAATCAAATATACATCATCTACAAATAACATACACCATGGTACCTCACTTTCAACTTTTTGCGTCAATTCATCTATCACCAAGGCAAATAAAAATGGACTAAGAATTGATCTCTGGTGCAATCCCATCAAGATAAAAAAGTATTCTGAGTCTCTTTCCACCGTTCTTACTCAGGTCTTGTCTCTCTCGTACATGTCCTTAATTGACCTAGTGTATGCCACAAGTGAACCTCTGACCTCCAAGCACCTTCTTGGGGACTTTGTCATAAGCCTTTTCTAGGTCGATGAACACCATGTGTAAGTCCTTCTTCCTCTCCCTATAATGTTCCATTAGTCTTCTACCTAGGTGAATGGCTTATGTAGTCGAGAATCTTGGCATAATCTAAACTGGTTCTTCAAAATAGTCACATCCCTCCTCACTCTTATTTCCACTACCCTCTCCCAAACTTTCATAGTGTGACTTAGCAGCTTGATATTCTTATAGTTGTTGCAATTTTGAATGCCACCCTTGTTCTTATTCAACGAAATTATTGTATTCCATCTCCATGCTTTGGGTGCCTTCGTTGTCTTGAACACTATATTAAGCAACTCAGTCAACCACTCCAAATATGTCCCACCTAAGTTCTTTCAATATTCCATCAAAATCTCGTCTGGTCTAGTCGCTCTACCCCTATGCATCTTACGAATAGCACCCTTCACCTATTTAATCTTTATGCACCTACAATAACCATAATTGCGATGCCTCTCTGAGTGCTTCGAATCTCCCAGCACAATGTATATTTTCACCTCTTCATTCAAGAATTGATGGAAGTGTGACTGTCATTTCCTTCTAATGAGTGGGCTCCTCAACCAATACTTTGTCGTCTTCATTGTTGATACACTTCACTCGGTCAAGGTCACGAGCTCTTCTATCTCTCACCTTGGCTAGCATGTATAAACTCTTATCCCCGCCTTTGTCCTCTAATTCTGCATACAAACACTCAATGACTGTTGTTCTTACTGTCATAATTGCTAACTTTTCCTCTTACCTCGTCATCTTATAATTTTTCCTATCCCTCTACTTTTCTTCCTCATCCTTACTCTCCACCAACTTTGTGTAAGACACTTGATTTGCGTCCATCTTATCCTGTATTTCTCTATTCCACCACCAGTCTCCTCGATGCCCACCATATCAGCCTCTCAAGACACCCAACACTTCTCTAGTCTCTTCCCTAATGCAATCGCCAGTCTTATTCCACATACTATCTGCATCTCCACTACTCCCCTAAGCCCCCTAGCCTTCAACTTCTCTCCCATCTCTAGTGCACTGGCCATGGTCAATCTACCCCATTTGATTCTCAGCCGGTCAACCACAATCCTCTTCTTTGTCTTCTTCTCGATATCCAAATTCATCACAAAGAGCTTAAGTTGGGTCGTGAGATTCTCACTCGTAATGACTGTACAGTCTTTACAAAGACTTTTATCATCCTTCCTAAGGAGAAAAAATCAATTTAAGTTTTAACCACCGTACTACAGAAGGTGACCAAGTGTTCCTTCTTTTGTATATATAGAAATTAAAACGCGATAAGTGTTTGTGTACTGTGGGCTATTACACATTATTTTATCCATTTTGACTCAAAGGCTTTTTTAGTGTCATTGAGAAAGAAATGTCCTTGATATATTTCCACTTGCTTCAAGCTTTTCTTTCTATTTTCTATATTTCGGTAGTGATTTGGAGAAAGACTCCATACCAAGGATTTCTTTATTTCTCCCCGTTTCAGCTTAAGTAATATTTGGGTTGGGTGGATGACCCACCCATTTGTTAGCCCCACTCATTTTGACCTCCTCAAATTCAGTCAAACCTCTCTATTTGACACTTTCAGCTTCAACTAACATCAATCACATCAATGATCTAAAGATCACCAAATTTGAATTTAAATTTAAATTATATATAAATCATATTGGGTTTTAAATAGTTCATAGTTCTTTTTGCTTACGACATATGAAGCTATAGCCTATATATATATATAAGAACTACATACTTAGCTTACAAGAAAATGTTGTCATATCTCCTTCTTATGTTACGGAGTTGACACTTGTCTAGTTGAAAAAACCCGTTTACTTCTCTCGGCAGATTTTGATGGGAGTAATAGAAGGCGTTATTTCCACTAGAAGATGCCTGTTTAGAAAAAAAAAATCAGTCATCCTGTTGGATTCCATATAACAGTGAGATATGGTGCTCTTTATTTTTTTATATCCAGATCTCGAACTGCTACTACTTGATCTCGAACTTTTCGATAGTTAACATGATAGCTTTAATTAGTGTTGATCTTCAACATACTTGATAAATGTTTTAGCCACCAAACTTGCCTCCAATTCACCATTGATCTCAACCTTTCAATTGTGTCGTACATTGCGTTTCAGTCTCCTTCAATTTTAACTTTAGGAAAAGTTGTACCAAATTATGGCCTTGATATTCCAATAGATTTGATTTCTCATTTTGTATCTATTGAACTTGTTTTAGTCCCCATATTTACATGATGTCCAAGATCTCCAAATTTTTCAACAAATGATAATAGGCCTGACTTGTAGATAATATTAATAGAAATAGTTTAGGTCTATATTATGTAGCTTAGCAATAGTTTTAATATTTACATAATATGACA
Source organism: Jaltomata sinuosa (assembly GCA_003996215.1). Taxonomy (NCBI): domain Eukaryota; kingdom Viridiplantae; phylum Streptophyta; class Magnoliopsida; order Solanales; family Solanaceae; genus Jaltomata; species Jaltomata sinuosa. The sequence continues at coordinate 537,095 of QJPP01001149.1, read as the reverse complement.
CATTTTTAAGATACAATTTTTTATTGATAATAAATGTATCAATTTTTCAGTTTTTCTGATATGCAGATACAATTTTAAAATATATGTATCAATTTTTTTGGATACAAATACAATTTTTTTAATACATATTTACAATTGATTATATCAATATGTTTCAATAGAAAAAGAGGATTTTTCTTGATACATAGATCTGGTATCAAAGATACATGTATTTGGTATCAGAAAAACTGATAAAATCGATGAGTGTTCCGAAGGATACTGTTCTGGCAGTCGAGTTCACTTTGAGAATTTTTGGAGTTTGACGGATTTGTGGTATCAAAAATAATTTTTTCCTGATACATAAATTTGGTATCATTTTTCCTCATCAACCTTGTCATCTCCGGCTATCTCTGATAAAAGAGCCTTTTCTTGCTCCCCAATTCGACAAATTAGCACTCTTTTTGTTCTTTATCCCTCCAAGAACAACACTACTACTAGGAACAAGTTTTTGCTGAAATGTCGCAATTTTTTCTCCACCCATGTTTCTTCCGCCGTCCAAGAAGTGAGATGGAGAAAAATAAGGAAAGTGGATGAGAGAAAGATTGTGTTTCTGATACTAAAAGCTATATTACCATTTAAATTAGGAAAAAAGTGCTATATAATTAGAAGTAGTTTTGTGTTGCGTAATTATTTTAAAATAGTGTTGAATTATATAATTAAGTGACTTATGTTTGTCTAGTCAAATAATTTATCCATATTGATTTTGGTATGTTCTATCCCCTCCGTTTCTATTTATGTGGCACAGTTGAAAGTTTGACAGTCAACTAACGCTTACGGGGATTCTTTACTTATGGCCTTTTGAATATTTTCAGATTGTCAATTATTGTGATTTATAGTACTTTCTACGTAGTTTTCAAATATATACAATTTATTTTTAAAAAAAAAACTTAAAGCTGTTATGTCCGAATTCACTATCATTGTTTAGAAGCTTAAATCTAAAATGTGTTAAAGATATTTTTTGAGTTTTTTTTTGTATTGCACCTTTTCATTTAATGTAATACATGTTAGATCCTTATAACGATTTGGTAATTACTATTAGTAGGATATTAACTATTATGAGCTAAACGGTTGTACAGGTTTTTGACAAAAGGAGCAAAAAAGCTGTTCGTCGATCCCTGAGGATTTTATCAAAAAGTTTGTCAAAAGATTTTGAAGAACCAGAGAAGATAACAACTCAAAAGTCTACAGTGAGTTTCTTACAATTATATATATAAAAAAAATTCCCAACTGTGTTTGATATATACAAAGTGATCACTTTTTTTTTATGAAAAATACATTTTGAAAAAAAATTCAGTGTTTAGGTGAATGCTTTGATAACAAACTTTAGTTTATTTGTTCAATTAAAACAAGTGTTGTGAACGGAAATAACATCTTGAAGGGCAAGTTGAAAATTTTAGCAAATGTTATATGGGATGCGGGTTAGAATTCAACAACAACAACATACCCGGTGTAATCCCACTAAATGGGGTCTGGAGAGGGTAGAGTGTACGCAGTTCGTACCACTACTTCGAGAGCGAAGTAGAGAGGCTGTTTCCGATAAATCCCCAGCTCAGGACAAAAACAGACTAGAAAAGACATAATAAACGAGTACGAAATAAAAGGTAGTAACAAAAACCAACAGATAGTAACAGAAATAAGACTACCCCAGAATAATACTGAAACTGATCTACCCAAAACAACAAACATCACGAAATTTCCAAGAACAAGAAATTACAAGTGAAAGGCTACGACTACTAGTACCGATCACAGAGCACACCACTCTAATCTACTAGCAAGGGCGCACTCCCACCTACTAACCTTCTACCCTAATACACGTCCTCCACACTTTTCTATCTAGGGTTATGTCTTCGGTAAGCTGAAACTGCTCCATGTCCTGTCTAATCACCTCCCTCCAATATTTCTTCGGCTGACCTCTACCCTTCCTGAAATCATCCATAGCTAACCTCTCACACCTCCGCACTGAAACATCTGTGGGCCTCCTCATCACATGCTTGAACCATCTTAACCTCCCCTAAGAAGGGGAGACGGAGGGATTTCATAGACTATTGTTGGGTAATCTATGAAATCTCCCTGTTGCGTCCTTTCGCACACGCAAGTGTACGTGGCCGTACAAGTAATATAGGATGTGAGTCCAGATGTCGTACCCAAGGAATTTGAAGAATTGATTTCTAGTTTGAATCCTTATATGAGCTATTCAGTAGCTAGGTAACCGACAATAAAGACTGATTTGTGTGTTTTGAAAGTAAACAAATAACAAATTGTAGACAAGCTTTGATTTGAGGTTATAATTCAGATTTGAGAAAAGATCCAGGGTCATGGTATTTTGACAATCCAGTTGAGTTTTCAAACGATACATTTAGTTGATTTCTTGAGTTACTAGTTGCGGGTTGATTTTAACCATGTTGAGCGTTTTGCCAACAACTCTAGGTCTCCTCGACTATTCCTAACGCCTATATTCCTATGGTTATCGATCGATAGTGAAGGGCATATGATTTCTCTTCCGTATCAACTGGACAAGGCTAACGGGTATATTCCTATCCACGTTAGTGAATCGTTCCCCCTTCCCTATAGAGTTCACAACCAAGCCCTACCTTCCCTTATTGCGTACATAAACACCCTATTCCTAGTCCAATTTATGCACCATAGATAGTGTTTGCTAGGTGATCAAGTTAACAAACAATTAAGAGCAAAGGAAGATAAATAACTCAATAATGGAAATCCGAACTAAACAATATGATAAGTAAACATCAACCTTCATGTCTTTAACCACAACTCTAGATAATAAAGGTTTAGCTACTCATGAATCTCTTTGGAAGAAGAGATTTCATGAGTTTACAAGAAAAGAATGGAAAATAAAATAAAGAAATAAAACTAGACCTTATTCTTGAGCTTTGTCGTAGGTTTTGCCTTCCCCAAATCAGTTATTGTTTATAGAAAATGTGGTGGGGGAGTACTTATAGAGTTTAGAAACCCTTAGGACTAAGAAAACCAATCCAAATCGGGTTAGGATTCACCTCCGCTCACGCCACAGCCTAAAAGCGGAGCAGTGGCGCAAGGAACACCGCCAACTTCAGAATGCTTCTCAAATCCGCGCCACTCCTTGCTTTTGAGGGTGTGGCGCAAGGCTATGCTGCTGGAAAAGTTCAGAAACAGTCCCAAACCTGCGCCACTGCTTGCTTTTGGTCAGTGGCGCAAGGCACAAGTTGGGAAGTCATTCTTCGCTCGTTTTGCGTCGCTTTGTGGCGTTGCTTCTTCCTTGGTTCCTTTTGGTTCCTTGGTGCTCTGTTTCCTCTTGTTTAAGCTCCAAATACCTCAAGATACTCCTACATAAATGAAATACAAAACACAAGTGTAATTCATAATAATTGTAAGGAAAATGACTTCCATTTATAAGCGAAGGAAGTTCATTTTTCATCCTTTTGATATTTATGTCATTCTTAACATGATTTTTAACTGAATCAAAGGTCGAAACATCAAAAGAGAACGAAAGGAAGCAGCTGCCAACAGGAGACACAGGAACAGTGGATCAAGGGGTTAAAGAGTTTTTAGATGCTTGGGGTAATCTTATGAAGCTATCAAAGCCAGAGTAATCACATATTGATTTGAAGTTTGTTTTATCATTAAGTATTGAGATCTTTGCAATTCTATGTTTTCATGTTCATTTTACCATCAAGAGATTGTTATAAATGTTGATTTACTATTTTAAGTTTAAGAACATATGTGTTTGTTGTTATCTTTTCCTTCTATTATGAGTGTGATCAATAAACCAAGGTAAGTTTTCCTTGTACTCATTGGTTTGTAGTTTTTTCTTGGACTTGATAAAAGTTCAATTTTAATCAAATGAAATTTTAGCATCAAATATATATCAGACAGTCATTTTAATTTGTAGTTGTTTTGCCAAATTTTTGAGAGGTCAAACCTTTATATATTTTGTTCTTCAAAAAGTGTTTTTTTAAAAAGAAAAAAAGAAGAAGAGGTGTTTAATCAAGCTTTTGCGAGAAAATAAGTGTTTTTGGGCAGTACCAGAAGTTATTATTCATAAAATTGGACGTTTTTCCCTTTTAATGGATTGGTTTTTAATTTTGTCGTTCAGATGTGTTATTTAGTCTTTCACTTTAACGATCGAATTGATGCCTAGTGAGTTATAAGTTCTTCAAAATTGAAGTTATCCCCGGATATTATGATACAAGCATATAAATTTATGTCCCGTGAAAAAATTGTTTGTTATGAAGGGCAAAAATAATGATCAACACCAAAATAAGGGCAAAAGTGCAAATGACCCTTTTTTTTCAAAAGCTAAAAGAATTAGTTTTTCACCAGAAGTACTATTTTGAAAAGCACTTTGGAGAAAATATACTTAGAAATACTTTTTAAAAGTTTGGTCAAAATTAATTGTTGCTTAAAAGTAATTTTTAATTTGATAAGTTAAACACAAATTGCTTTTCACCATAACTTTTTTTAAAAACACTTTTCAAATAAGCAAATTTTAAAAATTTGGCCAAACAAAGTATCTCCCGTTTGATGATAGATTTTTAAGTTGAAATTTGAAAATTTGAGTTTTTAAAATTGTGATTTTTTTGGAAATATTGGCAAGGTCTCAATTGTTATAACTAAAATAACATTTGTGATGGACTATAAAATCACCCGTTTATGTGACCTTGTCCCTTTCTAATATGTTTTAAAAAGAATTATTCCTTTAAAAAATTTGAATACAATTTAAAAAGTTATATGTCAGATTTATAATCACAAATTAAGAAATAAAACATTTTTCTTAATTAATCTTAATAATTAATCAAATTGTGTCACATAAAATTATGACGAGGGGTAAGTCAAGTTGTGAAATAAAAAAACTATTTTTAAATTTCTTGGTACAATGAATCCAACCTAACAACTTTTCATAAGCATACATTGTATATTTTCAATTTCCCTGGATTTGACATCATCTTTTCATCTCCAAATTAAACATCTCCTATATACTAACCCTTCCACTCTTTCCCTTCAAATCCTTTATTCATAAATGTTATTATGTAGTATGTACACATTCTTGAAAGAGAAATTTAAGTTCTGAAATGGAAAAAAGATTATTACAAGTTTGAGATTGAGCATGAAATGAGTCAAGTTGTTTGATGTGAAGAAAAAAAATAATGTTGAAGAGTATTTTCATGGTGGTTGTAACACTATGTCTCCTTGTATTGCCATTGGTTTTGCCACCTCTTCTACCACCATCAATTTTGTTTCTCTTCATTCCACTTTTTATCATGGTTTATCTCATTTTCTTGGCCATTACTTTACCCAATTTTCCTCTCTAATGAATCATTGAATCTCTTTTTTTAATTAATTTATTCATTGTTAAAAATATGATTTTTTCTAGTTTTTAGTTTTATTTGTATGATGTTGGCGTAAGTGAATTTAGATCGAGAATCATGGTTAGTGAGAATTCATATCGTCAATTTCAACTTATTGAGATTCGTAATTATTACTTTGTTGTATTGTTAAAATTGTCGTCAGAATAAAGGCATAAAAACAAATATAGAAATCTTCTTTTCTTGGATTATTATGCATTGACATTGCCCATGTGATGTTCTTCTTTAATTAATTTGGTGAAATTTTCCTTTTGAAATCATACTGTTAAGGGGAAAAAAATCCAGTCCAGAAACGTGATTCAACTTTGAATATTATAGGGGTGTGTTTGGTACGGAGGAAAATATTTTCTTATATTTTCATGTTTGGTTGGATAAATATTTAGAAAATATTTTCTCTAGAAAAAACAAATTCCTTAAAATGATGAAACTGACTTCCTTAATCGAAGCAAGGAAAAGAAGTTCTATAAATGACATTCTATGTTTATTGTATCTTCCCTACCCATCCGACGCCCACAACCTCTATCCCTTGACCATCCCACCCCCGAGGTCCCACTCCCCACCCCTTCCACCCTTATAATTTTTTGCTAAATTATATATAAATGTTCTTGAGATAATTTTTTTTTTTTGCTTACTTATGAAACACTAGAAATTAAGTAAGAAACCAGCTTGGTTTTCAAAAAAACATTTCTTCTTCATACCAAACACACCCTTGGTTCTTTTCCCTTTTTTAAAGGTTTTCACAGGTTTGAGGTAAATGTTTTCATGTTTGGATCAACGTTAGCTCCTAAGGTGCAAATAAATAAGAAAAAATAATTAGGAAGGTAATGGGACACCCATAAAATAGTGTGTTGCTAAAAATTTGACCATAAATTGAGGGGTAGTTATGCTTTTTTCCATTCTTTAAAGTTTAAACCTTGTGTTCATGTTTATGGCCACCAATAGTTTTGCTTTCACTTCAGATTGATGGCAGTTCTCCTAGAAATTTTAATGGAAATTCCTTTGTAAGATTGTTGTTGTTATTGTTGTTATTGTTGTTATTTCCTTAATTTTTGTTATATTTTAAAAAGGTTAGTTCGTAAATTCAATAAACTTTTTTCATGGTTGCACAAAGCGCGTACAAAGTCAGTAGTTCAAATACTAGAAACCAACCCACGGTATTCGTCTTATATATTGGCTTTACTTAAATTTAGGCAATACTTGTTTATCTTAACCCTTAAGATAAAAACCGCGTATAAAATACCCCTCTTCTACCAAACCTCTTTAAAAAGAGAAAAAATCATTTTTAATTTTTTGAAATACCATTAGGAAAATTAAAGTGAGAGCAAAAAATTAAAAGATCTAGAGAATGTCTTTTTTCAAATGTGTTTGTAGTGAAGAAGAGAAAGAGCTAGGAAGAAAAATAGCATTAGGATTTTGTCCACATTGTGAAGGAAAAGTAGAAGCAATAGACGTTGAAGGACATTTGATGTTTTGCTTTCTCCCCATTTGTTATAGGTTCAAGAGGAAGTATCTATGTACTGTGTGTTCAAGGCACTTGGTTTTATTGTATTCTTGATTATTCCGTATATTGTATATTTACGTTTTTGTACAATAATGTTAAGAAAATATTGTTTGACTTAGTAAAAAAATCGTCCAACATTTGATAGACATTTTAGTAATTTAACTTATAACTTTGTTGATTCCTACTTTTAGTATAACTAGTCTCTATATACGTGCAATGCAGGAATGTCACTCGTCAATTATTATAATACTTATGGTAAAATAATAAGTTGTACTTGTATGTGGTGTGATCACTAAATATCTAAATTTTACATAATTAGGTATTATAAAGGTAATTTTAAAGTGTTGATCAATTTTTATTTCTCTTAAAAACTAAAAAATTTCTTAATAAAGTAATTTGATATTGAATATAATGGCATATCGAAAGTTCCTGTAAATTGCATTCCTAAAGTTTCTAATGTAATTAAAGTATCCTTTTTTAAAGAAGGAATAAAATTGTCTTCCCTTCCTAAAATGTAATGCAAATAAAAGTTTTTTGTTAGTGTACTTGATCGATATTTAGGGGATATTTTCATCATTCAACATTTAGCATTTTAAATTCGTGCTTTTATAATATATCAATATACATGCCACGTGTCTCACACGTTTAACCCCTGCAATTGTTATGAAACTTATATCTAAAATATAATTAACTTTTATCATGATAATTAACTTAAAACATTTGTTTAATTTATAACCAAAAACCAAAGCATACAAAAAGAGCAAAAGGGAGTCAAGTTATTTCTGCAAATTCGTCTGAATTTTTTCCTACTAAAATTGTTAATGCAATCTAATATGAAATATCTATTCCTATTCAAACTCAAATTCGTTTGGCATATAATTCATTGATTTTCAAATTATTTTTTTACTTTTTAACGGAAATTCCTTTTCCTTTACTATTACTACCTTGTATGTATAGGTTATTTTCAATCGTGTCCTTTTCATACAACTTTACATAAAAACTAGGGAATTTGAACTCGTTTCGCGCGAATCCGCGATTATTAAGTTATTGTGTTAGAACCAAAAAATTTTCCATTCAATTTTATATTCGCTCTATTATCCATTCGTATAATTATCACTTATTTTAATTATATTATGAAGATTGATTTGAAATGATGACAAAAAATGAAGCTAATCAGATTTATCTTCTATTAAATGATCAGAAATAGTATATTCTTGAACAATAAATTAAAATATTTTCTCTTATAACATTTTTTTTTCATCTGTATTATATTGAACGGGCATTTGATAGTAGATTTTTGATGTCACTATATGCTACTGTGCAAATCATGCAATTAAATATATACAATACTGATTATTGTGCCATCAAAAAAGTTATTTTGACTACGATTATAAAAAAATGTAGGTCTACCAAAAAAATTAAAGGAAAATTACTCTAATTTATTTTAATTGTTGATAAGTTAAATATATAGAAATATAAAACATTAATTTCTATATTTAGCTTAAAGCATTTATTTCAACAAAGGAAAGGTCATACTACAATATAAACATTCATACAAAGTACATTTTAAATAAGCTATAGATAACTAAAAGAATGAAGGAAATATGAAAAATAAGAAACAAAAAAAAATGAAAAATCCTTCCTATCTACATTTTTCCATTCTCTCGGCATAAGTTTCTGAACATTCTCCCAATTAACAGTAGAAAACACATATTTGAACGGAGAGAAGAAGGCATGCAAGAGAAGAGTTTATCTAAATGGTAGGGGGAAAACTAAAGAATAAAAAAATATCACTTTACTAAATTAGTGGGTTGACTTTCATTTGAAGCTAATTCAAGTGTTGATGATTTTTTATTGAGTTAAGGGACAAAGACATATCTAAACTTTTTCAATTTTTTTAGTTTTATGCTTGAATTATTGGGAGTGTGAGTTTTCTATCTGAATTATCATTCAGTAATTAGTGAAATATAATATCGATAGGAATAAGAGGTGTGTTTCGCTATTGGATTATAGTTCAAATAAGAAACTTACACTCTCGATAGTTCAGGTATAAACTCAAAATACTGATTAATTGAATCAAGTAAAACATGAAAAGAAACAAATTTTAGTAATTTGGATATGAAACCTGCTAAATCATAAATTCATAGAACTATTCTGAAAGCACTGTAGTTTTGGGCATAAGGATAAAAGGAAATCCTTACTGAAAAACTCACATGCCTGAAAAGGACAAAAATCTTGACGGAGAATGTGAAAAGGTTGGTTGAAACCATAAGCTTGGACCTTGGAGATGAGTTTTCTTGGTTCTTTTTAGAGATAGGAAGATGATTTTGATGTTAGAATCATGAAGAGAATCATAGATTTATATTGTAAGATCATGCATGATACTTACATAGCCTTAGAAGAGTTGGAGAGAGCTCTTCGGAAAGGTTCGGAATCAATGTGGTTATTAAGATGAGTTAATAAAAGGGAAAATGGGATTTAGTCTTCAGACGGGTTAGAAATTGAGTTATGTACCCGGGAAGAAGAGTAGGTGATGGTTATTGATTCCTGTATGCATTGTATATTTGTCAACTAATGTCTAAGTATTTGTATGGTTTACATTGCTTAGGGAATGATTTAGGAATGTCCAAAAGTCCTATTTTTCAGTCTTTTGAAATGAACTAAGTGTTATTGCTTGTTGGTTTACAAGTGTTGATTGTTCATTATTTGTGATTGTGGATTTATGTGACATTCGGTTGGCTCGGGTACCATGCCTGGTCAGGAAATACTAACGGTTGGCTTAGGTACCATTCCTGGTATGGGATATACTAACGGTTGGTTCGGGTACCATGCCTGGTATGGGATAATACTAACGGTTGGCTCGGGTACCACGCCTGGTACGAGTTTACTTTATTGTATTATTGCATCTTTATTAATGGTTCCCTGAGTGGACCGGGTTGTGTTTATGAATTGTTGTTGTGTATATTTGTCCCTTAAGAGGTCGGGTTATTATATTGCTTTATGAGTTGGTCTTGGTGTAGACCGGGCTATATGTCTGTCACTTAGGTGCTGTCTAGAGAGGATCCAGGGTGGGTTCGGGATATGTAATGAGGTACAATGGTTGTTTCTTGTGAATTGTTGATCATGGTTGTGAAGTGGTTTACATGTGGTTGATAAAATAGGGGAATGACTGGGAGTCTGACATTGTGTGACTAGCGGGTGATATCCTGGGAAGAATTGTCTATGGATCCGGGAGGGGTCGGGGTACTTGTGGGTAGTACCCTGGGTGTAGTGGGTCTGGAATGACAAGGACTGGGTCGTTTATGAATGCATAATCATGGGGGTTGACTAGGGTAATGATGAGGCAGTCAGGGTTAGATTTAGCGGTTGGGCTAAGGTTAGTGTGACTTGGAAATTCTAAGGTTAGTGTGACTTGGAAAGTCTAAGCTTAGCGTGACCCAAAAGGGGTCAGAATCAGCAGGTATACTCAGCCTGTCCTATTCAGTCAGCTCTGCCAGCTGCTACAGGTGGTCATCCGGGAGCTAATCAGCAGTTTTCAGCTCCTAAGGGCCAGGGAGCTTCTTATTCATCTGCTAGCAGACCTGCATTTGATCGTGGTCATTTCCATTGTGGTAATTTGGGTCACTTTAAAAGGGAGTGCCCTCACAGGAAGATCGGTAATCAGGTTCAGCAGCAGCCCAAGGCTGTGGTCCCGGCAGGTAGAGGTGGTCATGCTAGAGGTCATCCATAGGGTGGGCGAGGTAACTTTCAGATAGGTCAGGGAGACAGAGGGAATGGCGGCGCGGGCAGGGGTGCAACACAGATGGCCAGGGAAGTTACCCAGATTGATGACTGGGCTCACTGTTATGCATTTCCAGGGAGGACCGAGGCCGAGACATCTGATGCGGTGATCACAGGTACCATTCTTGTCTGTGATAAAATAGCTTAGGTATAATTTGACCCAGGTTCTACATATTTTTATGTGTCTGTGAGTTTTGCGTTGGGTCTAGACTTGATATGTGATATCCTTAATTCTCCTATCCATGTTTCTACCTCAGTTGGAGAGTGGGTGATTGTGACTCATGTTTATCGTAATTGCTCAGTTGTATTTTTGGGGTTGCAAACTTGGGTAGACTTAGTAATTCTGGATATGGTTGACTTTGATATTATTTTGGACATGACCTGGTTATCCCTGTATCATGTTGTGTTAAATTATAACACTAAGACTGTGGCTCTAGAAATTCCAGGTAAGAATAGGCCAAAGTGGGAAGGTGCGTACAGGTCTAAGCCGACCAAAATTATATCGTTCGTTCGGGCTAGGAAGGTAGTGGAGAGAGGGTGTTTAGCCTTCCGTGCGGGCACCTACTCTAATCCACCTAGATAGGAGAACGCTTACCACCCGAACCAACAAGCAATGCGAAAAAGAAAATAAACCATTAAATAAGTCCATTAATACATTCAAAAATTTCACAACCTTTAAAACTTGCGAAAATTTATTAACAATATAAACACTCTCCCCAGAACCTAGTCTAAGCCGGTACAAGAGCTTCTACAAGATGAGATTATAACATAAAATGGACACAACTCCCACCATGGAAGGAAGTAGGAGCTGCTGAAAGATCACCGCAATTCTAAATCTGTGAAACATCACCAAACCTGCAACCAGACTATACCCAAAAAGGTATGGCAAGAGTAGAATCACTACAAACACACGTACTGGGAGGCATCATCGGCTGACCCGAATTCACTCCTACCATCATATAAAAATCTAGATAAAATGCACATGTAAATGCTCCACCCCTTTCAGCATCACCTTTATCAATTCCCCCTTTCAGAACCGACCTTCCTAACCTTCAGACTTACCAAGTCGCCATATCCCTAGACTTCCCAAGTCACCTTATCCCTAGACTTTCCAAGTCTCACTTAATCTTTACCAATAACAATGTCCATACCTGGACTACCCTTCCCTTACCCATGTCAACCGCCTTGACTAGATATTCAGACTTAACCCGGCTAACTGCGCAACCAAACTACTTATACCCGTAGTATCACATACCGGTGTCCGGCCCTTCCTGGACCTCTCGAACAACTTTCCATCCTGGTTATAACAACCAATAACTACAGCCCCAGACTTTTCGTCGTACTCCCAATTGACCAATCACATGAAAATCACCTAGAAACCATTGATACATTCAATGACAACAACAGAGTTATATCTAAATCCCTTTCTAATCCCGAAACTAGGATCCTCCAAGGATCCTCTAACCACACCTAAGTGTTCAACAGGCTACCCAGTCTACACCAAGACCCATCCTTAGCTTATTATCCTTAATAAATTCTTGACCATCATTAACACACTTAACGACAATAAATTGTGAACTTATAACCTCTTTTACATAATCCGAACCCACTCGGATCCCCCTAACACATCTAGGTGTTAACATGACAATCCGGTCTACACCAAGACCAACTAATAGTTAACACCATAACCCGGTCTACACCAAGACCAACTGATAACATAATATAACCACCCAGCCTACACCAAGACCTAACTCACAATATAATTACCCGGCCTACACCAAGACCAAACTCACAATATAATTACCTGGCCTACACCAAGACCAAAAGCACAATAAAGTATAACAACCCGGCCTATACCAAAACCAAACTCACAATATAATTACCCGGCCTACACCAAGACCAAAAGCACAATATAATATAACAACCCGGCCTACACCAAGATCAAAAGCACAATAAAATATAATAACTCGGCCTACACCAAGACCAAACTCACAATATAATTACGCGACCTACACCAAGACCAAAAGCACAATATAATATAACAACCCGGCCTACACCAAGATCAAACTCACAATATAATTACCCGGCCTACACCAAGACCAAAAGCACAATAAAGTATAACAACCTGGCCTACACCAAGACCAAAAGTAGTATCACAATTTATAAACACAGTCCGGTCCACTCATGAAACCAACACCAATCACACAATGCAATAATATTAATGAAATGATGCAGTAAAGTAAACCCGTACAAGGCGTGGTACCCGAGCCAATCGTTAATATTTTCTCGTACTAGGCGTGGTACCCGAGCCAACCGTTAGTATCCTGTACCAAGCGTGCTACCCGAGCCAACCATTTGTTATACCCGTACCAGGCGTGGTACCCGAGCTAACCGTTAGTATTCCCGTACCAGGCGTGGTACCCGAGCCAACCGAATGTCAATTAATCCACAGTCAAATAATGAACAAACAACTTGTAAAACCACAAGCAACACACAGTTCAATTCATAGACTGTAATACAGGACTCTTAGACATTCCTAACAATCCCTAAGCAATGTATCTCATACAAACACTTAGATAAGAGTACACAATATACAACATTTTCCCTTACTGACATATAATGAACGATTTCCTTTCTTAGCATAATTTAGCAAATACGTGATTTCCGAGACTTTACCCAACACCGAACACAGAGTGGGAACACCTCCTCTTAGCCTTAGTAAAACCAACAGCTACATCTCATTCCATTTATATTCCCGAAACCTTATCTAGGAGTTTTCCATTTCCATTACCCGTAGTTTCTAAGCATTCTCCCAGTTCCCTGAACCTTTCCGACATTCCAGTCCTCAAGCCTATCATTTTATTCTACCAAAATAATAAAATATCCACATTATACGTATCATAAGATCAACCCTTCAATCCATACAATTCCTAATTCACACCTAACCAGTATTGAATCCGCTAAAATCCGTGCCCGAAGGCCTAATCATGGATTCTCCCTTTCATTCTACACAATAATAGGAAATAAAAATGGTCAATCTACTCTTGGGAAGAAACCTAGCCTACCTGGATGCCGAGAAGTTGTTCAATGCCCTTTCTGGCTCCGTGAAGGCGTTCCCTGACGATTCTGCAGGCCCGAATCTGTGATTTCGCATCCCTTTCGTTGGAATCACTCCTCCCCATGGCTCCCAAGTCTTGGAGCAGCCTAGGAGGGTTTTTGGAATAGCTCTTGTTTGTTTTTGAGGCTGAAGGGAAGAGAATGAAATAAAAAATCCATTTTCTGGTCCCGTCGCTCCGCTATAGCGGTCCTTGCTCTGCTATAGCGATACCGCCGTAGTGGAGTCAACCGCTATGGTGGAGGTTGACCGTCTTGACTTCCGCTATAGCAATAATTATTCCGCTATAGTTGAGGTCGCTGTGGTAGAGCTGTAGCACTCGTCACGAACAGAAACTCAAAAAGTTCCTGAAAAGATCCCTTTTACAACACACCTTGAATCCCTGACATTCCGAAATAACCCTTTCACGTCAACCTCGATTTTGGGAGCTCTTCTTACCCGAATTCGATTCCGAAAAGTCCCCCGGACTCCTCTATATCTCAGCTACACAGAAAACTAGCTCAAATCGAGACATCGAACCCAATCCTTACCTGGATTGCCCCTGGACTATACCTCGCTCCAATTCTGGCCGAGGCTAGCCTAGCCCAGAATTTTCAACTCTCAACCCGGAAGTATTCTAACTCGAACATGGCACGAAAAGTTTACCCGTAATGATGAACCCGATCGTTACAAGTAGTATGTGATATTTATCAATAAGTGAGTAGCATAGAAGAAAATATATATTTTTATCTTCATTGGGACATTAATATATTTTTCCATCGCTTTTCAATATGCAAAATAAATTTTTTTTACCTTTTTTTTAAAAAAAATACAAATAATTCATACTATATATATATATATACCGGTGGTGAAATAAATGGAATAAGATTTTGAAATAACAATTTATTGTACTAAGTTGAAAATATTATTATTTTTTTCTATTTTTTGTAGTAGTATTTGATCCTCTATACGCAAACAATACTATTTTTTAAAAATTGTGTTTGAACTCTACGACACATCTTTATTATTATATGTTTACTACAATTTTTAATATATTAAATAAATATTTTTAAGAATTATGAAAATAAAATATACAAGAATAATTATGAATAATATTTAAGAGTAGAAGTTATAAAGAAGATGAAGAAATATGAGTTCTAAACGAATGCATAGTTTTATCAGACATTAAATACATTAATCACTATGTATTGATTTCATTAATAAAAATAAACTAATGAATGGCACAAATAAGGGAGTTAAGTTAAAAAAAAAAACTGATTGCACAAGAGTCGTGCTACATTACTATTTCAAAGATCACAATAATATAATATATAGATGATAACTTTTATTAGTCATAATGTTGTGACAATTTTTTTAGTCATAATATTGTGACATGTAAAAAAAAGTTTTCATTATTACATTCACAAAGTAATTAAAATAAATAAGAAAAAAATCATAAATTGAAGGAAGAAAGGAGAACGATAAAATAAATTATTATATAGATAAAAGAATAAGTAATGACATCACAAATAATTAAATTATTTCTTCTTTTAATTCTCGTTGTGAAAATAAAATGAAACTCCTCATTATAATTTTTTTATTGAAATAAGATAATTATATTAATTATACTTAATAATAAAAAGTAGGATTGTAGAGTAAATAAATAGTGTTGTTAACATGTAACTAATTTATTATTATAAATCAAAGTATAAAAACTTCTACTAAAAGTAATTTCTAATTATACTAATAAATTAAATAAATATTTTTAAAAATTATGAAAATAAAATATACAGGAGTAATTATGAATAATATTCAAGATTTGAAGTTCTAAGAAAGATGAAGAGATATGAGTTATAAACAATATGAATGCATAGTTTTATTAGACATTAAATACATTAATCACTATGTATTAATTTTATTAATAAAAAAAATAAATGAATGACAAAAAATAAGGGAAGAAATTTAAAAAAGAAAAAAAAGATAAATAATTTGATTGCATAAGGGACGTGCTACATTACTATTTCAAAGATCACAATTATATAATATATAAACGATAAATTTTTTTAGTCATAATATTGTGACATGTAAAAAAAAATTCATTATTACATTCACAAAGTAATTATAAACAAATAAGAAAAAAATCATAAATACATTCCAAGCAAGAAAAGAGAACGACAAAATAAATTATTATATAGGTAAAAGAATAAGTAATGACATCACAAAATAATTAAATTATTTCTT
The DNA here is from genome assembly GCA_003996215.1 of Jaltomata sinuosa. Taxonomy (NCBI): domain Eukaryota; kingdom Viridiplantae; phylum Streptophyta; class Magnoliopsida; order Solanales; family Solanaceae; genus Jaltomata; species Jaltomata sinuosa. The sequence continues at coordinate 521,077 of QJPP01001149.1, read as the reverse complement.
CTTTTAATTCTCTTCGTGAAAATAAAATGAAACTCCTCATTATAATTTTTTTGATTGAAATAAAATAATTATATTAATTATACTTAATAAAAAAAGTAGGATTGTAAAGCAAATGAATAGTGTTCTTAACATGTAACTAAGTTATTATTATAAACCAAAGTATATAAACCTTTACTAAAAGTAATTTCTAATTATACTTCATAAAGTTTTTTTCTAGCGTCTTTCTTTGTAAGTAGATTCATCACCAAATTTTATTTTTTAAAATTATGTCAAAAAATTTCATCATATACTATCAACTAAAGAAAAGATTTTAGCATAATTTAAATAAATAAATAAATTATTTTATTACTATAACATAAAATACACAAAAAAATTGTAATGTTGTAAACAATTGTGTATCACACAATGTTGTCATCTTGTATTGTGGATGTCCACACTATTATTCCATTGATGAATTGTAACCTCCACACCATAACTTCTCCTTGATGAGTTGTAACCTCCACCTCCTCATTGATCATCCATAACTTCATTGTCTTCCCCACCTCCTCAAAGATTAATGTCATGTTTATTGCACCTTATTATGGTCCTCAAATGTAATACTATAAATAGAGGTTTTAAGCATGATGTTTGATACACTTGAAAGAAAGAAAGATATTGTTCCTCTTCTCTTATAATATTGTTCTTTTCTTCTTCTTTATATATCTCTTCTTGTTCTAAGTTTTACAACACGTTATCAGCACGAAGCTCCCTAATTTTCTTTGAATCATTAGTTCGAGTTTTGTTTTCTCCTTCAGGTATATGAAGTATTATTTGTCTTTATTCTTGCTAATATAACTTAAAAGCAGATAGGTTGCAAATCCAATATTTATAGCTTATGGTGTTAAGAATTTTAAGTTTTAAAATAATCACTATAGTCTTATATATTGGGTAATATAACTGTAGCTATCAAACGAATTCTAAATATGAACTTACTTACTTTCTGAAATTGAATACATAAAAACTGCTAATGATTACATTCTTGTTTTCATTACAATGTCACCGCTAGTTTCTTTAAAGCTTACTGTTTTGGTGGGGGGGAAATGACTACTGTTTGTAAAGAAGAAAAAAAAGGGACATAGCGTACTGTTTTTATTTGAGAAAAAAAAAGAAGCTACTGTTCTATGGAAATAAATTTACTGTTTTGAAATTGTGTCATTGTTTTTATCTAACTTTATTATTTTTTATTATAGTTTTCACCATGTCAAATTTATCAAAGCTTGAGTTTGTAGCACTTAATATCTCCGGGAAAAATTACATGTCATGGGTACTCGATGCTGAAATTCACCTTGACGCAAAAGGTCTTGGTGTCACCATTACTGAGGGTAATGCAGCATCGAGTCAGTACAAAGCCAAGGCTATGATTTTCCTTCGTCATCATCTGGATGAAGGATTGAAGGTTGAATACCTGACAGTGAAAGATCCACTTGAATTGTGGACTGATTTAAAGGGAAGGTATGACCACCTAAAAGCCACGGTATTGCCAAGAACTCGTTACGAGTGGTTGCACTTACGATTTCAAGATTTTAAGACCGTAACTGAATATAATTCTGATGTATTCAAGATAACTTCCCAATTGAAATTATGTGGTAAAACTGTAAAAGATGAGGATATGTTGGAAAAGACACTTACTACTTTTCATGCCTCAAATGTGATATTACAGCAGCAATACCGTGAAAAGGGCTTTCAGAAATATTCTGAATTGATCTCATGCCTTCTTGTGGCTGAGCAACATAATGCCCTTTTGATGAGAAATCATGAAGCCCGTCCCACTGGAACTGCTCCATTACCGGAAGCAAATGTGATAGAAGCACATGGCCAGTCTGAAAGAAGACAAAAATAATATCGAGGTCATAATAATGTGTGTGGGCGTGGAAATGGCAAAGGGAGATATAATAATCATCGTCGTGGTGGCAACCATAAAAGGGAGGACCATATGGGTTCTCAAAGCAATCCTTCAAAAGGCAACTGTCATCGTTGTGGCATGAAAGGCCATTGGAAAAGTGAATGTCGGGCGCCTGAGCATTTTGCTAGGCTTTATCAAAAAAATTTCAAAAGAAAGGGAAATAAAGGTGGTGCCTCTTCTAATGCCCGCATGAAGTCACACTTGACTTTCAAAAATGATATTGAGGCAGGGTCTTCACAAAAATATGATGATAATGCCGAGGCAAATTTGATCCTGAAAAATAATAATTTTGATGGCCTTGATGATTTTACTCATTTGAAAGTTGAAGACTTCTTTGGAGATCAAATTTAAATTTTGATCATTTTATTGGGGAAATAATTATGTTGTTGCTTTCTTTATGTGTTTTTAGTTTTTTTTTAAAGTTTTTCCTTATGTTGCTTTATTTTTCAGAAAAAAAAAAGTACTTAAATTCTCAAGCAATGTTATTTCGCATTTCTTATGATGATTTTTATTTTAGTGAAGATAAATAAAATTTCCCCAATCTTCAATTGGATCCAAGATGAGTAATGAAGATATGTGCCTTTTGGATAATGCTACTACCCACACTATATTAAGAGAAAAGAAATATTAATCTGATTTAATTATGAAAAAGGCCTATGTTAATACAATATCTGGTAGTACAAAATTAATTGAGGGCTCTGGAAGAGCGACTTTATTACTACCTGGAGGAACAATATTGGCTATTAACAATGCACTATATTGTAGTAGGTCTCAAAGAAACTTGTTAAGATTCAAGGTTGTTCGCCAAAATGGCTATCATGTTGAGACTGTCAATGAAGGAAAGGTTGAATACCTTTATATTACTACAATAAAAATGGGAAAAAGGTTTGTGCATGAAAATTACCCGCACTTTCTTCGGAGTTGTACCATACAAGTATTGGTATGGTTGAGTCACATGCCATAGTAAACAAAAGGTTTACTGATCATAATGATTTTAACATTTGGCATGACCGGTTGGGCCATCCCGATTTTAATATGATGCGCAGAATTATTGAAAATTCATATGAGCACACTTTGAAGAATCAGAAAATTCTTCAATTAAAGGAATTCTCTTGTGCTGCTTGTTCTCAAGGAAAGTTGATTATTAAATCATTAGCAACTAAGGTTGGGATTGAATCCTCTACTTTTCTGGAACGTATACAGCGTGATATTTGTGGACCAATTCACCCTCCATGTGGACCATTTAAGTATTATATGGTCTTGATAGATGCATCTACAAGATGGTCACATGTGTGTTTGTTATCAACTCGTAATATGGCTTTTGCGAGATTGTTGGCTCAAATAATAAGGTTAAAAGCACAATTTCCAAATTATGCAATAAAGACAATTCGTCTTGATAATGCTGGTGAGTTTATATCTCAGGCTTTTAATGATTATTGCATGTCCATTGAGATAGCAATTGAGCATCCGGTTGCTCATGTTCATACTCAAAATGGTCTAGCAGAATCATTGATTAAACGCCTAAAATTGATAGCTAGACCATTACTAATGAGGACAAAGTTGCATGTTTCGATATGGGGACATGCTATTTTGCATGCAGCAGCACTTGTGCGCATATGGCCAACCAGTTATCATGAATTCTTCCCATTACAATTGGCTTTTGGTCAAGAGCCAAATATTTTTCATCTTAGAATTTTTAGTTGTGCGGTATATGTTCCAATTGCTCCACCACAACGCACAAAGATGGGTCCCCAAAGAAGGTTGGGGGTGTATGTTGGGTATGAATCTTCTTCCATTATAAAATATTTGAAACCTATGACTGGAGATTTATTTACAGCAAGATTTGCTGATTGTCATTTTGATGAATCAATATACCCAACATTAGGGGGAGAACATAAGTAGATGAAGAAAGAGATAGATCGGAATTCATTATCTCTATCTCATTTAGATCCTCGAACAAATCAATGTGAGCAAGAGATTCAAAAGATAATTTATTTGCAAAATATTGTAAATCAACTGCCAGATGCATTTACTAACCTTCCAAGGGTTACTAAATCTTATATTCCAGCTGCAAATGCTCCAGTTCGAGTTGATGTCCCAGCAGGAAAAATTGTTAATGCAAATGAATCTAGGCCACGTCTAAAACATGGTAGGCCAATTGGTTCTAAGGATAAAAATCCTCGAAAAAGAAAATAAATATATGATCAAAATGATCATGATATGGTGGCAATTGCTCAAAAAAAGCCTCGAGACATAACAAATGATAAGACCACCAAGGTTCAAATACCTGAAAATAATGAGAATGAAGAAATCTCAATAAGTTATGTCTCAACGAGAAAAAGGTGGAAGCGAAATAATATTGTGGTTGACAATATTTTTTCTTATAATGTTGTTGTTGAAATAATGCAACAAGATGAGGATTTTGAACCAAAATCTATTGATGAATGTAGACAGAGAAATGATTGGCCAAAATGGAAAGATACAATTCAAGCAGAATTGACTTCACTTGAAAAATGTGAAGTTTTCGGACCAATAGTCCGAACACCTGAAGGTGTCAAGCCAGTGGGGTACAAATGGATTTTTATGCGAAAACAAAATGCAAAAGGTGAAGTTGTAAGATATAAAGCATGACTTGTGGCACAAGGCTTTTCGCAAAGGCCTGACATTGATTATGTAGAGATATATTCTCCTGTAGTGGATGCAATTACCTTCAGATATATAATAAATCTGGCAGTTCATAAAAAGCTTGAAATGCGCCTAATGAATGTTGTCACAGCCTATTTGTATGGCTCATTGGACAATGATATTTTTATGAAAATCCCTGAAGCCTTCAAAGTGCATGAAGCATATAAAGATTCGCAAGAAACTTGTTCAATAAAGCTTCAGAAATTCTTATACGGATTGAAACAATCAGGGCAGATGTGGTACAATCGTCTTAGCGAATATTTGCTAAAGGAAGGATACATAAATGACCCTATTTGCCCTTGTGTTTTTGTAAGAAGGTCTGGATGTGAATTTGCTATAATAGTTGTGTATGTTGATGACTTGAACATCATTAGCACTCCTAAAGAGCTTTCAAAAGTTGTTGAGTGTTTAAAGAAAGAATTTGAGATGAAAGATCTTGGTAAGACAAAATTTTGTCTTGGCCTACAGATTGAGCATTTGACAAATGGAATATCTGTCCATCAATCAACATACACCGAAAAGGTTTTGAAGCGATTTTACATGGATAAATCACATCTATTGAGTACCCCGATGGTTGTGAGATCGCTTGACATAAACAAAGATCCATTTCGACCTCAAGAAAATAATGAAGAGCTTCTTGGTGATGAAACTCCATATCTTAGTGTCATTGGGGCTCTAATGTACCTTCCCAATAATACCCGACCAGATATCTGTTTTGCAGTAAGTTTATTGGCAAGATTCAGCTCCTCTCCAACAAGAAGACACTGGAATGGTGTTAAGCATATATTCAGATATCTTCGGGGAACCATTGACATGGGATTATTTTATTCAAATGAATCCAAGTCAGAAATGATTGGTTATGCAGATGCTGGATATCTATCTTATCCACACAAAGCTCGATCTCAAACAGGCTATTTGTTTACATATGGAGGCACAACTATAACTTGGCATTCAATGAAGCAAACATTAGCTTCCACTTCTTCAAATCACGCAGAAATAATAGCCATCCATGAAGCAAGTCGGGAGTGTGTTTGGTTGAGATTGGTGACTCAACATATTCAGGAATTGTGTGGTTTTCCTTTGAAAAAGGATATTCCAACTACATTGTATGAAGACAATGCTGTATGTATAGCTCAGCTGAAGGGAGGATACATTAAAAGAGACAGAACAAAACACATTTCGCCAAAATTCTTATTCACTTATGATCTTGAGAAGAAAGGTGAAATAGATGTTCAACAAATTCGTTCGGTTGATAATTTGGCGGATCTGTTCACTAAGGCATTACCAACATCAACATTTGAGAAGATGGTATTTAAGATTGGGATGCATCGTCTCCAAGATATTAAATAATATTTGCATCAGGGGGAGAAAATACGCGCTGCACTCTTTTTTTCTTGGCTTAGGTTTTGTCCCAATGGGTTTTACTGGCAAGGTTTTTAACGAGGCAGGCAACAACGCGTATTACAAGATATGTGCACTCTTTTTCTTTCACTAGGATTTTTTTTCCACTGAGTTTTTTCTAGTAAGGTTTTAACGAGGCACATTATCTATCAATGGACATCCAAGGGGGAGTGTTGTAAACAATTGTGTTATCACACAATGTTGTCATTTTGTATTGTGGATGTCCACACTATTATTCCATTGATGAATAGTAACCTCCACACCATAACTTCTCCTTGATGAGTAGTAACCTCCACCTCCTCATTGATCATCCATAACTTCATTGTCTTCCCCACCTCCTCAAAGATTAATGCCATGTTTATTGCACCTTATTATAGTCCTCAAATGTAATACTATAAATAGAGGTTCTAAGCATGATGTTTGATACACTTGAAAGAAAGAAAGATATTGTTCCTCTTCTCTTATAATTTTTTTTTTCTCTTCTTCTTTATATATCTCTTCTTGTTCTAAGTTTTACAACATGTAAACAATTATTAATATAATACTAAGTATTATGGATGATATCTCTAATATTTTTATTTCAGACTTTCTTCTCCAACTCACTCAATCGATAGGTTGAGGCAATCAACTGAAAATCGACTAAAAGGACCTGTTAAGCATTAAAAGTCAAAATCATAGCAATAAAATATATATATCAAAAAAAGAAAAAAATCTAAACTATACTAAAAATTATATGTGTAAAGAAATACTAAAAATTAAGAAAACATGATAAAGTACATACATATATAAAAAAAAAAATTGAGAACAAAATATTTCTTACCTTCAGACTTTAGTGCATAACGGGAGTTTTAGTGCACCGGGCTGTTCTATTTCAGTCTTTCTTCTCCAACTAACTCAATCGATAGGTTGAGGTAATCAACTGAAAATCGACTAAAAGGACCTGTCAAAACTTAAAAGTCAAAATCATAGCAATAAAATATATATATATATCAAAAAAAAAATTAAACTATACTAAAAATTATATGTGCAAAGAAATGCTAAAAATTAAGAAAGCATGATAAAGTACATAAATATAAAAAAAAAATACTTGAGAACAAACTATTTCTTACTCTCACAAGCCAAGTAATGAAGAAGAGAAAAGATAATCTTGAATGAGAGCCTCCATGAAATAAAATATGAGTTTATATAGGCAAAATAAAGAAATACCATAAGACCATATAACTTGTAAATTAAATTGTGGGGGTTATGGACATGAAAATTATGGGAGTTATGAGTAGTTATTTCTTATAAAAAATGCATTAAATAAAAAAGAAAAAAATACAAGAATATAAAAAGAAAAAAAAATTCTTGAACAAAGTGACACTTTTCCTTTGCTTAACTTTAATACATAAATTTACTATTATATAATATATATATATATAATATATTATATATAATATATATATTATATATATAATATATATATTATATACAAAAGAAATTAATAGAAAAGAAATTAATAAATATCACTATAAAGAAGATAATTTTTTTAAATAACACATAATATATATATATATAATAATATATATATATATTATAATACACAAAAAAAAAATAGTAGAAATGAGAAAATAACTAAATGAAATCACTATAAAAGAACACGAATTATTTTAAATAACACATAAATAATAATAAAAAAAGATAATACTAATATATTGAGAAAAAAGATAATTAAATCTCTTGTCATTCTTTTATTATTGTTCTTCTTTATTGTATAACCAATGCACAATTAAAAATTAAATGACTTGAACTTATTTAAATTTTATAATAAAGAATAAAAATAAGTGGAGTAGTAACTTTTATAGGAATAAGTGGAGTAGTGAATTTTGAAACATTTAAGTTTTTGTAATAAAGAATAGAAATAAATGAAGAAAGTACTAATTAACACATTTATTTTTGTATAATAATAATAAGTAAATAAAAATATAGGAAAAAAGGAGAAAATAGATAAATAGGAATGGAGGCCATAGAGAGCGCCACGTCACCATTCCTAAAACCTTCCTTTATATTATATATATAGATAGATAGATTAGTGTGGATAATTAAGGGTAAAAAAGTCTTTCAATATTTAAAGAATATTTTTGTCAACCAACATTTATATTCATGCTTTTATAATAATATAGATATGATGATTTCGCAAAAACCAAAAGAAGTTTTTGTTGTGACTTTTCGATTTTTCTGAAAACAACCTATGAACGTGAAGAAAAAATAAACAAATTAGGATTGGTTACGTAAATCCTCACTAGCCATGATTCTCGATTTAAATTCGTTTTAGGCCACCTTCATACAACACAAAAAGATATATTGTTCTATCTGTTAGGGGGCAATGAAACCAATATTCTTTTTCTAACTTAAAAGTCCTGGTTTTTAACAATGATGAATTGAAAAGGGAATTTAATGATTCATTAGAAGGGCAAATTGTGTAGACCAACGACCAGCATAACGAGGTCGAGTTTGAATACATACGAAATTTAAGAGAAAAATAGATTTTCTTACATTTCATATCAAATCAAACAAATTCATATAAGATAAACAAAATGAGCTATAACAACATTTACAAACGGTTCTTGGTGGTCCAAATATTTCATAAATGGGATTAAAAAGAATGTAAAATCACCTAATCCTTCATCGACGAACTCGTCAAATATAGCCACATCTTCATTCTTTTCCGTATCAATTAAAGAGGTAATATAACAAACTATGAATAAACCTTGTTATTTAAAGAAACGTCATTCCTTAACTTCAAAACCTTTGGATTGCTTCATATGAAATTTTTCATATAATTTACCACAAAAAAAGAGTTCCAACATCTATTTGTTCAACCTTTAAATCTAGATTTGCACTTAAGTCTAGAACACGCAAATGGATGACATCGATCTTCATAACTAAGAAGAATATCTCATCAAAATTAACACCCTTTTCTAATTAAATTCCTTTAAAATTAATCTAGCCTTGTATCGTGAAACTGAGTTGTTATCTTCATGTTTCACCATGAAAATTCACCTATTTTATAATTTTTCTATATTTAGGTAGCTTAACCAAATCATAGATATGATTAACATGTAAGAATTTCATTTCATCCTTCATAGCATCAAATCACTTTTCTCTTTCTCGATTATTCATGGCCACTTCAAAACTTCAAGTTCTTCTGTCAATCTAAAGTACTTACTTATTAGGAGAATAACGAGATGAAAATCTCTCTAATAGATCTTCTAAGAGAACTCTCTAGAGCATCAATAGAAGTTGGTTGTTGACCAATTACATCATCTTGCTTGGAGCATCAATACTGGTCATTCTAAACATAATCATCATCATCATTACCAAATTGATGTTCATCATTCGAAAATAATGAATATACATTTGACTAGTTCAGATTCGTTTTGCGTAGAATTCATTAAAAGTGAAATATTTTCTAATAAAATTATTTTCATACTCAAAACTCGAACCTGAAACTTGTGATTAAGTGTAAAAGTTCGTACCCATCCAACCATACTAGGTGAATTTTCACAAGAAGAAAAACAGAGTATCATGAATAGTTATATTCACATTACAGATTCCAAACAAGAAATCAAAATTCCCGATTTTTACGAAGAAGCATCATCATCTTCTCCAATTGGGTGTGGTGCATGTGGGTGCTTAAAGTTTTGGTTAAACTACCTAAGAGACATATCTCCTTACCATATTTACTAACTCTCCCACTATTTTACTTTAATTACTTAATATACCACATGTTAATCAAAAAACTACTTTGATACATCACCTCATGTCGTGGTATCACGAGGCGAGGCAATGTATCCCGAAGTGAGGCGATGTATCCCGAGGTGAGGGATGTATCCCGAGGTGAGGGATGTATCCGAGCGGGATTGAGGTGAAAAAAAGAGTAATTAACTCCCAAAAATATGTGTTTTATGTAAGTTACCCTCTACTTTATTTGGGCCATGTATTTGTATATCTCTCCTTCTATCATCTCTCTCCCGTTGTGTATCTGGCCATCTTTCATCTCTCTCTGTTTGTATCAGATATCAAATACACATGTATATCTGTATATTTGTATTTGTTGATGATTGTTACATATGTATATCTGTGTAAATGTGTTTAATTGGTGAGTGAAAAAAAAATTCTGGTGTTTTGATTGGTGGATGAGAAAATATTTTAGTGAGTAGAAAACATCTTTTAGGGAGTAGGTTGGGACTGTGGAGGTGGGTATGTTGGGGTGGAGATGGGTGGGGTAGGGTAGTGGGTTGAGGTGGAGGGGTTGGGGCAAGGTGCGGATATGGTACAAAAAATTTAATTTTTTATTTTAAAAAAATTGAATTTCTTTTTAAAAAAATTAAGAGGGGTGGGTACAAAAAAAATTAGGGGTGGGTGGGGTGGAGGTGGGATAGAAAAAAAATTTAAAAATTATGTGGGGTGGTTGTTTTATTGGGGATTGTGGGGGCGGGGTATGCCCAAACCACTCGGATATATTACAATCTCATCGGATACATCCCAAATCATTCAAATACATCGACATTCTTTGATTTTACCTCTGATACATCGGTATCCCGCATGTATCAGAGGGCGATGTTTCCCGAGTGGAGGCGATGTATCGGGAGGGGATGAATATGGGGTTGTGGTGGTTGTGAGGGTGGGGAGGAGACAATGCAACTTGTGTTCCCTACGTTCATTAGAGAAGTCATTTTCCTTAGGAGGTTTTCCACGTAAATTTTGTGTCTCAATTTACTTACTGTTTTAATTGGAACTGTGCTGAGGAACTGGTCCCTGAGATATATAGTGGGCACCAATTTTCTTCAATTGATATCAGAGCGGGTCTTTTCGTTAAAAGTTAACACCTGAAAAGGATCCAATGGCTGCCCCTCCAACTGCTCAGGATGGATCCTCTCAAACAAGACCACCATTGTTCAATGATAAGTACTATGACTAGTGGAAGAATAGAATGATGGATCATCTCATGGATGAAAGTGCTGACTTATGGAATGTTATTCTGGATAGCCCCACTATCACATGAAGGCAGCTGAGGAAGGAAAGAAACTTGTTCCCAAGGACAGGAAAGATGTTGACTAAGTCATTCAAAATAATGATAAAGCTAGAAAAATCTTGATCTGTGGTATTGGACCTGATGAGTATAACAGGATCTCCTCATGTCAAGATGCAAAGCAAATTTGGGACACACTACAGATTGCACATGAAGGCACCACTGCTGTGAAGAAGGCCAAAATTGAAAACTTGAACAAGTAGCTTGAACTATTTAGGATGAAGGAAGGAGAAATCATCCAAGATATGCATACAAGGTTCACTGCTATCCTCAATGAAATTTACTCATTAGGAGAGGACATCCCTTTAGGTAAGGCTATTAAAAATCTCCTCAGTGTATTGCCTGAATCTTGGAAAAGCAAAGTTGAAGCAATCACTGAAGCAAGAGATCTAGATAACATGGACATGGATGAACTCATTGGAAATTTAACAACCTATGAATTGAAAAAGAGTCAAGAGAAGGACATTGGAACTAACAAAAAGGACAAGACTATCTCTCTAAAGACCACTGAGGTTGCTGACTATGAGGAGGAAAATCTTGCATTAGTGACTAGAAGGTTCTAAGGGGTGTTCAGAAGAGGATAAATTTTTCAAAGAATACCTTCTAAAGCTCAGGAAAGAGATGCCCAACTGTGTCATAAGTGCGACAGCCCAGATCACTTCATCAAATTTTGTCCTTTGTGGGCCATAGAGTAAAAGAAGACTGCCACAGAAAGCCCAGATATCAAAGTCAAGAGTTCACCATTCCATCTCATAATGAAGATGACCTCTCAAGAAGCTGACTTAGCAGTTCAAAAGGCCCTAGCTACTATGAGAGAACATGGTGATGAGTTTGATGAGGAGGATCCTCATAATCAGTACTACTTGCTATGGTTGAAGCAAAGGAAGAGGACACCCTTGCCATTTTAGCTATAAGTGACCTGAAAGTGATTCAGAAGAAGGAGAGTCAGCTGAAACACCTCTTCCCTCATGTCATGCTCTGAGCTTGACATTGACTCTAAATAGGATAAGGCTAAGGTATGCTTCTCTGATCTCAGACCCAACTTATATGCCTACTCTAAAAAGAAGCTAGAAACTCTCTCAACAATTCTCGTAGATGCATATTATTCAGTATGTGCTGAGAAAAAAACCCTACTAAATGAGTATGCATCTCTAAGGTTGGAAAGTGAAAGTCTTGAGGAAGATAATGTCTCCTTAAATAACTCTCTCAAAGATTTCTCTGACAAAGAAAAAAATCAGGCCACTGCTCTTTAACAAACCCTGGAAGAAGACATCAAAAATCTCAAGACAAGGCTCTCAGAGTTGTCTAAAAGAAACAACTCTCTAACCAGAGATTTGAATAAGTCCAAGCTTGAGTTGGAGCACAATGAGAAATGGGCAAAGTCCTCAACTCTTCTTTCTCACATTCAGAACAGTTAGAGTACTTCCAAGCATGGGCTAGGATTTAGACCTGAGGCCTATAAGGCAAACTACTAAATGAACATGGTATGTACTATATGTGGCAAGAAAGGACATCTCAAGAGTCAATGTCTAATTCATCGGAAAGCTAATCAAAGAAATTTAAATTTTGTCAACAAAATCAAGAGTCAACCTCCAAAAGCTGATCAGAGAAATTTAAAAGTTACCAACAAACCCAAGAGGCAACATCCAACTCACCTCAAATTTAAGAAAAGAAACCTGAACCATGTCAACAAATTCAAGTCCAAGGGGTTAAGACGATTGCTTTCCATCAAAAGGGAGCTTTCCTACTGGGCCAAAAGAGACTTGATTCATCCTTTCACTCATAAAAGGGGACTCAAGTTAATCTAGGTACCCAAGATGAGTCACTGACTATTTTGTAGAAAAGGAAGAGAGGAATGAGCAAGATTGGATACCTTAACAATGCTTGCTCTAGACACATGACTTGAAATAAAGACAATTTCCTCTCTCCTGCAAAAACTTCAAGGTGAAAGTATGGCCTTGTTACTGGAAAATCTAGCGACATTGTTGGTATAAGAAGAGTGTGAATGACATGAAGAGGTGCATGTCTCAGGGGGAACATCCATACATCAACAGAAGCACATGGCAAAGATTTTTTGAAGAAGTTTGAGATAGAGGGAACCAAGACAAATGATACTCCCATTGTTGCCACTATAAAATTGGACAAGGATGATGCTTGAGTTGTTGTTGCTGAAACAATATTGTTAGAAGTGATGGGATCTTTGTTGTATCTCACTCTAAACAAGCATGATATTATGTACAGAGTGGGCTTATGGGCTAGGCTTCAATCATCTCCCAAGGAATCTCACTTGAAGGGCTGTGAAAAGAACCCTAAGGTATCTCAAAGGGACTCAAATGGTGTTTTTTGAGTATCCTACAGGTGACTCTCTTGATCCTACTGGCTATGCTGATACTGACTTTGTTGATTTCTTGGTGGATTAAAATATCACCTCTGAAATGGAACACTTTTTAAGACCATAACTTGTATCTTGGGCTACTAAGAAACAGAACGTTGTTGTACTATCAACTGTTGAGGCTGAATATGTAGTTGCTGCTTCTTGTTACTCTCAGTTCCTCTGGATCAAGCAACAGATCAGTGATTATGACACAAATCTTGGGTGCATTCCAATATTTTGTGACAAAACCAGTGCAGTTAACATTGCAAAGAACCCTATCCAGCACAAGAGAACTAAGCACATTGATGTGAGACATCACTTCCTCAGAAACTGTGTTGAGAAAGGGCTGATTAAAATAGTGCCTTGTGGAACTGATGAACAAATTGCAGACATATTTACTAAAGCTCTGGGAAGAGAAGCATTTGAGAAGAACAGGTTGGCCCTTGGGCTGATCAACCAGCTATAGTTCCTGACAAGGAAGGAGAGCCTCCCTCAAAGAGGGATGAGGGGGCAAGGTGAGAGCATAGTAAATGATGGTGATTAACTAAGATTAATACATGACCACAGTCATAAGTAGATAAGGACACTGCCAGGATCTGAGGACTTCATCTCATCCCTGCTAAAAAAGCAACTTCACGAAAGGGCATGGACAACACTCAAGGATCTGATCCTCAAGGGGTCACCTCTTCAAGGGGAACATATCTAGAGACTGCTCATGAGGAAATTGCTTAGCAAGTCTTACCTAACATTTTTAATGATGTCAAAAGGGGGAAGAAGGAATAGACTGCTCTTGAGGACAAGGATATAAAAGTGATATGAGAATACAAAAGTAAAGCTGAGGTAAGTGAAGCTGAGGTTGATGAAATGCTGACAATGAAGACACACAGAGAAAAGGACATGGATCATGTTGCTGACTTTTTAAAAGTGTTAAAATGCCAATGTTCCTTTTTAAAAAATGGGATAGAGTTTGCCATCATCAAAAAGGGGGAAATTGAAGAACCTTGTCAAAAAAATATTGATAATGAGTCAAAACTTATCTTTGGTAAAAAGATATTTATGAAAACTAACTATAAAAGGTAGTATCCATATCAAAGAAGGAAAGGGAAAAAACGTGTAAAGATAGAAGAAAGAGGCGCGTCCAAGTCCAACAAGGAGAAGACTCCAAGTCGGCGACCAACTCCTACAAGGAAAGGATTGTCTTTTCCTATCAAGGAGATGAGAGCTTGAGACTTCTATAAAAGCAATGGAACAAATAAGAATTCGACAGACCTATTGCACAAAGCTGAAAAGGAGTATTCTCAAGCAATAGAGATCTCAAGCAAGTTATTCCAAGGAAGACACAAGAGAGAGTTGTTCTTAGTACAATCCTATGTGGTTGTTAAGACATAGAGCGTTAGTTTGTGAGGCTTGTAACAAGAAGTGGGTTTGGCTTCTTAAGAGAGATAGAGAGAGAGGCTTATAACAAGAAGTGAGTTTGGCTTCTTGAGAGAGAGAGAGAGAGAGAGAGAGAGTTAGAGAGTTTGAGAGTTTGAGAGAGTTTGTGAGAAGAAACAATATTAGTATATTGTTTGAGGCTAGGTACTAGAGTTAGTTTCTTTGATTATTGAGTTGTAATCATAAAACTTGAAGTTGTGAGTAAAAGGTGAGTTCGTGGTTTTTTACTCCTGGAGTTAGGGAATTTTCCACGTAAATTTTGTGTGTCAAGTTACTTACTGCTTTAAGTGAAATTGTGTTGAGGACCTGATCCCTGAGATATGTAGTGAGCACCAACTTTCGTCACCAACGTCTAATGCTCTTCTTCAATACCATTGTTGCGATTGTGCTGGCTCGATAATTTGCTGTGATTTCTTAGCCAACTTGTTTAATCCAAAATGGTTCTTTTCCTTTTTGTGGTTTTCAAAATCTAAGCTTTACTTGAAGATAAGGATTCCCCTGTTGCAATCTCTGAAAATTCCCCTGTTGCAATCTCTGAAAATTCCAATTGCCTAATTTCTTCTCTGATAAATGAAAAAATTTCCCAAACGATATAGAAAACATGTTTTTTGCCCTGAATGATGTTGTTAGAATCTGTGAGACAGGGAAAGAGAGAGAGGGGGAGAGAGAGAAAGAGGGGAGAGAGAGAGGAGAGTGGTGAATCTGCTAGGAAACTAACAACTACCGTGTGGTTGTGTAATTATTTTTAAGTATGGTGTGATTGAATAGTTATACTATGAATGTTTTTCTTTCCTATGTAAGTTTTCCTAGAATTTATAACAGGGTCTCGAAAAAAATAAGTAACTTTTGCTGGGACTTTATCCCCTTTTTAGGTTCATTAAGCTTCTTATCAGTTAGAACTTTCAGTTATCTTTGGTAGAAATTTGATATCCTTTTTTTCTCCTCAGCTACAAGATAGAACAGAGCACATAGATTCATGGTTGACGAAAAAGATCGACATATTAAAGAATTTAATGAGAAAATTGGAAATATTTACCAAATCTCGAAGAAATCAAAAACTAACTTTAGTATGATACTCAGAGTTATGCTTTGAATTTTGATGATGGAGATCATGCGTAAGAAATCTTTCATCTAGGTTCGTTGTCCCAAAAATATAAAACAAAGTGAGGAGTGAAATTTTAGAATTTGACTATAATCTATTATTATTTTGGATCTAAAGTATATTTAAAGGCATATATTCAAAGTTGAATTATTTAAATTTCTGACAGTCATATCATGTCATTTTTCCTAATTAGGGTGAATATAAACCTTAAATAAAATTGACATTGTTTTAACTAAATATTTTATTTATTTTACACAAAATTAATAAACATAAGATAAAATGAAAGAATTAAGTTGAAGTGAAAGAAGTTTGTAAATAACGGAAAAGAGAAGGGTCACAATAAATAAGTTATTTGTATCTAGTGTGTATACAAAACTAATGAATATAAGATATAATTGAGAATTAATCTGAAGGAACAAAAGTTTGTAAATAACGGGAAAGAGAAGGGCCACAATAAATAAATTATCTACCTTTAATGTTTATAACAAACTAATGAATATAAAACACTTATATTTATACATATAATTATCACTTAATTGTAATTAAATATTTTTCACTTTAATGGATGTTTGGAACATATTGATCAATTGATGTGGTCACTGTCAAATCTAGGGCTATTGGATATACATGCATGATATCAAAGTTTATGGTTGGATTCATTGTACAACAAAATTTAAAATAGTTTTCCTTTTGCTAGTGTCTATGTATCATTAAAACCAACAATTTGATATTAATAATATCTATGTTATGGAGCCGCCACAGCAGGGGATTTCTTTGTTCCTTTTCTTATTACTATACTTTCTCACTATCATTTTATGTGATATAATTTATTTTTACTTAAATATAATTTAATTTTAATTTTTTATTTTATCTTTAATGTTATAAATCAGTGACATGTTTTAAACGACTAATTTCAAAAGTATTTTTTCTCTCTAATCCGATATTGATATATAAAATAAAATAGACAGAGTAATAATCATATCTTTTAAGTTTATATTATTTAAATTCTATTCAGTGAAGTGTAAAAAATAGACAGAGTAATAATCGTATCTTTCAAGTTTATGTTATTTAATTCTATTTGCTGAAGCGTAAAATATATTACATAATCAAATCACTTAAATGATAATTATTGATTATCCTATTTAATAGTTTTTCGATATATAAAAAAAAGAACCTCTATCTCATTACTTAAAGGAAGAAAACAAAAAACCTCCTAGTGTTGTTAATCAATGATTGTAAATTACACCAAATATTGTTATGATTCATTGTGCTTGTCATATTTGACCTTTACATGTGTCTTACTAAAACATTACTTAAGAGGATAATTTGAACAAATTGTACTATCCTTATTTGTGTTTTGATTTTAATTTATTATTAAGGCGATAAAGGACATATATGATAGAGTCAAGACTCAGAATAGAATAGTGAGGGGAGACTCAGAGCACTTTCCAGTTAAGATGGGGTTGCACTAGAGATTAGTTCTTAGCTCATTTTTAATTTGCCTTAGATGATGGATAAAATTGACACGGTGTATTCAAGATAAGATATCATGGTATATGCTATTTGTGGATGACTTAGTACTGGTTGATGAGACACGCGACGGAGTTAATACTAGGTTGGAGGTGTGGAGATAAACGCTGGAGTCTAAAGGGTTCAGGTTGAGTAGGACCAAAACAGAATATTTAGAGTGCAAATTCAGTGATGCGGTGCATGAGGCAGACATTAAAGTGAGGCTTGGCTCACAGTTTATCCCCAAAAGAGATCGCTTCAAATATCTTAGGTTTGTAATCTAGGGAAGTAGGGATATCGATGATGATGTCACGCATCATATCGGTGCGGCGTGGATGAAGTGGATGCTTGCCTCTGGAGTCTTGTTTGATAAGAAGATACCCCAAAAACTTAAAGATAAGTTTTATAGAGTGGTGGTTAGACCAACTTTGTTATATGAGGGGAGTGTTGACCAGTCAAGAACTCCCATGTTGCGAAAATGAGGATTTGAGGTGGATGTGTGGTCATAGAAGGAGCGATAAGATTAGGAATGAGGATATTGGGGATAAGGTGGGAGTGCCCTCTGTGGTGGACAAGATGAAGTAAGTAGATTGAGATTGTTTGGACATGTGAAGAGGATCGGAGAAGCATAGACACTCCAGTGAGGAGATGCGAGAGGTTGGATATAGTAGGTATGAGGAGAGGTAGAGGAAGGCCGAAGAAGTATTGAGGAGAGGTGATTAGACATGATATGATGCAACTCCGAGTTAATTACCGCGCACATGACCTTAGATAGGTGAATTGGAGGACGCGTTATTAGGGTAGAGCCTTAGTGGTAGCGGAGTGTTGTCTTGCTTTTTCGAGGATTTAGGCTTGGTGGTATTTGTCGTTGTACTAGCTGTATTTTGTTGTTATTGCTTTTGATACTTGTTTTCATCTGTTGTTTATTGTGTTTCGATTATTGTATTAATTTTTTGTTATTCTTGTTCCTTTCTTGTAGGTTTTGCACTGTTTTTCTTATTAGTTGTTATGTTTCCTTCCTTGTTTCCTTCTTCTTATACCTGAATTTATTGCACTTGAGCCGATGGTCTTCTAAAAACAGTCTTTCTGCTTCCACAAGGACCTTTCTCATACCCCACTTATGAAATTTCACTGAGTATGTTATTGTTGTATTACTCTTTTTTCATTATATAAATCTTTCTCAACCTTTATTAGAATAAAGTAAAATTCAAAAAAATGATTTCTTAATTTTCAAAAATAACAAATATTTTAGATCAATTATTTTTTATAATCATAACAACTAAAAGGGTACTGGGAGGGAGTAGTTAATACTGGAAATTACTTTTCTCCTCTAACCCCTGATTTTGATTAGAGTTCAAATTACATGCATTGAAATAATATAAAAATATATATTACTTTAACATATATTTGAAATAACATTAATTAGTAATCTAAAAAAATAATAATCAATCTATCTAAATATACTTTTTTTCGTTATATTTTGGGTCTAAATATACCTTTGTATTATTAGAAATAGTTTAAATATAACCCTCCCATTATATTTTCGGTTCAAATCTACCCCTTATTATACTTTTGTGTTGATTTAAATCAACCCCCCCCCCCCTCCCTTTCCTTTTGTAAAGGCAATTTATCCTTTTTTTTTTACAAATGGATAGGTGATGAGCTTTAAAATAAAAATAACTCATCACCAAATGTAAATATTTGCGCAGTTCACTTTACAAGTTCACCTATTTAATCCATCTCCAGTCCACTCCCTCGATTCATACAAAAATAATCTACATATTCATAATTTATACCCCTGTCATCTAAACCTTTCATTGGACTCACAATGAATACACTTCTTTACAGAAAATTTTTGAACTTTTGATATATAAGAAAAATTATTTTCTTTCTGCCATCATCTTTTGGTCTTATATCAGATGTTAAAACTTATACTTGAAATAATCAGCCAAGCAAGATTATCATATATAAATGCAGGAAAAAAATTCCTTATCTGATAAACGGATCATTGTTGTCAATAGAAAAGTATTCAGAAATAGGTGGAGCAAAGACTTTAAAAAGTTTGGATTTATGAGAAGCGGATCATTAAAAAAGTGAAGAAAAGAAAATTGAAGACTACAAGAAAAGAAAAGAACTTAAAGTGGAGGAAATTGAGATTGTTTAAATAGGCGAGTGTCAAATATAAGGGTAAATCAGCATAAAAATTTAATGGGAGGGGTATATTTGGACCCAAAGTATATCGAGAGAGGTATATTTGGACTGAAAGTATAACAAGGAGTATATTAAAATAATTTCTAATAGTATGGGGGTATATTTGGACTCAAAGTATAACGAAAAGGGTATATTTAAACCCAAAGTATAACGAGAGATATATTTAAACTATTTCTAATAGTACAGGGATATATTTGACCATTCTCCGATAAAATAAAACAAATTCCTTAAAATTTAGAAATTGAATTCCTTGCTAGTTTGTAGGACTAAGAAACACAAATTTCATAGGTGACATTTCACTCACTCCACACACACACCCCTCCGCCGCCCTCCCACACCCACACCAAGGGAGGAGCCAACTTAGGAGAGTAGGGGTTCATTCAAACCTCCTTCGACAAAAAAATTACGTTATTTAGGCATGAGTTAACATTATTTTTTATGTATATATAATAGATGATAAACTCTCTTCGGCTAATTCGTGTTTTTACTTCTTTCTATTTTAAACCCTCTTAATGAAATTCTGACTATGCCACTGACCCACACCCACCTCGACCTCCAAACCCAACCATACAACTGTTTGACTATACTATATATACTTCTTGACAATATTTTTCTGCTTACTTACTGAACATTAAAAAAATAAAAAAATAAATTACTTTTTTGTAATGACCGGGTCCGTCGTTACGGGTAAACCATTCGTGCCAATTTTTAGAGTTAAAAAACTTTGAATTTGGTAGTTTAAAATTCTGGGCTAGGCTAGTCTCGATCAGTTTTGGAGCGAAGTATGGTCTAGGAAAATCCGGGTGAGGTGTAACACCCCGGGTATTTTAAAGTGTCCTTACGTGCCTAAATTTCAAAATTTTACTAATATCGTGCGTGTTAGAAAATATTTGATCTAAATTAGAATTCAGTAAAAAGTTATATTTTTATGACCTTTTTAAAATATTTTAAATATTTATGAAAAAAAAAATCTTTAGTTACGATATATTTGTGTACGTATTTATTTTGTAAGAGTTTTTATAATTATTAATATTTTAACAGAGATATAAAGTCTAGATATATGGAGAAATTATTATCATAATTTAGTAATCCTTATCTAAAGAATCCTTCACCGTTTATATTACCTTACGTATAAAAGGCAATAAGCAGGCAGCAGGTCGACATGTCTGCTTGTGCTGCCTGCTTATGCTACCTGCTTGGATATTTTCTTTTATATTTTCTCCGTTTTAATTTGTTTATCTTACTTTTATTTTTAATCTATTATATATTTAAAAATTACGTAAAAAATAGTATAATTCACAAAAGTTAATAACTTAAAATATTTAAAAGATATAAAAAATTGATTGACTTTCAAAATTTTATTACTGCTACATTAATTGGGACAAAAGAAAAAGTACTATAAATTATAATAATTAACAATTTAAAATATTTAAAGGGTGTATAAAAAAATTTAGTTGGCTTTTGAAATTGTATCAATGACACATAAATTAGTACAAAGTGAGTAACATATATTATTTGAAAATTACATAAAAAGTATTATAAATCTCAATAGTTAACAACTTAAAATACGTAAAAACTATGTAAAAAATTTGATTGACTATCTAAATTATAAAGGGCAACAAGGAGGCACGAGGTAGGCAGCAGGTCGACATGTATGCTTGTGCTGCCTGCTTATGCTACCTGCTTGGATATTTTCTTTTATATTTTCTCCGTTTTAATTTGTTTATCTTACTTTTATTTTTAATCTATTATATATTTAAAAATTACGTAAAAAATAGTATAATTCACAATAATTAATAACTTAAAATATTTAAAAGATATAAAAAATTGATTGACTTTCAAAATTTTATTACTGCCACATTAAATAGGACAGAAGAAAAAGTACTATAAATTATGATAATTAACAATTTAAAATATTTAAAGGGTGTATAAAAAAATTTAGTCGACTTTTGAAATTGTATCAATGACACATAAATTAGTACAAAGTGAGTAACATATATCATTTGAAAATTACATAAAAAGTATTATAAATCTCAATAGTTAACAACTTAAAATAAGTAAAAACTATGTACAAAATTTGATTGACTATCTAAATTATAAAGGGCAACAAGGAGGCACGAGGTCGACATGCCTGCTTGCATATTTTCTTTTATATTTTCTCCGTTTTAATTTGTTTATCTTACTTTTCTTTTTAAAATCTATTATATATTTGAATATTACGTAAAAAGTACTACAAATCACAATATAACAACTTATAATATTTAAAAGACATAAAAAAATTAGTCGACTCTCAAAATTTATCAGTGCCACATAAATTGTGACAGAAGAAAAAAAATTATAAATTACAATAATTAACAACTTAAAATATTTTTTTAAATAACAACAAGCAGGCACGAGGTCAACATGCCTGCTTGTACTGCCTGCTTGCATATTTTCTTTTATAGTTTCTCCATTTTAATTTGTTTTAGCACAAATCACAATATAACAACTTAAAATATTTAAAAGACAAAAAAATTAGTCGACTCTCGAAATTTTATCAGTGCCACATAAATTGAGACAGAAGAAAAAAGTACTATAAATCACAATAATTAAAAACTTAAAATTACCTTACTTATAAAGGAGGATAAGCAGACAGCTGGTCAATGTACATGCTTGTGTTGCCTGCTTAGATATTTCCTTTTATAATTTCTCCATTTTAATTTATTTATCTTATTTTTAAAAATCTGTTATATATTTAAAAATTACATAAAAATTAGAATAAATCACGATAATTAACAACTTAAAATATTTAATGACATGAAATTTTTTGCCTGCTTGGTTATTTCCTTATACTTTCTCCATTTTAATTTGTTTATCTTAGTTTTCTTTTCAATCTATTATATATTTGAAAATTGCTTAAAAGGTACTATAAATCATAATAATAGCAACTTAAAATATTTCAAAAACATAAAAAAATTAAACGACTCTCAAAATTTTATTAATGCCACATAAATTGGGACAAAAAAAAAAGTACTATAAATCGCAAACAATTAAGAACTTAAGATATTTAAAAGATGTATAGAAAATTTAGTTGACTCTCAAAATTGTATTGATGCCACATAAATTGACACAGAGGGAGTAACATATATTATTTAAAAATTACGTAAAAAATATTATAAATGATAATAGTTAACAGCTTGAAATATCTAAAAACTATATAAAAAATTTGATTGACTATCTAAATTCTATCTGTATCACATAAATTAACAAAAAAAGCGTAACATGTATTGGGCCCGTGAGCAGGGGCTTCGATATCTAGTTTTTACATAAGTGACAATTAGGGATTTGTCTTATATATGACCAATTAATGTTAATTTATAGAATTTGGTATATATATCCTTTTGACTTTCTTCACTTTGAAGTAACTTACCTAGCATTTGAAAGAGTTGCTGCCAGCGTTTTCATATATAGAGAAGGCTAAGTAATTTCCATTCAACCTCTCTCTCTCCCTATATCACTATACAGATACTTATTTTCTCGTCCGAGCTAAGCTTCATAATTTCTTCATTATTTTATCGATCTGTGTATTGTGTGGATTCCGAACATAGAAAATCATAACTTTGGCCAAGGAAAACGGGTAGATGGAGTTAGTGGTGGCTTCGAGACGCAGGCGCTAAGGTATGTAAAGGCTCCTCTTTTCTTTTCTTGGCATGATTCCTTGATTCTAGCGGTTATAAATTTATCGTGCTTCTGAAGTATTAATTGTAGAGCTTTAGAATTATTATGGTGTTGTATTCCTCTTATACCATTATTTCTCGTCATGAATTCATATTCGATAGTATCGGCTCCGTGTCGAGTGGGAAGTAGTAACTACTTATGTAGTCTTGTTGATAAGCTGACTTGGGGCGAGCATATCTCCCAATATATAAAGAGTTAGAGGCCTAGTATATGTCGAATTAAGGGTCTTTGAGTCTAGTTTCTAGAACATCAAACCGTTCGTCCATACGACGTCAGATTAAAAAGTTATGACCATTTTACCACAGACTGTCCGGGCAAAATCGGGTAGTGCCCAAATTATCATAAAATTATGTTTTGACTTAGTTTGGATATAGTAACGGTGCTGGGTCCTTCTAAGAACTTGTTTAGTTTAGGATTCCAAAGCTTTTGTCGTGGTAATCTCCCTTCTACGACCCTCCTATGAAATTCCACCTTCTAGAATCTTTTTATAGACTGTCGAACCAAGAAGCGGTGTTTTGGATATCGTGGATCCGAAAAGCCCTTTTTTCTCGTTAAGTTGGGTCATCATTGTTGTATATTGATGGTGTTAAAGTGTTGGAGTGATTGGTGAGTTGGTGCGCTTCTTCTCGGAGTCGCGTACGGCAGTTGTCAGATTGAACAGTGTGAAATACACCTTGTTAGATTGTCTCGGGAGCTCACCGCTCTTGTGAAGCGTTGATAGTTTCTTGTAGTTATTATTAGATGTGGGTCTAGTAGGAATTGTGATATCAATCGTTGAGTTAAAGTGGGTTGGTCGTAATAACGACTTTAACGCCTTACTGATTGACTGTGGTTCGTTCCTGCGGTCTTGTTGATTCTTGTAGTTGTGTTACGATAAGTTGATCGAGCTTCACAGAAACACCTTTGAGATTCAATTGAATGGCTTGTTAAGTCCATCATTATTCTTGGCACGTTCCTTTATATTCATAGTATGTTAAGGCTAAACTTCGTCCTTCCTTTGGGCACGAATTTTAGAAAACTCCTAAATCGTCAAATGCGATATTTTACTATTTTATTGCTAGAAAGACCATTTGTGAAAGACATTAGGATCACAACTGAAGTATTTTCATGATTCAATTATGTTGATATTCTACTTGTTCGATTATATAGGGTATCCGACATCTATATGTCATTTTATCGACTTCCTTGACTATATGTCCATATGTATCGATTTTTATTCTTCTTTAAGAATTTACAACCATTCGTCCTTCCTCGGTAAAATACTTTTTGAAAAACTCTAAAATAATATGTCGATTTCCAAAACTCTCAAATGTAACTCGTATGTTTAAACTACTAGAGGACTCGGTTTTTGAAATACTTTCTTTTGCAAATTATTCGGGAAATATATATAGAAAATAAGTGAAACACCTTAAGCTCTCTATGAACATCCTTAGGTTTAAGTTACCTTTCAAAAGTCAAGTTAAGTTTTCAAGTTTATTCTAAAAACACACGAGGTTCTATGAGGCCTTTACATGTTATACCGAAGTGATTACGAGATTATGAGAATAAAGAGTACCAGCGGGTCAAGATTGGCAACATGATTATGATGATATTCCTGCATTACGCATCCATGACATGACATGCTATGCATCAGACTCTCGAGCTATAATCGGGAGGTATGGGGCCTATTACCTATATTTATATGTATGAGATACAGATGGCCACGAGTTGGCAGATATGATCCCGGTTAGCTACCGGAAGACACTACCATTGCTAGCAGTTGGTTGTGTACGACATGCATTTGCATTTATATATATGTATTCATGATATATGATTACGCGGGCATACCATGCATATTTGATTTCTATAAGGTCAGATGTCGGCCATGGAGGCTATCAGAGTTTCAGTTTCACGTGGTATCTCTTTTACCCTTTTTACAAAAGCTATTTATGATTCTACGTTCCACCTTACATACCAGTACATTTATATTCGTACTGACGTCCCGTTGCCTAGGGACGCTGCATTTTTGTTTCGTGCGTGCAGGTTCAGGTAGGGATTTTGATTAACCCCTCTACTAGGATTCGGGGTTCAGCGATGAGTTGGTAAGCTCCACCTCTTCCTGGAGATTTTATAGAATGTTTACTTTTGTTGTACAGTTTGGGTATAGTCGGGTCCTTGTCCCGATCAGTGCATATAAAACTCTTAGAGGCTATTGTGGACACAATATTTTGGGTTTCTTTCTGTAGTTTCCAGTCTCCAGTCCCTTAGGCTGGCATGTATAAGCAAGTATGTATGTATGTTTTCTGTTGCGGCCTAGTCGGCCAGTCAGTACTTCATTATTTTTTTGGCTTGACTACCTTTGTCTATATGACATATGACATGTTGTATTCAGGTTATGACCTTAATGTTCCAGGCTTAGTATTTCAGATGCCATGCTGCCCGACACTATGGACCCACAATTGAGTCAATTAGTATGTTTCTGTGGCTAACTCGGTCAAATAAGGTATCGAGTGTCAGTCGCGCCTCTCCCTAGTTTGGGGCGTGACATGGAGGATTGGATTTAATGTCGTGATTCAAGCTAGTTTTTCTCGTAGCCAACACATAAAGGAGTCCGGGGGACTTTTCAAAATCGAATTTGGGTAAGTAGAACTTTTGAAATCGAGATTGACGTGAAGGGATTGTTCCAGGACGTCGGGAAAATAAGTTTGTTGTAAAATGGACTAGTTTTGAAGATTTCACGACTTTCTGTCCCTTGTCAACCACTACAGTGGTTGACACTCCGCCATAGAGACCTCCACTGTAGCAGAGAAATTACTGCTACAGCGGAAGTCAACGTCGGTCAGCCTCCGCCATAGCGGACGACTCCGCTACGGCGGTACCGCTATAGCGGAGCGGACCGCTATAGCAGAGCTTGATGGAATTTAATGTAGAAAATTCTCCAAAATAGTTCAGTTTTTCTGCAACTCATTTTGGGAGAAGAATGAGGCGATTTTGGGCGATTTCTATCGATTTTCCATCATTTTTCATCCTAAAGGTAAGGATTCTACTCCTCAAACTCCGTGGTATCTTTCATATGCTATAGAATTGCTAGGGGTGGACTTGGGGAAAGGTTTGGAATGACCTAGGAATGGTAGAATCCGGGGAAAAAGGGAATTTTAGGGTGCTGGAGTTCTTGGGTCTTGATCCTTGTTAATGGGTAATGATCATTTAGCCATAATTCTCTAAGGGAATCCGTAAAAATGATGAATTTAGGTAAATTAATGGTGGAAAAGCCCGGAAATGGGTGGAATGATCATGGTTGGCCTGGGGTTTGGAATTTTTCATAATTCGGGTAATTTGTAGGTCATAAGTATTGATTTTTGGTTACTGTGTATTGTTTCTAGACCAAGAACAAGCAAGGGATCCTGAAAGGGGAAAAACTCTGGCACTGTAGAGTTTGCTTATTCGAGGTAGGTGATGGTTATTGGCTTATTGCTTCCTGTATGCACTGTATATTTGTGTACTTCGATCTTAGTATTTGTATGATTTGCATTGCTTAGGGAATGATTTAGAATGTCCAAAAGTCCTTTTTCTCAGTCTTGTGAAATGAACTAGGTGTATTGCTTATTGGTTTATAAGTGTTGATTGTTCATTGTTTGTGACTGTGGATTTATGTGACATTCGGTTGGCTCAGGTACCACGCCTGGTACGGGATAACACTAACGGTTGGCTCGGGTACCACGCCTGGTACGGGATAATACTAACGGTTGGCTCAGGTATCACGCCTGGTACGGGTTTACTACGGGTTTACTTTCTTGTATTCTGCATCTTTATTAATAGTTCCCTGAGTGGACCGGGTTGTGATTATGAATTGTGGTTGTGTATTTTGATCCTTAAGAAGCAGGATTGTTATATTGTGTTATGAGTTTTGGTCTTGGTGTAGACCGGGTTGTATGTATGACACTTAAGTGTTGTCTAGAGGGGATCCAGTGTGGGTCAGGGATATGTAACGGGATATGACTGTTATTGATCATAACTGTGAAGTGGTTTACATGTGGGACAAGTTAGGAAGAGACTTGTAGTCTAGGATTATTTGTTGACTTGCCTATGTGTTTTCTGTACTCTTACTTGATTTTTGTACTACTCATACATTGTTTAATTGAAACTGACTGATGATCCTACCAGTACACGGTGGTTGTGTACTGATATTGCACTTGCTTGTCTTTTTGTGAGTAAAGAAAATCTTCTGGCGGTTGACGCACGACCTCACTTGTAGGCCAGACGTTCCGAGATATCAAGGGTGAGCTATTCGACCGAGCTGCCTTGGTATCCATCTAGTTGAGTTGTAGCCCATTTGTTCGGGCTTAGACTATTTCTATATTTGGGGTTGCATCCCCGTACTCTAGTTTTTTATAGATGTTTTTGGTACGATGACTTTCAGATTCTAGGGAGGGATTTCCGCAGTTTATTTGCTTTATAGAGTTGATTTTATTTATGATTAAATGCTAGTTTACATTTATGCACTGGTTTTAAGCTGTTAGGCTACGCTAAGAGTTGGACTCTATTGGTTCGCTCATCCGGGGATTGGGTGGGTGCCACTCACGACGTTTGGATCGTGACATTATTTTTATAGAAAAACATTTTCCATAAATACTTTTTGGCGAAAAACATTTTCCTCCGTGTCAAAACACGTCCTTCGTTCAACAATATAAACTACCACACTTTGGACTACTGTCTCCTACTATATTGGACTAGCTAGCAGTGTTTTTAAGCACCAATGATCAGTATTCAGTACAACAAAAAGTTTAAGAAAGATTTATTCCACTCAAATACTATAAATCAAGAAGAACCTTCAATTGAAAAAACTCCAAAGCCTAAAAATCAAATATACTGTCGGATTAAATTAACTCAAAGATACTCACAGCTCGAATGGCTTTATGCTATACGATGTGTTAAACATAGTTGTTTGACAGAAAACAAAAAAAAATTCCATAATTACAGTTACGACTATAAAGGTTGCTTAAAATTGTAAACATTTGTAATTTCCAACTCTGAAGTTTGGGTTCGAGTCATCAAAGGGACAATGTGAGGAGCTCTTAGGGAGGAGTTAAAAAAAAAATTAAGTTACTACATGACTCATCACCTCATTGGTTTATGTGGAAATTTAACTTACTCTGTACACTCTTTTTTTTTCTTTTTTGCTCCCGCCCCACTACTAAGGAGGATCAATAGTGTTTTTATTACTTTTAAGTGTGACTTGAACCCCTATATTATCTGAGTATTTATGGACACTAATGCCCAAAAATGGGCTTTTCTTGTATGTCTCCAAACTTCGGATAAAGAAAGTAAATCAAGCCCCACACTATTACTCCTTAATCTCCATACTCATCTTGTCGAAATATATATTCACTTTGATACGAAGCACGCACGTACGGTTGCTTCTCTGCTTCTGCCTTGAGGATACAAGCTTCGTCGAACTTCATTTGATCATTGTATTATTTATTCTTCTATATTTACTTTATGTATGTTTGTGTGCTAATTAACCACTGATATACCACAACATACACGAAAAGAAGTTCAAGAATGGCATGGCTAGAGAAGTATTTACAAAAGATGAGTGGGTACTGAGGAAGGAGAAAAGGCCAAGAAGATGAGGTAAAACATGGTAAAAAGTGGAATGAAGAGAAGCCAAAGTGGCGGTGGCGGAAGGGGTGGCAGAATCAATGGCAATACTAGAAGACATAGCGTTAGAATCGCCATGAAAAATATAACCCATATCTTCAGATTTTTCAACATCAACTTCTTGAAATCTTGAATTTCTTACTAGTATATACTCTTCACCCTCAAACGTGTACATCATCTTCTTCCATTTTAGAATTCGCTTTTATTGGTATTATATCTGCTGCTTGAGTGAAAGTGGGAATTTTTTTTTAGTTTTTGTATGAATAATGAAGGTGAGTGTTGAATTTTATGGAAGGAAAAGAAGTTTCTAAAACAAGAGATGTGGTCATTGTCAAGGCACAAGTCAAGGCCAACATCCTAATACGTACGCATAATATAATTAATATCAACGTTTAGGGTTAGATTCATTGTACAAGGAATTTAAAATGTTTTATAAAAGCACCACGTGGAAAGAAATTATATATTTTTACTAAAGTTGGATAGATTTATCTTTAGCCTTTAGTTAAGACATTTGTTTAATCGAATAAACCTAGGCCATTTGATACTTAAATGGACAAGTGGCATATAAATAAGTACGACGTTGGGCTAATAGAATAGAGAGAGAACAAGAGAGGGGTTATATTTTTGAAATTTAAATTTTATGATATTAAACAATTCATGATTATTTATTTGTATGTGCGTGTTATTAAATAGTATAATAACAAAAAACAACCAATATATGCTGTCAAGGAGCATCTAAAGAATCTGCACACAAAAATTTAGAGACATAGTCCGACAATAATCGAAAATAATGTTGTAAGTATAATAGAAATGTCACTGCAATCTGAAAATAATTGGCTTACTTTAACTTGACACTACTGTAACGAAAATTAGTATGGTCTCACCATAGCGCTAGTAGTAAAATCTGCACAGAGCAGTGAGTGAATTTTGTGAACCTAAGCCTAGTGAAATCATCGATCAGCTCCTCCATCTTACCCCTCAGAGTAAGTCTTACGATGCATGAAGGGAACAATAATAATAGATATCAATACATTAAAGTAAAACAAATGACAAGTAGCAAACATGTACAAGTCAAACCACATCCAGTAACAAGCCATGGACCCTCTTGACTAGAATTACTAGACCTAATAATCTAACCATGGAGACGAGAGAGATCCACTAGACCAAAAACATATGGACCCTCACTGATGCCACACATATTTACTAGACTTAAATTAATGGGCCCCACAAATACTATAGGTAGGTTTGATATAAACCTGTCAACTGGGCCGGTCTGATCCGGATCGGACCGGTAAGACCGGCCCAAATAGAGAACCGAACCGCTTGGCCCAAGACCGAAATAAGGACACCGGGTTCGTGGGCGATAACGTGGGCTGGGCCGTCCAGGCCCAGGAAATTACATGGAGTGTCCTCAAAAATGAGTGGTCTTCAATTTATGCCCCTCATAAGAAAAGTCTTTAAAAAATACCCTTCCTTCCTTTTTATGTATAGAACATATACATTTTTGCCCCTCTACACCATAACTCTCCATGTTCATTTGTTTCTCAACTCTTAATTTTTATTTTTCTTTTATCTTTTTAATTTTTTATCTTTTTTCTTTTTTTTTCTTTTCTCAATTTTTTTTTAATTCTCGTTTTCTTTTTTCTCAACCTTTATTTTTTATTTTTATTTTCTCTTAACTTTTTTTTTGTTCTTTTTTTTCTCAACTTTTTTTTTTTTTTTTTTTTTTTTTTTTTTTTTTTTTTTTTTTTTTTTTTTTTTTTTTTTTTTTTTTTTCTTTTTTTTTTTTTTTTTTCTCTTTTTTTTTTTTCTTTTTTTTTTTCTTTTCTCTTTTATTCTTCTCTTTTTTTCTTTTTTCTTAACCTCTATTATTTTTTGCTAATGAACAAAAAAAGTTGGATAATCTGCAAAGAAGATCTTCTTTCTTTGAAATCGAAGTAAACTTAAGAGCGTGCTTTGTTGTTTGGAAGTCCTTTGGAACAAGTCTTGCCCCTAAGACAAATGTTATAGAACATCTCATAAATCAAGACACAATGAGGTAGTGTCAAGCCTTGCTTGTGGGGCATAACTTGTTTGAAAAATTCTTGAGCTAAGTCTTACCTCTAAGGCAAGAGTTATAGAGCATCTCATAAATTAAGACACAATGAAGTAGTGTTAACTCTTGCCCATGGGGAATAACTTATTTTTTGGGAGGCCCTTGGGCTAAGTCTTGCCTCTAAGGCAAACGTTATAGAGCATCTCATGATCAAGACATAATGTGCTAGTGTCAACTCTTGCCAATGAGGCGTAACTTGTTGTTTGAAAATCTTTGAGCTAAGTTTTGCCTCTAAGGCAAGAGTTATAGAGCATCGCATAAATCAAGACACAATGTGGTAGTGTCAACTCTTGCCCATGGGGCGTAAATTTGGAAGTCCTTGGGCTAAGTCTTGCCTCTTAGGCAAGCGTTATAGAGCATCCCATAAATCAAGCACAATATGATAGTGTCAACTCTTGCCCATGGGGCGTAACTTGTTGTTTGAAAGTCCTTGGGCTAGAGTTATAGAATGTCTCATAAATCAAGACACAATGAGGTAGTGTCAAGTCTTGCTCGTGGGGCATAACTTGTTGTTTGAAAATCCTTGAACTAAGTCTTGCCTCTAAGGCAAGAGTTATAGAGTATCTCATAAATTTAGACATAATGAATTAGTGTGAACTCTTGCCCATGGAGCGTAACTTGTATTTTTTAAGAGGTCTTTGGGCTAAGTCTTGCCTCTGAGGCAAGTGTTATAAAACATTTCATAAATCAAGACACAATATACTAGTGTCAAGTCTTGCTCATGAGCGTAATTTGTTGTTTGGATGTTTTTGGGCTAAGTCTTGCCTCTAAAGCAGGAATTATAGAACATCTCATAAAAAAAATAAAGGTCAAAAATATTGATCAAAAAAAAGAGAAAAGAAAAATTAAAAACCAAAGAAAAAATAAAAAAATAGAAGTTGAGAGAAAAAAATAAATATTGAGAAAAAAAGAAAAAAATGAAGAAAAAAAGACAACAAAAAATAAAGGTTGAGAAAAATAAAAAAAATAAAAAAATAAAAAATAAAAGGAGAAACAAATAGAATTGAGAGGAGAAAAGAAAAAAAATAACGAGATTGAGAAAAAAGAAAAAAACGTAGAAGGAAAGAAGTAAAACACAAAGATAAAAAAAGTTGAGAAAAAAAGAATAAAAAATAGAAAAAAAAAAAGAAAAAAAATAGAAATAAAAAAAAAAATATATATATATAAAAGTTGAGAGACAAATGAGCATTGAGAGTTATTTAAAAATATTTGAGGTGTAGAGGGGAAAAAAGGTAGTTGCTCTATACATAAAAAACAAGGAAGACTATTTTTGTAAGACCATTTTTATGGGGGGCAAAAATGCAAAGTCACTCCCTTTAAAGGGCATTTGTGTAGTTGTCCCGTCCAGGCCTGGCAACCCGGGAGACCAGCCCAGTTCTGAGATCGAACCTGGCCCACCGGTGCACCCGACCAGACCGGCCCGAGTAAGTTAAATTTTTTTATTTATTTATTTTTCGTTTGATTTGGGCTGATGCAGGACTGAGAGGCCACATGGGCCGCTGTCAATAGGCATGTTGTGCGCCTCTGGCAGGCCCTAGCCTCTATAATAGCCTTTTCAGGCTATGAGGAAATATCAACATGACAATTCACAATTCAATATAATAGCCTTGGCAGTTGGCAGGCCTTTGTTGAATATTGGTCCAACGGTTACAATGCCGTTTGGGCCAACGTTCAATTCTTCTCCATTTTAAAAATTCACCCATTTTTCATATATAAATACCTTCTAAATTTCATCATTTTTATTACAAAATACTTCTCATTCTCTCTCAATTTTCTGATTTTCTCTCTTGATTTCTAGCAATATCTACTTTATTATTTTGCTATCAACAACATCAAATTGGAAAAAGTTTAAGTGTTCAATTCATCAATTTACGGTTGCTTAATTACTTGTTTGTCTCCGATAATTTGGTATAATCGTTCTATCTCTTACTTTAATTAGTATATTGTTTGTTGAATATCTTTTTGTATTAATTTTTGCGTATTTAATATTTATTAATTTAATTTATAAAATGGATAAAGTAAGACAACTTGGTAAAAGTTTTAAAAATTTATGTCCCGGAAGTAGTAGTGGTAGTAAGAAAAAAATTACTTCTGGTAGAGGTAGTACAAGTGGTAGAAATAATTATTCTCGTGTGCCTCCACTATCACCTAGTAAGATAGGAAAACGAGATATTCCTGTTGGTGCACATGATATGAATTATTTTGAAGCACAAGAAAATTATGGAATTGAAGAAGAAAATGAAGTTGACGTAAGTGTACATAATAATAATAATGATGATGATGGTGGTGATGATGATGAACCCACTAGTCCCGTTATTGATAATGCTCAATCTCGTACTCCTAATCTTCCTCCACGGCCTAGAAAGCCCCGTAAATTAACTAGTGTTGCATGAAATTTTATACTAAATTAGAAGAAACAACTCTTGTTGAATGCAATCTTTGTCATAAACAATATCAGCATAAGATCGGGGGTAATTTCGGGAGGAAGGGTCAATTGATGAGACATTTGAGAATCGATCATGTAGTCTGGGAAGAACTTTTAAAACAAGGTGGGGCTGGTGGAACACATAGACAAACTAAAATGAACCCACATACCGGTAAATTAGTTGGGACGTATAATAAAAAGAAAGACCGTGAAGAGTTAGCGAAAATGATAGCATTGGGTTGTTTGCCTTTCACGTTTGCTTCTTCTGATGCTTTTGTTCATTACATACAATCTATTTATAACCCAATGTTTACCGGTATTCCTAGAAATACTTGTCGATCAGATATTTTTAGACTACATGGACAATATGCATTTTATTTACGTTGGTTATTAACAAATCTTCCATGTAGAGTTTCTCTTACTTCTGATCTTGGTCGTGCGGTTAATAAAAATAATTATTTAACAATTACTTGTCATTGGATAGATAATAATTTTTTCATGCAAAAACGTATTTTGGCATTTCGATATGATTAAGATCGTAGGCATACTGCAGATTTTATTTCTAAATCTATGTATGGCTTTTGATAATGCATCTACAACACCGTTGCTATTGATGATTTAAAAATTATGCTTACTCCTCCGTGTGTAAAAATTTTTCATGTTAGGTGTGCTTGTCATATATACAATCTAATTGTAAAAGATGGTCTTGATTTTTTTGAACCTGTGATAGAAAAAATTAGGCATGCAGTTGGTTTTATTCAAGGAAATAATAGAAATGTTAGACTTACTGAATTTAAAAGAAAATGTAAGGACATTAATCTTAGACCAAGATTAATGCCTGAAGAAATAGACACTAGGTGGAATTCTACTTTTAATTTTTTAAATACTTGCTATATTTATAAAGTTCCTATTACTACGACTTTTAACCAATATGCTAGTGAATTTCCTGAACTTATGTTACAAGAAGCCGATTGGAGAAAAATTAAAGATGTTGTTGATTTTTTAAACTCATTTTATTTAGCTACTGTTGAATTTTTCGGTGCTTATTATCCTACTGCTTCTAATATTTTAGCTTATATAGCCGATCTCTCTATATTGGTTAGTGAATATAAGCTTAAAAGAGGTTACTCGGAAGCTATCACTAAAATGATCGAAAAATTTAAAAAATATTTTTTTCCGATTCCACCTATTTACTTAGTTGGTGCTATTTTAAATCCATGTATGAAATTTGTTAATATGTGTAAATTTGTTGCTATGATTTATAAAAATTTAGAAATTAAGAATGATGAAATACCTATTATATCTGATGCTACTATTAATGCGAATATTTACATGAAAAATTTATTTAATCATTATGTTACCTTAGTTAATAATGCTACACCGACTCATAATGCTCCTTTATCTCATCCTTCGGACGAACCATCATCTTCCAAAGGACAGGCACAAGGTGTGCCTGCTTATGGTGTAACTAATTTATCTGTTTGGTCAAGATTACAGCCTACAACGCAAGGAAGCATAAATCGCGATGAGCTTAATTTATATTTGAGATCACCCGTGGAGGACTATAAAAATCAAACTCCAACACTGGAGTGGTGGAAGAACAATCAAAGACAATATCTCGTACTTTCAACATTGGCAGAGATGTGTTAAATGTTTCAATGTCAACCGTTGCATCAGAGAGCGCATTTAGTCAAGGAAGGCAGCAGCTCGGAGACAATCGACACTCATTAGGAAGCAATTCCATGAATATTTTAGTTTGCCTCAGAGATTAAATTAGAGCGGAGCGAAGAAATCAAGGAATGACAATTGAACTGGATGAAGAAGAACAACTTGAAGAAATAATGTCAATTGGAGATCCTTCAACACAATCAAGTCCAGCGTATGGAGTTGTTGATTTTGAAAATTATGATCCCATTCCTGCCCATGTTAATACGGAGGAATTAGAGAAAATGATTCGAAATATGTAGATTTTTCAATTTATCTATTAAATTTTCATTTTCTAGTTTTAGTTTATGAAGTTGGAGAAAAGTATTTGTAACCTTTGAATTTCAACTTCATTTTTCAATCAATATATTTTTAATAAAGTCAAAGGCTCATTGAGTCTTTGCATTTTTAATTTTTTTCTCTCATAAAATTTAAATTTTAATTCTTGTCTATCATCTATTTTATATATATTTTATATGTATAGTTAGTATATATTTGTT
Source organism: Jaltomata sinuosa (assembly GCA_003996215.1). Classification (NCBI taxonomy): domain Eukaryota; kingdom Viridiplantae; phylum Streptophyta; class Magnoliopsida; order Solanales; family Solanaceae; genus Jaltomata; species Jaltomata sinuosa. Next base: position 485,264 of record QJPP01001149.1, on the reverse strand, counting down.
ATATGTATATATTTTTTATATATTATATGTATATCATATTGTGAATATTCTATATATATCATATGTATATCATATTGTGAATATTCTATATATATCATATGTATATCATATTGTGATTATTCTATATATATCATATGTATATCATATTGTGATTATTCTATATATATCATATGTATATCATATTGTGAATATTCTATATATATCATATTGTGAATATTCTATATATATCATATTGTGAATATTCTATATATATCATATGTATATCATATTGTGAATATTCTATATATATCATATGTATATCATATTATCATGTATATCAACTATTATGTGTAGATGTTATGTATATTCATATAGTATATATTGTGAATATTTATATATATTATATGTATATCATGGATATCATCTATTTCGTATATATATATATATATATATATATAGTATATTTTATGAATATTATACTATTATAAATTTTAAATTTTAAATTTTAAAATTAATAACATTACACTACAATTTCTTTTAATTTTTTAATTCATTTAGATATTTGTCAATAACTAATATTTTTGAAATTCAAATTCACAAGGTATAGAAGTTATGTTGATAGCATACAAAGTTATAACTTAAATTTAAATTAAAACATACAAACTTACATAAATTGATAAAATTACATAATTAGAAATTAAAAACATAGAAACTTAAATTGCTAACATTACATGATTAGAAATTAAAAATATACAAACTAAGTACATTCAAATTTCATCCATGTGCTCGCGATTTAAATGTCTAAACATAATACCGGTGCTCCTTGTATCGAATAAATTAAATATTTTACCACAAATTTGACATTGAACTTGATTATCTTGTTTGTGAAAATATTTCCATGACAAAATTGGTGGAGGTGGAGGCGGAGGTGAAGGTGGAGGTGGAGGTGGAGGTGGAGGTGGAGATGAATTATTATCCATGAAAATTTGGAAAGATGAAAGAAATCAAGTTGAAACTTAAAATTTAAAATAAAATGATAGACTTGTGTCTAAGTGAAGTCTAAGTAGAAAGTAGAAAATGTGTGAGAACTGTGTGAAAAATGAAGAGGAATGTAGTATTATTTATAGATGGAGAATATTTTGAGAAGATAGAAAGATTTGAAATTTGAATTTCAAAATGAATTTCAAAATTCAATTTTCAAATTTCAATGCATTGAAGTTTGAACTTTAACTTTGAAATTTGAAGTTTGGAGTGTTTGGACTTAGAAATTTAAATTTTAAAATTTTGAATTTCAAATTTCATATTTTCAAATTACATGATTATAAAATATAAAATACTACTACACTAGTACACTATATGATTATAAAATATAAATATATAATTCAAATTTAAAATTTAAAATTTAAAACGATTATAATTATATCACACTTTAAAATTGATAACACTATATTACATGATTAGAACTCAATTTTTAAATTTAAAATTAAAAAAAAAAGTGGAGTGTTTGGAATGTAATATTATTTATAGATGGAGAATATTTTGAGAAGATAGGAAGTTTTGAAATTTGAATTTCAAAATTCAAATTTTAAATTTCAACTTTGAAAATTGAAATTTTAACTTTCAATGTATTAAAATTTGAACTTTAACTTTGAAATTTGAAGTTTGGAGTGTTTGGATTTAGAAATTTAAATTTTAAATTTTTGAATTTCAACTTTGAAAATTGACAAATTACATGATTATAAAATATAAAATATTACTACACTAGTACAATACATGATTATAAAATATAAATATATAATTCAAATTTTAAAATTTAAATTTAAAACTATTAAAATTATATCACACTTTAAAATTAATAACACTACATTACATGATTAGAACTCAATTTTTAAATTTTAAATTTAAAAAAAAAAAAAAAAAGTGGAGCCCTGGACTGCCCCCCAAACCCGGCCCATGAAAGGCCCATTTATTGAGCCCGGACCGGACCGGATAACCCGTCTAAATAATGGGTCACGGTCCTGGGCTGGGCTGGATGAGCATTTTGCTCAAAATAGGCCCGGACCGGACCGACCCATTTCGTCTGGACCCGGACATGTCCACACCCGAATACCGGCGGGCTGCACCTGTAATGGGACGGGTTGACCCGGACCGGCCCGTTTGACACTCTTAATTTGATATCGATATCGATTCAAATAACTTGCATGTACAATGTATAGTACAAAAAATAGCATCATCAAATAAATAACTTATGAAACCTATCAAATGAAAAAAAGTAACAATGTCAAATATCTCTAGCATGATTCATATCAATGCAACTCTAGGACGCATTGCTTAATTTGTTAAAAGAAAAGTTTTAAATCCTGATTCAAGTCTTGACGGTGTCATGTCAATCATCACAGAGTAAATAGGTCAAAATAGCATAAATAACCTCTCAAAATATATATATACTCATATTGTACTGAAATCATGATAGTGAGCTTGGGCTCAAATTCATATTATGAAACTATTCTGCTAGTGAGCCTCGACTCTAATTTATCTGAAAATACTTATGGTAAGCATTGATTCTAAATTTTTATGAACATGCTAAACTGGACTTTCAAAATAAGAATATAGTCTTCCTTTTCAAAATATATAAATATGCATAAGAGAAATTTGTAAACTGTTATGAAGTAGACTTTCACAATCATAAAATAATTTTCAGAGAAACATGGGATAACTGATGTCAAACATGAGATGAATTTCAAATCATTCGAAATAAACTCCATGAACATGAAATAGGATATAAATCACGAGATACAACTTCTGAAATTTCTACTATTTTCATGAAAGATTCAAGGAATATCATCAAGAGATAAAGAAGCTAGATTCTAGGATTCAATTAGAAAACTCTAGCTTTGATTCATGAAGTAAACTAAAATTGAGACATGCTTGTGAAAAAGAATAGGGTTCTCACACTGAAGGTTAGTCTGACATACTTGAGAGACTGAAGAACTTTAGAGAGAACTACTTGATTTCCTTCCCCGGACCTGTGAAGAGGAGTTCTTGAAACACTTGAGGTTCTGAGAGAGGAGAAGAAGAAGCGTAATGATTCTAAGTGTCCTCCTCAGTTAAAAGGGGTTTTTTAAAAGCGTATACTGAGTATCTAAAAGTTATAGGAAGAAAATACCCTTAAATGGGCGAGATGCAAAAGTTTCTGGCCAAAAAATGCCTTAGTGCTTCGTACTGTCAATGGCCTATGACCAACGCGCCGCACTTGTTGGCAAACTCCAGGGAGCGTTTATCCCAACTTTCCCTCAGTAAAACGTGCATAAATTTTTACTCAGAAGTCGAATTGATGAGCTCTTGATAGCATTGGAAATTAGACTCAAAGACCTTTAATTTGGTAGACATTAGGCCACGTAACTCTTTATATACTAGGATGAATGCTTGATTGAAGTTGACCTTAGTAAAATCTTATACAAAAATTTAATCGGTAGAGAAGCTTTCAACTCAACTTTGTGTTAGAGGTTTCTTATGACCTTAATTCACATCCAATACTCTTTCCACACTTAAGAATTGACCTTTACACCTAGGTACAATAAAAATTTATCAAGTTTGGGTCTAACTACAATCCTAAAACGGTTCAAATCTTAACCCAAAAGTTCATGGTGTTACATAAGGATTGATCAAGGAGAGAACGACGAAATGGTTTGGAACGTGCAAGCCACGTGAATTACTTTATTCCGTTAGTTTTATAAATTTTGACTAACAAAAGGATGCAACTTGTTAATTCTGGGAACAGCAAGGATGTGTTTGGTTTACAATGACATGTGAAGGATGTACTTTAGGTTATGAGTAAAGTTAAGGGATGTTTTTGGCCAAAAACTCGCACAGTTGCATAGCTTTTGTTTTTCATTTTTTGCTCAGCTGCATACAAGCACAACTTTTTCTTGCACTGTTTTTTATTCTCTGCACTACTACATAGTTGTACTATTTCTTCTTGCTCTATTTTTTATTTCTGCGTTGTTGCATAGCTGCACAACTTTCAGTATTTAAATTTTCTGCCTAGGTTTTTGCTAATTATTAGTTTCTGATCACTGCTCCATTTGTTTCTATTTTCTGCCCAATTCTGTTTAGTTGTGGTTCTTCAAAATAGATTCTAGGTTCTTGATTAATGCATCTTAAAGTTTTTTTAATTAATTTTTCTTATATTCTTGCAGCTTTTGTTAAAGTTTCTGGATAATTTATCCACTTGACGAAATTAAGACTGCTTTTGGGGTAAAAGGTTTAACTAATTCTAGTGTAAAATTTACATATATTACTATATTAATAGTTATCATTTTTTCAAAATTTGTACTTACAGATTTTGAAGATTGAAGTTACAAGTCAAGATGCAAATTTAGAAAATGCATAAACTTATTATTATTTTGCTATGAATGTTATGCAAAACTTGATATCATAGTCTAGCTCGGATGTTAGCTAAGATTTTTTGTTAAGCAAATATTAAAACTAACATCATGAGATGTTAACCAATTTATTGTAATTAATCACACACTCTCTCTCGAATTTGCTCAAAGTCTCTCTCTACATATATCATCTTTTGTTATTGAGATTTTCAGTAGCAATTTGATATTTATTAATAAAATTTATTTTTTGTGATATCAAACTCTAGGATCATTGGTGGTCAATTAGAGATCAGAACTATTGCTTATCTCTAATGGTCAATCTAAGATCATTGGTGGTCAATTAGTGACCATAATTATTGCTCTGTCTCTAAAGGTCAATCTAGGATTAGAAGTGTTGCTCGTCTTTAACTAGGACCAGAAATGTTGCTAGTCTCTAAAGATAATCTAGGACTAGGTAATTCTCGTCTCTAAAGATTACTATGATCAGTTGTTGTTGATCGCTAAAGAAATTTAACAACTAGAAAATAAAACTATTCATATATCGCTCAAAACCAAGAAAAATAGTCAATTTCATAATATGAACAAAATAAGAAACACAAAAAATATCTTCCACGTAGTCCATTTTGCATCTTTTTCTTTAACAAACCACAAATAACTTCATTGGCTTGATTTAGAAACTTAGCATCATGACATCTAAAGTATTTGCATCCACACTGCAAAAACACAAGAAATAAAACAGATGAACAAAAAAATCAAAAAGAAAAAATAAAATAGAAAATTAAATCGCAATTTATACTTATTTTGTTAAATTTACACCCATAATATCAACTATCTAAATTTCTTGGTATTCATGATATTTTTATTTCAACTTTAAATACGCAAGAAAAAATAAGAGGTCACCTTTTGGGTGAAATTTTACTCGATCAATACATGAAATATTATATGTTAATATAAAAAAAATTCACTTAATCATAATTTAAGATATTTTTTAATTTTATTAAATCACTTATCCTTATGATTAAGTTATATTAATTTAACGTAAACACTCAATAATTATTAATCATTTTCTGTTCTCCCTATGCCAAAAGCAACAAATAATTATCACGGTCCACGTCTGTCTCATTTGGTGAAACTGTCTTTTATGGATCAAAGTCATTTTTTATATTATTATTTCAACTTTAAATTTCACACTAGCCCCAACCAATATTAATTACATAATATTATTAATTTTTAGTACGATAAAAGATCATAAAAATATTATCTAAATTGTTAATATTATTATTAATATATGATATATATCGTTTATGAAAAATATTTTTTTCCACCATCATCAAACATCAAAAAAGAAATTCATAAACAGCGACTTGTCAAATCAAACACACACTTGAGGAGTGTAACTCATAGAAAAGCCATGCATGGGAGACTAAATAAATATTTGTGTAGCTATAAAAATTATGAAACTTAGCTATGACCTTAAAATCATGCTACAATATTGTGTGGCTATAAAAAAGTTCTCATTAACAATATAAGAAATATATTTTTTTTAAAAAGCAGTTTGATGCACTAAAACTTTTGATATGTGTAGGGTTCGGCGAAGGGCTGAACCACAAGGGTTTACTGTATGCACCTTATCTTGCATTTCTGCCAGAGATTATTTTCACGGCTTGAATCCGTGACCTCATTTTTATGACAATAATTTTATCAGTTACTCCAAGGCTCCCCTTCCAATATAAAAAATATAAAGTTAATTATTTTTAAATTTATAATTATATTTAAAAACAAGAAAGTGCAAGGAAATAGTAAAAGAATTCAAGTATTGAAAAATAAAAACAAAAAAACATATATGGCCAACTAGGGCTGCTGCTTTGTAAAGAACACACATATAACAAAGCCAAGTTGTGAATTCTAATGATACAATGATTCTTGAAAACAGTATGAATACATTTTTAAATCATTGTACAATGAATCTAACACCTAAACATTCATATAGTGCCTGTATTTGAGGTGACCTTTACTAGATGATATCCCCCATCCCTTTCATCTCTGTCGGAATTAGATTCAGAATTTAAATTTTATAAATTCAATCGTGACATCTTGAATTTAACATCTAAAGTTCTTAATATGAAATTTTCTATATTTTTAAAATATGAGTTCATACTTGCTATTTATTACAATTTTAATAAAATTTTACATATAAATTTAAACTCCGCGAAGTTAAAATTATTGAATTCGGATGAATCCGATATTATAAGGTTCACTCCTAACAAAAATCACTATTTTCCCATTGAAATTTCTCGCTAAAAATTGTTCAGTGCTATTCTCACAAATATTTTGATTGAATCAGTGAGAAAAGAAAAAAAATAGTAGTGTAAAAATTAGGAGCTTCCGAGTGTTTCAGTGAGAATCTATTTCGCAACATGCGTTTTCCCAATAAGCTGGTTCGATGGGAAAATCATGTTTTATAGGAGTAACATAAACTTCTCATTAATTAATCCACGATGAGAAAAATCTCTATTTCTAATAATGGTTGCATCTGTCTCTGCATTCCCCCCCCCCCCCCCCCTCTCTCCCCCCTCCCTTTTATTTACAAACTCCATATTCATCTTCATCACCATCACTCCATTCCACCTTTCGTTCAGGTCCTACTTTAGCTAGACAAATTTCACATGAGGTAAAACAGATAGATATATATTGAGTGTGTATATATATATATATACAAGAAAGCAAATAGTGAAATAGAAAGAAAATTAGATCCAAAAAAAACCCTTTGGCACACTCATTACATCTCATTCCATTCCACCTATCTTGCTTCTCAAATACAATTAGAAAACCAAATAGAAATATAGAAAGTAAAGAGGAAAAGGCATGATTAGAAGAATTATGCGCAACACATTTTAATTCATGTGGATTTAAGTTCAAAGCGTCCAATATCACTAGTTGGACTATGATGTTACACTTAGCTTCATCGTGTTACGAAGAAGATAACGATGTACATGATTGAGGTTCGTTGGACATGTGGATTGAGTTGGTTGTTAAGATGAAGAGTACGTCAAAAAGAAGTTTTAATTGAAGGATCAAGTTCATGATGAAGAATATAAAACGTATAATTATTTGTTAATCATCAAAATCCGAAGAAGTTGATGGTGAAGAATATTAGGCGTATTTGTGTTATAGCTTTCATGGCGATTTTAACGCTATGTCTCTTGGTATTGCCATTGGTTCTGTCACCTCTTCCACCACCGCCGATTTTGCTTCTCTTAATTCCGGCTTTGCTCTTGGTTTTCCTCATCTTCTTGGCCTTCTCTCCTTCATTGCCACCAACCGATGAGCCAATCAAGTTAATTTCATAGATGGTCAGTTAACTTTTGTTTTATTGTATTAGAGTTATATACTTTCAAAAATCACTCAACTTTATTTTCTGAAACAAAACAATCGTTCAATTTTATCTAAGAGTCACAACAAGTCATTAAATAATATTTTTTTTGTTTCCTCCTGATGACGTTTTGTTATTCTTAGAAAAGTTAAGTTATTTTTTTGTTTCCAAAAATTTGTTGAGTGATTTTCGTATCAAAATCTTGAAAGAAATCCTCAACATGGACATGAAAGTAAAAGTGAAACAAGATTTTAATTTTAATTTTTGAAAAAAAGGTCATCCTTTGATTTTTAGGATTTCAAATTATGTCTTATTTATTTTGTGGAATCAAAGCATTATTCAGTGGTGGATGCTAATTATTGACTCTGGGTTATTTAATTTCATGAGGATCTATCGAAAATTATTTTTCTACCTCTCAAGGTAGGGGTAAGGTCTTGTACCCTTCCCATGAGATGATCAACTTTTAAGCTAGGCCAGATTGTCGTTTTAAATATTTTCTAGATTATATTGTACCAATCTATAATGTTGAACACTTTTATTGTACATATTAAGTGAATATCTAAGTTGATTTTAGTAATTAGAGGTTGTCATTTCTCAAGTAATAATCTCTTTAATTAGTTCATATTAAGTGAATTATTGGGGTATGACACACCCCTTAAGAAAAATATTTAAGGACATAAATTAAAGACTATTTGTTACTATTACCCTTTTGATTATTTTCAAACTATTATTCTCCTAAAAAACGTAAAGTAATTACAAACCCCACTAAAAGAAAGTGTAAATATATAAGAAAAAGTCTCAACGATTCTCTTGAACTTCGAATAATTCACTTATTTTGAACTATAATAAAAGTTTCAACAGTTCACTTAACATGAACTAGAAGGAGTCTTATTGCTTTTAAAAAGTTTTAGGTCAGTATTTGAGTTCCACCATATGGTTATTCATAATCCTCACAGACTTGATAGTATTTTGTATAAATGACTTATGAGTAACTACAAATGTGTTTTCATTTAACTTTCTCCGTAGTGCACGTAATTAATTGTGCCTTTGTTCATATAATTATAATAGTCTGATTCTATTGAGTGTGATATCGATCCGTCATCTACAAAGTGATTTTTGAAAAAGTCTTTAAAGGACTCCTCGTCTTTAGTTTCAAAAGGTTTAATGAATAGTTTTTTTCTCTGCCTACCACCCATGGAAAGACAAACTACACATGATGTGAAATTGTTTCCGAAACCATGTTCATGCTTATAAGAAATGCATAGCTAGCTTCTGTGACAATAAACCCTTACACCATGAACCAGATTATTAAATTTCCTTTTCTTCAACTATTTATTTGGACAACTCTTTTTTTTTTAATTATTCATTCATTTCCAGAGTTGCAACTGATATAAGGGTTGGTTACTATATTACAATCACATCTATTCTATCAATAACCATATATAAGTTTAAAGGAAAAATACTAGAAGAATGTTATGAATCAATCCAAGCCCAATATGAATATGGATGTCATAGAATTAGTTATTGGGCCAAGAAGAAGTAATGGGATTAAAAGAGTAAAATTTTGGGGAAATTACATATATCGAATGACAAATATGTTTCATGTACTTACTATACATAGCTATAGTTTTAAAAAAATAATATGATACATAGCTAATCTTTGAATTTTATAGCAAATTAGCAGTTTCTTCAAGTTGCCTTAATATCAGCAAACTTCTAGTTAGATATATTTTCACACTCTCTCTAATCTATTTTCTCTGTCATTTACTCAAATCAATTGATATATCCTTCTATTTTGAAACCACAATTTCTACGAAATTCACCCACTCAAAATCGTGTATGACCCTTCTAAGTTTCATCTCATTTTCTAAAAATCGGTGGCTTATTAAGTTGCTTCTTTCTTATTCTGTTTTTAGACCTTTTCCTAGGGTTTTTTTGTGCTTGAGAAACCCCCACAATTCCTCTGCTTGAAAATTTTCAACTCATTTTAATTTGTGGATTGACTCATTACTAATTCCTTCTCTCCGTTTCAAATCCCTATATGACTGTGCATGCATATAAATTAGAGAACCTGGGGTTCAAATGGGATATTACTGATACAAATCAGGCAAGAGATTTGTATCAGAGTTATAATAGTATTCGTTGTGATACAAATTATATAATTCGTTGATATAATTATATTCTTTGTGATACAAATTGTATTCGCTGATACAAATTGTATCATTATAATTGTATTTGTTGTAATACAAATCGTATTTGTTGATACAGTTTGATATAATTGTATTCGTTGATACAAATCGTATTAATATAATTTGATACAATTATATTCGTTGATATTAATTAGTCGTATCAAATAATTTGGGTTGTGAAAGAAAGTGGGATAGTACAATTGTATTTGTTGATACAATGTGAAAATATAAAATACAAAAAAAAAGGGAGAGAGAGAGGGGGGGAGGGGGAGGGAGACGGGGGGAGAATACAAAATACAAAGAGGGAGAGGTGAAAATACAAATATACTTGAAATTCAAAATACAATTATATAAAGCTTGTCATACGAATCATATACAAAATACAAATACAAATGATGTAAAAATGCAAATATATTTGAATATATTGATACAAAATACAAAAATATAAGTATCAACGATATTTAATTTCATTAATACAAATACAAATTTGCAGTCAGATATAAATAACAAATACAAATGATGCAGTCAACTATAAATACAAATATAAAATAAATGATACAAAAAACACAAGGAGGGAGAGAGAAAGGTGAAAATATAAAATACAAAGAAGAGGAAGAAATAGGGAGGAGGCGAGTGAGGTTGAGGAGAGAGGAGAGAGGCGAGAGGCGAGAAATTTTATTTTATTTTATTTTTATTTTTATTGGCTTAGCATCTCACATAGTAGCTATGGATTGTAAATATCAAACTATAGTTGTAGATCTGAAGATTAAGTCCAAACTATAGTTATTTTTGAAAGTTTCACTAAAAATTTCATGGGGTGTTCTATTTTTGTCGCCTCATTTAAGTAATATCCCTTTTTTTTTTGCACAAATATTTAATATTTTACAATTTTCAAGCAAAATAATATATTTCTTTTTTATTTTTACATTCAGACACATATGTGGTATGACTAAAACCTTAATCAATTTTAACATGTATTTCAGTCATGTATGACTGAATGCATACATATATGGAAAAATTGAAAGGGTGTTAAATGAGTTTATTAAATTTGTTGTTATATTGATAAATTGATGGTCGATATTTGTTCTTTATGATACATGGAACTTATGTTTTAAATTTAAGCTTATTTGGAGTAGATTTGGGTGATTAAATTTAAAAAATAATTTATTTATTTTTGCAAAAACTTTCAGACTCTCTTGTCTGAAATTCCAGTCCATTTTTACATTTAGTTGAATCATGCATACATGACTGAAGTGCAGACTTGAAAAAAAAAGTGTTAAATGAGTTTGTTAGAATTGTGTGTTTCTTATAAATTGGTGATTGTATTTTGTTCTTTATGATATATGAAACTCATGTTTCAAATTTGAGCTTATTTAGAATATATTTGAGGGTTAAATCGTGTGTTGAAATTTGAAGAATAAATTATTATTTTTTGTTCAGATGCACATGTCAAAAATTTCAGTCTATTTTTACATGTATTTCAGTCATGTATAAACATACATAAAAAGATTCAAACGTACATGACTGAAAGTATAATCAATTTTTACATGCACCTCAGTCAAAAATGTTTGAGCTTTTACCTTTGCAAGTCATACTAAATATCAAGCAAAAATATCTGATATTTAGCCTTCACAAGGCCACACTTTCAGACACAATCGAGTGTCTGAAGTTATCAAGCTCCAGACATGATTGTTTGTCTTCTAGCCAAAAGCGGGTAAACTTACAAAAAAAATTATGAAGCAGATATTAGTTAAATCGTGACATCAAAAATGAATATTCATGCATTTTTTCCATTAGAAGACCTTCACAAAAATTGATTTAGGATCCTTGCCCAATTAACAACTAGTTTAAAGGAACCAAGGTTTAAAATTTAGAAAGAAAAGATTATGCGAATTGTTGAGTCAAGATATGTTCCTCCTCGCCTCCCTTCTCAAGTAGTGTTTATATATTCTTATCTTCCTTCTTCAGTCTATCAATTTCTAATTCTTACTTTCAATATTTTTGTATGTTCATCTAAGACTTTTACCATTTGAATTATTACATTCTCTTTTTAAAAAAAATTATAATTGAACTTTTGATCTTATTAATATACTTGAGAAGTTGATTATTGTTACATTGAGTTTGAATTCCTTACAAAGACCAAAAGAAAAAAAAATGTAAGGAAAAAATAAAAATAAGGCAAAAACCGTTGGAACAACAAAAACTAAACAAGAAATAAAACAAGATAACTAGGAAAACAAAGTCTAAAACATGAAAATATACGAGAAGGATTTTTACACAAATAATCGATCTTATTCACTGTTTATGATTTATTTTTTTATTTTTTTTATAAATGACTATTTAGATTAATTCTTCTAAATAGATATCTTCTCACTAAAATGTTGAATTAGGTCTATAAAGAGATACAAGCTGAAACACAGCTAGCAGCGTAAAAGATGGGTGGTGTAGCCACTTTTGGAATCAATATTTAGCCATCATTTAAAATGTAATTAAAAGTAGTTATTTTTTTAATGCGAAAATAAAATTTGGATAAAATTATCCATAGCTAAAATATGAAACGTTATTGTATAATATGCTGGAGTTTGAAACTTTTACAAGCAACATAGTGTGTTATTGGAGTTCGGAAACTCCCTTCAAGCGAAACTTTTACGTATGACATTTTAGTACAGTGTATGGAGTTTCAAATTTAAAAATATATAATCGTAGAATCATGAACTCTGATTCATGACTCTTTTCTTGAGTTCTTAGTTGTAAGACTAAGTCCACGAAATCTTTGATCAATTCCCCTTTATGAAATTATTTATCCAGAAATGTTTTCTTGAGTCTCAATTGTTAAACCACAAACTTCAAAATTCTTTTCTTAAGTTCTCAATTGAGTTACAAAAATGAACTTTTACATACTTATATCATTCAATTATACAAAATACCTAGTAAAGTCATGTATATTTTATTTACAACAGAAAAAGTCACTTAACCATTATCACTCCGAAGGTCATTCAATTAAATTTGTCAAATTTTTCGGTGGACAAATACCTATTTTACTTTCTAGATTATCAACCTTTATCGTTTTTTACTTTTTTAAATATTATAATATATATTTTTTATTGTATTTTTCTTAAGGATTTTAAATTATATACAAAATGAACTAAATGAGCTAAGATCTAAAAATATAGTCTCATTTTGATTATAAGCTTGGGTAGGTAATATAAAAGGTAAAAATCTTTTTAATAATGTAGCTTTTAAAATATTTTTTAATATCTTTTAATATACCCTAAAAAAAGGAAAATTGGACAAAATGCCTATTGAATTAAATCTCTTACACAAAAATAGTCCACTTGTTTTTTACTAAAAATAGTGGTCATTCAGCCAAAAATATTTACGAAAAATGATCATTTGGCCTTTGTTATTGCATCCGAAGTGCATATTGCTTCTTTTCTCTTCCTTTTTCTTTCTTTCTTTCTTTCTCACCATCCATAATTCTCTTGTTGCAATGTATAAGTATTGTATCAAAGTGTATATGAATGTATATACCTCTCTAATACATAGTTTTTTTTAATTTTTTATATATATATATATATATATACACATGATATATACACAATGATACATTACATATATATTGTATATACATTACGTATACATACGATCATTTTTATTGAATTTTTTTTGACAGCGGTACATTTATGTAAAAATAAAAATAAAAAATATTAAGAGACGACATTAAAAGGGCTAACTTGGATGAGTAATATTGTCGGTATCTAAATTATTTAGGAGTAACAAATTTAAGTGAGACAATGCAATGGACAGTCAAGGAGCCCATGACCAGAAGGTGAAGTGATTTGGAAAAATTACGGGGACTAGAATGTTGAAGGGCTTAATTACGGTATATGGGTTAATTTTTACATAATTATATTTTATAGGTATAGTTTAGAACAAGTAGCTATTATTTTGGGCAACATATACATTTTGGGGGAAAGAAACGTATATTACCTATTCTCAAATTCTCTCTCACCCAATTTTCGGCGGAATTCACGTCCCACCCCCATGTTTTATGGAGATTTTTATTTTAAAAAGATTTTCTCTAAAATTTCATCCTTCTTTAGTGATGTTTATATATGCATATAAGTATATACCGACTAAAACGCATATATGTATATGCAATTGGAATGCTTTGTTTTTTGTTATACATTGTATATGAGATTCATACTTTTGAGGTTCAAATATATATGAGATTCATACTTTGAGATTTAAATATTTTTGAGATTCAAATTTTTGAGATTAAAATGTATATGACATTTATACATATCACTATATATACATTTGAAATGTATATGATTAGTTAACTTGAATCTCAAATACATATATACAATAGATGGTGAACACATCAGTATATGAAATTGCAAAGTATATCAATGATTATTTGTATTTGAGATTTTTCAGTTGTATCAGTCAATTATGAAGAGAGAATTTTAGTGAGAGTAAAAGATGCTTGATTTATGGAGATTTCCATTTTAAAAAGATTTTTCTAACTAATTTTTAGGAATCTATTTTTATGGTATGTACGTATATAAGCGTTTATATACAAATCGAGGGCTGATTTTAAAACTTAAAATTAGCTACGCTTTGTAATTAAGAAACTTAAGTTATGGGTCCTGACGGAAACAGCCTCTCTACCTCACCTCTGAGGTAGTGGTACGGACTGCGTACACTCTACCCTCCCCAGACCCCACGCTGTGGGAATACACTGGGTATGTTGTTGTTGTTGTGTTGTTGTAAGTTATGGGCCCTGAATAATTTAGCAAACTATAGCAATTTATGAAATTTTGCCAAGTGATTTCCCTCCACCAAAAGAGAAAAGAAAGCACTTGCACTAAAAAAATAATTAGTACGTTTTTTTTTATTATTATTTCTATATGGTGTTGATATTTATATTAAAGCCCGATTAAATTTAGATTTGTATCAGAAAGTTCCACATTAGATCTCAGGTCTCCTATGTCCACCTCTCAATCACTCAACCATGCCCTTGCCGGCTCATGACTAATTTATTCATGTGGAATATCTATATAATCCAACTCGAATGTCTAAAAAAATAGTATTTGCAAATGATTTCAATATTCACCGCTTGAATTTTATTATTGCAAATTAAAGACCAATCTTCGTCTTACAACTTGTTCAATTTTTTCTTTTTGTCACACTCTAGCGACTTTATTTGTTTTTCTTTTTTCACTTGCTCTCGCACTTCTTATTTTCTTGCTTGGACCCTTGAGCACACTTACATCTCAAATTAAATATCCACCTCTATTTATTGGTGGTGATAGAAAAATCTACCATCTAGTTAAAGTATTATTCTAGAATCATATTTTTTACTTATTTATAGAATTGTCCTTTCTATAATATTTCAAGACTTTGCGGAGTCGTTTGGTATGAGGGATAAGGGATAATAATTTCGAGATAAAATGTAGGATTATTTATCCGGCATTTAGTTGGAATAGTTAGAGGTATTAGTTAGTTTCAAAATTATTTATCTCACCATTTATATTATAGTGATGGAATAAATTATCCCACGTATATAGTGAAATAATGGGACCCTTATTTTAGAGCTTTTCTTTCAACTCTCTACCCAAAAAAGTGAAAAATTCTCATCGTGACTTTTCAAATCTATTTTTCTATCCTTCAACAAGTGCAAAGAAATTTCAATAAAGTCATAAAGTTACATATACTTAATGTCTTTGCAATAATTATAAATGAATTGATATATTTTAAATCATGGAGTACAAATTTTATCAATCATCTCTTGTTCAGCAGATTGATCAGTTTCTGTCTTCTTCTTGGTGCTTTTTATATCACCATATAGGTAAGAAATGAAACCCCATATTGAAAGTACAAGTGAAACACCTTTTTCTGCTGTGAATTTTTCACCATAAAAAACAATACCTAAAATTTCTGTGACAGGTAGTAGAACCGTAATTAAAATTCCAGACACCAATGATGAAGAAGAATAGACAACTCCAATTGCACCTAAGAAGAAACATTGCCATATTATTGCTGACCATATTATGATAACATAATATCTTCCTTCTCCAAGTTCAAATGCTTTTGCCTCCCTTGAAATGGCCTGCATGTTTAAGTTATTAGAAATAACCTTATAATATATTGGTATGTTTTGTTGGGTATCGAAATAACAAGGCGTCATACGAAAGTTATAATGGGTTACATAGGAAACACCCTTACTATATTGGCATGTTTAACTAACAAAATCACGTACGGCGCATGGGATGCACGCACGGGAGCACGAAATGTACATACTATGCACGAGATACACATGTGACGCACGCAAAACCTAATTTCAGTAAATATACTTGAGACTTCTTATTAAAATTTGACTTTAGGCACCAATTTCATTGAGCCACTCATGTCTCTCAAAAATCTTACGCTCTTGACTAAAATAGTCACGCAATTCAACCTGAATACTCTTATAATAATAAGATATTTCAAGAAATATTTCAAAGATCAAACCAACCAAAACATAAAAAAAGAGAGAGAGAAAAGGACGGGATAATATAATTAATAGTAATAAAAAAAGATGAAATAATAAAGTTGTCATTAGCTGAGAGTCTATTTTGTTGAATCAGAGCCTCAACTTTTATATGAACAGTCAGCTTATTTGTTACTCTCTCCATTTTTAAGTAACTTGTTGTTTTAGTTTGGACACATTCTTTAAAAAATTACTCATTCTTAAAAAATAAAAAATATTTTACTGGCTTATCGTCAATAAATATCTTGAAAAAGATATAACTCTTTATAGTAGTAACTTCTGATTATATAAAAATTTCTTTATTTAAAAAGGGTAAAACTGAAAGAATATCATTAATGTCTTTTTGATTATCTAAAATACCACTTATTTAAAAATAAAATAATAAAATAAAGAAATTACTTATTTAAGAACGGAGGAAGTAGCAGTCCGAGTCAACTATTGAAGATAAAGATAGACAGCCAAGTTTGATGGTGGAATTTTATTCAAGACTAGGGGGCTTTGCTACTTTAAGCACTGACTTGGATATCATCATCAATTTTCTTGGTCCTATTCTTAATTTCTATTAAAAGGACAAAACTGAATTTGAAATAGCTAGGTAGTTGATATGATGATGTCAATGACTTAATTGAATGAAATATCTTGCTTGTAGGTGGGAACATATATGTCAAGGCACTAACTAAAAGTTAATAGTGTCACATCAAATATTATATATGTCGACCAAAGTTTAGGAGAAGATGTAATTTACAAAGTTATCCATATACGTGTTAATAAACGATAATATGTGCAATTATGTTTGTATGCACATGGCCAATAATATAATCGATTTAAATAAAAATTTATGCAATCACGAAATTTCGTTCAATAGAATGTTTTTTACTAGTTTAAACTAGGAGTAGAATCAATGGTTTTTAAATTGCAAATCAATGAAATATTTGTATTATATAACATGATTTTTTCACTTATTTTTTATCGAATTAGCTCATTGAGAAAATATTTCGTGGAAAACATATTCTCACTGAAAACAGTGAAAATAATAATGTCTATGAAAATAACCATTGAACATTTTTCAATAAAAAATAATAAGTTTTTAATAGTGTCATGATCATTTCGTGTGGGAATTAAAGAGAAAAAAGAGAGGGTTTTTATCATATTTTTTTGTACTTTCTCTCCATTTACTATTTACATAACTGAATACTCCATCCTGTCCTTTTTATTTGTCACTGAAGTCAAAATAATCTTATTCAAAATATTTGACATTTTAAAAAACTAGCTAGAAAGAAAAAATTTCTCTTTTTTTTTCTCCACTAGTTACTCATTTAAGGAAGCTAGAGGCCGGCAAGTGTAGTTTAGTTAAATACTTCTTTTGATTAATGCTATAAGACAATTTTCTTAATAATTATGTCAAAATATTAATTGCTATGATTTATAACCAGAGTTAATTATTATCCTGTCATAATTAGTAAACCAACTAAATTATATTTCATATATTTTCACGAACATCACCTATACTTTAGTTGCCAATGATAATTTCAATGACTTAAAAGCAAGAAAAACTCCAATTCCAACAAACTAAACTGATGAAAAATTTCAATTTTGAGACAACTTATATTCTACTCCCCGTTCACTTTTATTTGTCCATTATATTAAAAATAAATTTTCAATTTTACTTGTTTACTATAGTATATCAAGAGAAAGATAATTTCTTTTCTATTTAACCCTTAGCATTAACTACTTATTCTAAATCACTTATTAAGTTCATTAAAGTTTATACACCAATGAATATGGGCATCGTGGTAAAATATGCACTTCATTTATTATTCTTTAAAGGGTGTGCAAAGTCCATTTTGGACAAGTAAAAGTGAACGGAGGGCAGTAAATGATTATGTTAAGAGGGTTAATTTCCATTTGTCTAAACCTTGATGGATAGAATTATCTGATATCTGTATTAATGGGAGATGATACTGTAACAAATACTTCATGAAATTAGTTGAGATGTTACGTTCAAGATGACCCGAACGTCATAATTATCAGGAGAAGCAAAAATGATTGTGTTAAAAGAGGGAGGAAGAGACAAATTACCTGGAAGTCCTTGTTTATTATCATCCCAATTGTGCAAAACACAGTAGCAAAAAAGCAATACACAGCCTGAATCTCCAACACAAGTGTGTAAGTGATATCTTGTTTTGCCTTTTTGTACATCAACTCAAACAAAGGCAAAATAAGTCCATACAAAGCTGCAGCTCCAAGTGTCAAGATAAACCCTAGAACATACTCCTTCTTTGGCTCCCCGTTCGGACGGTCACCGTTCGCGTGGAGGGCCAATACCACCGCGCCAAGTGTCAGTAAAAAAATCGAGTTGATTGAGTAGGCAGTGAACCTTTGCCTCACAAGGAGGAAAGCAAAGGCCGCGGTGAACGCAAGTTGAGAAGCAATCAAAAGCGCTGATGTGGACACGGGTAATTTAGCCACGCCATAAGCGTATAGGTAATTATCGAGCCCGGTCAGGACTCCGATCCCGATGCTCGCTACGAAAATCCAAGGAGTCATCAGAATGACTCTCGTATTATTATTATTATTATTGTTGTTGTTGTTGTTGCTGCTGTTATTTTCGTACGTTGATGACATTTTGCCTCGGGATTCGCGACGGCGGCGGTTGAAATAGGAGTAGGATAAAGGGATGAGAATGATTGGCCAGCCAGCAGTTTCTAACCAACTTGATAGCCAAATTCTTTTGCCACCTTTGATGAAGTAAAGACGAGTGATCAAAGGGCCACCACAATTTCCTATAGATAGAATTATACAATTTATAACTAGAAGAAATTTCTTCATTCTTGAACTTACTTGAGTTTCCATTTAACTCAGAAGAAAATATCGAAAAAATTGTGTAAATTCAATCCCAAGAAAAAGAAATTTCTATGGAGGATTGAATTGAAGATTTTTTTTCTTATGTTTGAGTAGTGATTTATAATGTGTGTGGACAAATATGTCAACGTCTTGTGTGTCAAATTTGTCAAAAAAAATGTATACAAAGGAATATTTTGGAATTAATTCTTTATGTTTTATTTTAGTATCTCCATTAAAGGAGGAATATCTATTTCTTGTATAATAATATTCTATAAATTTGTTCGCAAAAAGAACAATTTTTAACTGTGGCTTATTTTTGTGTGCGAGTCTGAATGCTAATTTTATTCAACTAATATCAATTTTTAACTTATACTTATTTTTAACGCAACGCTATTTTTATCCAATATCTATTTTAGCCCATATGAAAATATTCACTCGTACTTATTTTGAATCATAACAAACATCAAAGTATCTAGTTCCTAATAAAAAACAAATTTCCTTGTTATAGATATAAATAACATATCAAATAAGCAAATGTCTTTTAAAAAAATATTTTTGACAAGATTTCTCATGAGTCAATTTGAACTATATATCGATTCAATTTTTAATGGGTTAAAATGTGTTGAGCTAATAAATAAACGGATCAATAACTCGCTCAGACTTGAACGGATTGGATGGATTAAACAGCTTGGGTTTGATTTTGGACCCTTAAATTCGCATGAGAAAATCATCCTAGATAATATTTTAAGATCCTTTATTCAAATACATCACCTTTTTCTTAATTCTTAAAATACCATTACTAGAATCTTAAAATTATTTTTTATTTTATTTCCTGCATTTAATTGTGTTTTTTTATTTTAATGTGATTTTTTCTTAGTGATACGAAGAAATTTTGACTGGGATCCACTAAATACCTCATTGTAATTAAGGAAGATAATGACATGCAATGAGTTATTAAGTGTGCAATATTATTTTATTTACTGCATTTAATTATAATTTTTTATTTTAATGTGATTTTTTCTTTATGATACTTAATTAAGGAAGAAATTCAGACTGTGATCCCATTAAATAACTCATTGTAATTAACAAAGATAATTACAATGAGTTACAAATTGTATAATATATACGCATTGGGATCCACTAAATATCACATTTCAAACTTGATTAAATAAGCTAAATTTTTTAATTTAATTTATTTATTCTATAGCATACACAAAATCATTATATTTGATATA
The DNA here is from genome assembly GCA_003996215.1 of Jaltomata sinuosa. Lineage (NCBI taxonomy): Eukaryota > Viridiplantae > Streptophyta > Magnoliopsida > Solanales > Solanaceae > Jaltomata > Jaltomata sinuosa. Next base: position 464,724 of record QJPP01001149.1, on the reverse strand, counting down.
AAATTGGTATTCAATTTGGCATAGAATTGATATAAAAATTAGTATAAAATTAATATTCAATTTATGCTACTATACTCTTTACAAGAATCATTATGCAACCAGATTATATACACATTGCATACACAACCATTCTCACCTATTCTATACGCATTGCAGACACAAAATCATTCAATTTGATATAAAATTGATATTCATAAAGTAAAAAATAATTATTCTATTAACAAACATCATATGTTTAGCATCAGTTTTTATATCATAATTCATAAAGACAATAAATACATGAATCTCTTTTCCAAAATTGAACTTGTTAATGAAAAATGTGTATATTTAGGGAATGATTTTCTTACAAAAATTGAAATATATTTTAGGAGAGAAAATGAATATAAAAAGTGTATATTCGGGGAATGAATATATTTTAGGAAAAAAATAGCGGATTAGGAGGAAAAATATATTTAATTGATTGATAAATTCCTAGATTTAAGTCTACAAAATTATAATTGTTAGTGAAAAATGTGATAATAGAAAGAAGTAAAAAATAAGAAAATTAAGATATGAGAGAGATTTTTGGGTTTATTCTTATCCCACAATATTTTTTTAGGGATTTTTTCAAATTTTATTTCTGTTTTGATTTACTGTTTTCTATATTTTCTTTTCTCATAAATTTGATTTCTGTTTTTTTTAACCATTTTTTACTTTTATTATATTGATAGTGTTTGAAAATTAGAATTTAAAATCTATAATATAACTTATAATATAGTATCTAATATAGTATATATGAAAAAAAAATCCAATCCGCATCTACGTGTTACGTAGCGCGCCAGGGAAAATTGTCTAAAATTAATTATTCAATCTTTAATCTTCTTCTAAAACTTTATGTGCTGGAAGAGTGCGACGATCTAACCAATGTGTATGTTTTTTTGTGCGGATTTTAAGGATCTTTTTAACGATAAATTTAAACATTAAAAAAAAAATCAATACAGACAAAAAAAAAAAGTTCAAAAGATGCTTAAATTCTACTCTATGTGCGTAACAACAATGTACACATAACTTTGAATATCTTGAATTAAATGTATTTTTGCTGTCCTACTTTATATGAAAATGATTAGGCATGAGGGTCAAATTAATTAATTTTTTAATATAAATTTGGATATAAAATTCTTTAACTTTTTGTAAAATTTATATATTAAAAAATTATACTATAAAATTATTCATTAATAATTTAAAATATTTAAAAAACAGTGAATTACAATGAATTTTGAATATCAAATGAGAAAATAAAAAATCAAATGCCATACTACAAGGTTCTTAGCATGCAGACTTATTTTTCTTTTTGGAGTTAAAATTAATTAAAAAAACAACAACTTTTCATATTTTATCACATAATTATACAAACATCTTAACTGAACCAGATAATCAAAATCTGTTATTTACTTCAAAATATCACATAATGGTCTAAAAAGATTAATGAGATAAAGGAACTTTAACATATAGAAAATTGACAGATAATCAAGTAGGAAAGATTAGGCAAGTAGAGCAATCACAAAAAGTAAGTATCAAAGAGTGAGTCTAATTAAAATTGGATAAGTTACCTATTTGGTCGGTCGATTAAAATAATTATATTCATTATTACTTTTGTATCAAAAATAGTATACAAAAAACATATATTTACTGATTATTATTTCAATAGGCAACTATATTGTGTAATTTTTCTATTAAAATTTGCATCAAATATTTAAAGAGCACAACCCCTCGCTCAATAAGTAGAAGAGGTAGGACCAATTTCAAGATTTATTCCGGTGGTGGTGAATTCAGAGTGTAATTTACGGGTTTATGAAAATTTGGTATTTTTCGTTCAGATTTTATATATATATTAAAATATTTATAAATATTTGACTGTAAACTCAGTTAGTATCGTATATAAACTTGAGACTGTTATAAAAATCTATAAACTTCAAATGTTGAATTCGTTGAGTGATGAATAATTAAAATTTTCATACTTTATGATGACAAATCATGAGAGACGTCTCTCAAAAGATATGCAGCTATGACATTGAGTACTATTGTTAAGCTACTTGAGTTTTGATGATTAACAAACAAAATACACTTTGTAAATAATTTGTGACGTAGGATGAGTGAATAAAATTTGAGTTACCAAATTAATTGGGTACTAAGGTTACAAAGAGATATTGTAGGTAAATAATTATATTCTGACTGATAAATTAATAGATGTAGTTCTCATGGTTACCATCATCACCACCTTCAACATTTAGGGGAAGAATATAAGCTTCAAATGAGAATTGTTTCTAGAAAGGCAACCACACAAAAGGGACTTAACTTTATTATTTGTCAAATTTCAAATGCCAATTCAGAATTTAAAGTTATATAGGTTCAATCATTAAAAAAAAATAACATATTATTTGTTATATTTAATAATTTTTATATATAAATTTATATTTTGCATCAAATATACTAAGTTTAGATGAAATAATGTGATAACATTACGTCAGCGTTTGAAAAAATCTGATCATGACACTTTTGATTTCCCTTTCATATTTGCCATCTTTATTGACCAAACAGTCGTATAAAACAAAAACAAAAAAGGAACTTGAAAAAATGATGTCCATCTAAATAGGGTGGAGAAAAAATAGATTGTACATCAAAATTATAAAAAAATTCTTAAAAGAAAAAAGAGAAATTGTCAAATCTATTGTAAAATACTAACAAATGTTTAGGGAAAATGAAAACCAAACTGGAAAGAGAGAGAATTAAAGTATTTTTAATACTTATTTATATATATATATATATATATATCCATTACAAATTACAAGGAAGAGTAATATATATAGGCCAAAAAGCTTGGCCATTACTCATGCCAACTTGAACATAATTCTTCCGCATGGCCATCCATATGTTTAAGTGGAGGCCACATGATCATCCATATGTTTTACAACACTTTCCCTTGAATGTCCATGTAAAACAAAAAAAAATGTCCATAGTGCAAAATACACATTCCTTGCTGCCTCATTAAAATTCTTACCAAGAAAAATTCAGTGGGATAAAATCTTGATTAAGGGAAAAAGAGTACAACGCGTATTCTTACTCCCCCTGATGAAGACCCCGTCTGCTAAATATTTGATTTGCAGACCTAGACAAAGTTTTATTTTTCCAAAATCTTTCATCTCAAATTCTTTCTTTAGATATTCAATTGCCTTTTGTACCTCTTCAGGGTTTCAATGAGATTTATGTCATCAACATAGACAGTGAGTAGAATAAACTCAGATGATGTTTTCTTAATAAAAATACAAGGATAAATGACATCATTTATATAACATTCATTTATCAAGTACTGACTAAGGCGATTATACCACATGCGCCCTGATTGTTTTAGGCCATACAATGATCTTTGCAATCTGATTGAGAACATATCTCGAGACTTAGGATTATGTGCTTCAGGTAGTTTAAATCCTTCTAGAATTTTCATATAAATTTCATTATGAAGTGAACCATAAAGATAAGTTGTAACCACATTCATTAGATGTACTTCAAGATTTTCATGTACAGTTAAATTGATGAGGTATCGAAAAGTTATTGCATCCATAACTGGTGAACTTCAAAATACAAGGAAATGCGGGTAGGGCAGAGCTCGGCAGAGGGTTTGAGATGTATCTTCATAGTCGACGTCGGGTCTTTGAGAGAATCTTGTGCAACAAAGCGTGCCTTGTATCTTATAATTTCATTTTTATCATTTTGCTTTCGCACAAAGACCCATTTATAGCCAACTGATTTTACACCATCAGGAGTTTGGACTACAGGTCTAAAAATCTCATGTTTAGCAAGAGAGTCCAATTCTGATTGAATTGCCTCTTGCCATTTTGGCTAATCACGTCTTCGTTGACAGATTGAGACTCAAGATCTTCACAGTCTTGCATAAGATTTAGTGCAACATTATATGCAAAAATATTATTCACCATAATTATTGATCGATCTAAATTTATTCTATCACCGGTAGAACTTATCGAAAGTTCTTCATTCACTAGAGTTTTGGATTCACTGATTTCTTCAGGAATATCAGGATTAATCAGATCTTGAACCTCTTCATGAGATTCTTTTATAGTGTCATCTTTATCATTTCTTGCACTTCTTTTTCTAGGATTTTTATCCTTTGAGCTCAATGATTTACCATGCTTCAGGCGTGTTTGGAATTCAGAAGCTATGACACTAGTAGATGGTCCTTTTGGGACGTCAATTCGAATAGGCACATTCACTGCAGGGATATGTGACTTAGTTATCTGTTTCAAATCAGTAAATGCATCTGGCATTTGATTTGCTATTTTCTGTAAGCGGATGATCTTTTGAACCCCCTGCTCACATATATGAGCATGTGGATCAAAATGAGATGGTGATGAAACTTTCTAAGCAATTTCTCTTACGGGTTCCTTTTTCTCTCCTCCTAATTGTGAGAAATTTATTTCATTAAACCGACAGTCTGCAAATCGAGCAGTGAATAAATCTCATGTTAACGGTTCAAGGTAGCGAATTATGAAGGGTGAGTCAAACTCAACATATATACCTAACTTTCATTGAGGTCCCATCTTAGCACGTTGTGGTGGTGCTACAGGTACGTATACCGCACAGTCAAAGATTCATAGATGAGATATATTTAGCTTATAACTAAATACTAATTGTGACAAAGAATATTTATTATAATGAGTCGGTCTGAGATGAACGAGTGGTGATGCATGTTAGATAGCATGACCCTAAACAGCAGTGGGCAATTTCATTTTCATAAAAAGTGGTCTTGCTATCAATTGTAGGTGCTTAATAAATGACTCTGGAAGGCCATTTTGAGTATGAATATGAGCAACAGGATGTTCAATTCTTATCCCAATTGACAAACAATAATCATCAAAAGCTTGAGATATAAATTCTCCAGCATTATCGAGGCGAATAGACTTAATAGGATAATCTGAAAATTGCGCTCTTAATCATATTATTTATGCCAATAACTTCGCAAATGCCAGATTGCGAGATGACAAGAGGCACACAGGCGACCATCTTGAAGATGCATCTATTAGGACCATAAAATATCTAAACGATCCACTAAGTGAATGAATAGGTCCACATATGTCTCCATGTATACGTTCTAAAAAGCCAGGGGATTTGATGTCAACCTTCATTGGTGATGACCTGGCAATTAACTTGCCTTGATAACAAGCAGCACATGAAAAATCATCATTTGTAAGAATCTTTAGGTTCTTTAATGGATGCCCAGTTGAATTTTCAAGAATTCGTCTCATCAATATTGATTCAGGATGACCTATTCGGTCATGTCATAGCACAAACGTATTTCAAGGAGTAAACTTCTGATTTATGATTGAATGTTCTTTAATTGTACTAATTTCTGCATAATATAGACCAGAAGATAAGGTTGGCAATTTCTCCAAAATATATTTCTGACCTGAGACACTTTTGGTTATACCAAGGTATTCAATATTTATTTCATTTACTGTCTCAACATGATATCCATTTCGACGGATATCTTTGAAACATAACAAGTTTCTTGGGGATTTAGAAGAGAACAATGCATCTTCTATAATAAGTTTTGTCCGCTTTGGCAGAAATATAGTAGCTTTTTTGAAGCCTTCAATCAATTTTGAATTACCAAAAATTGTAGTAACATTTGTTTTCTTTCTAAGCAAGGAAGAAAAGTATTTCTCATCTTTAAATATGGCATGCGTTGTTCCACTGTCAATTACGCAAATATCCTCATGATTGATTGGAGATTCAAATAAAATTTGAGGCATATTCAATTTTTTTACCTGTCTAGCGTAGCTCAAAATGGTGGAGTCTCGTGCTGGTATCGTATTGTAAAATACTAATAAATATTTAAGGAAAATAAAAATCAAAGTGAAAAGATAGAGAATTAAAGTATTTTCAATACTTATTCATAGGGGTGTACAAAATCAAACCAAACCGTAAACCGAACCAAACCGCAAAAAAAACTCGACTAATGGTTTGGTTTGACTTGGTTTGGTATTGGGAAAAAACCCGATTATAATTGGTTTGGTTTGATTTTAACTAAAAAAAGTCAAACCGAACCGAACCGAACCAACCCGATATTACATGTATATTATTTTTAAAAATATTTTATTCATAAAAATATTTATTGTGATGTAATTTATAAACATTTCTTAAACTTTTTTATAGTTTTTATCTTTCGACATATTGTTTCAAGTTTAAACTTAGAATTTTTAAATGGTCCAATAAGTTTTTATAACCCATAGATATTAGTAACTCAAATAAAGCTCAAATCAATACTAATGCTAACAAAAAATTATTCAATTCAACACTAGGAATGACAATCATGTTTGATATTTATTCTTTAGTTTTGATAAATACATAAACTAATTTTATTTTTCTATTTAATATTTAGTCATGTAGTTAATACTTATTAAACTTATTTTAGCATGACTTAATACTGTTAAATTATAATTATTTTTATTATGACTTATTAATATGCAATATTTATTCTATGCGATTTCATTATTGTTTTGGTTGAATATTTTATTGTCATCACTCATTTATATTTTATGTTATTTTTTTAAAAAAATACCTTAGATAGTTGTATCTCGCTAGAACTAAAGAAATATTTGAAGCACAAGTTAATTATATGTTTGTATGAAGACTTTACCGAAAAAAATCCGAAAAAATCCAAAAAACCCGAGGAAACCGAAATAACCCGAAAAAATCCGAGGTTGAAAAACTTGACTTTTATTGGTTTGGTTTGGTTTATAAATTTAAAAACCCGACACTAATGATTTGATTTGATTTTTAAAAAATCTGAACCAACCCGGTTCATGTATACCCCTACTTATTCATATATATATATCCACTATAAATTACAAGGAAGAGTAATATATATAGGCCAAAAAACTTGGCCATTACTCATGCCAACTTGAACATAATTCCTTCACATGACCATCCATATGTTTAAGTGGGGGCATATAGCCATCCATATGTTTTACAACAAAATCAAATTTTTAGAATTATTACATATTAATTTTGTGACACCCCAACTATATATATTTTAGCGATTTCTATATATATAGTCTTGAGTTAATAGTTTTATGAATAATAATATATAGTAAGATTGATATCTAAGCCCTAATATATAATTATCACATCGATTTGATATATAGAGATAAGACGTATACCTATTTGTACTACAAGCCATGCGGGTTCTGCACCGATCTCTAGAGTTAGTATGTTCTTAAGAGAAATAGAATATTGCAGACATAGCAATGAAAATTGAAGTTGCAATACACGATGGTTTTACACTGTTCTTATGTTATTTCAACAAAAGTATGATTATGAGATATATAATCAGCAGTTGATGATTTATTATGCAAGTCAAAAATATATTTTTTTAGCCGATTTAGACATGTGACTGATGTATCGACTGAGGATCAATGCATCGAAGATGGGGTAAAAAATGTGAATTAGATATCTCATATCTCGTAAGCAGATGATTTTCAGTAGTAGTTCATATTTAGTAGTATTTTCGAGTAAGTTGAGTAGTTCATGGACCATGATAGGTGGATAGCTAAGAGACTAGCGCTTCGAAAATTAAGATATATGAACCAGATATCCTATATTTCAGCTTTCGTAGTTGAAATGAAGGGTTCAAATTTCACTAATAATGTTTGCTCGTCTCTCTCCAAATTTAGTAAAATTTAAAAATTTAAAAAATTATGAACTTATTATTATAATTTTATGTTCTAAACTATTTGTGATTGTCTCTTATATATCTTTTACATAGTTAGGGAATTCGTATATTACAAATTAAAAGTAAGCTGCAGGTTAACTATAAATAAATATGGTTAAGTCCAATAGAATTTTATAAATTAATTTGCACAATTTTTTGAAAAATAGTCACGTAATATAAATATAATGGTAATTCATTACTCCTTCCATTTCAAATACTTGACATGTTTTAGTTATCGAGAATTAATTTAACTAATTTTTAAAATTAAATTAGATTAAATTACTTCAATATTTTAAGTGGTAAATAAAGAAAAAAGCAGAATACTCACACTAATGGAGAAATGGAGAAATGGAGAAATAGAGAAATCAAAATAGACAAATTGGAACTAAAATTAGAGATGAATTAGAAAAAATATGAATTAAATGTGGAGTGTAAAGTTATACTATTAGAAAAAATATGAATTTCCATCAATCCATTTTTATTGTTTATACTAGCTAAAAATAGATATCCACTTTTATTTGTTCAGTTTGAATAAATAAAAGATAATTTATGACTTAATTCATAATTTATTCTTATTATCAACTAATTTGTCAAAATATTGAATTCAGTATAGGAAAAATTAAACAAAATATCTCTTGGATCAAAAAATTTTACCCAAAATAACTCAACTATTATTTATTACAAAAAATATGCTTCGACCTGATTTATTGCGAGCAATCAGTCCCACAAAATTTCGATGTCTACAATGAAATAACAATTTTAAAAAATTAAAAGTAGAGTTAGCAAACCTTTCACTTTCTTTTACATGTGATATTACTAACAATGAGAAATGACCCTGTCATTCTAGCTTGATGCTAATTAACTTGTGAAACATTGTCTCCCTTGTTCAGCCTATTCAAAAATACACTAGCTTTGGAGAATTCGATACGTATTCATCCACATTTTTTAAAAGTTCGAGCAGCATAGGCTACATCTGAGTTGATCGTTGAGCTTGCTTCGATCCCATTTCAAAATTTGGTATACAAGTCTGCTCCTTGGATTTGTACCACATTCACAACACCTTGGCCTCCTTGTAAAGAATTTTCAGCATGTACCCTAACTTAAACTAAATTGAAATTATGTACGTTATTTTCACCATCTTGCTCCTCTATGATATACCAAAACACTCCATTGGGGAGCATTAGAATTTTCTATAATCGTAGTATGCGAGTTAGCTTATACGTACCTCAATTAAATCTATAAGGTATTTGTCAACACGAATATCAAGTATCTTTATCTATTAAAGCTTTGACCAATAGAAAGAAATCACTTACTGTAATATTTTTACTTTTGCTGAAATTTGAACTTAAATTTAACCACATTGATTGCAAGTGAATGGTGCTCGAACAGCTTGATGTCCACCACATCCTCATCAATCATCATCAACATTTTGAGAAGTGTAATACATAAACAACCGCTCAAATTGGCCTCAATTGGCAAGTAGGTATTTTAACTTTGAGAATGCACATCTAGACATCTTAACTTGATCTCAACTGACAACTAAACACTCCAACTCGTCTCCATTGTGTCTCGTGGACACCACGACGCTGACGTGACACATAAGTTTTGGAGGTGTCTATATGATCAATTTGTAAGTTGGAGTGCTCAACTCATGACACAGACGAGTCGAGTTGAGGTGTCTAGATGTGCATACTCAAAGTTGGCGTGTTTAATTGTCAGTTAATACCAAGTTAAAGTGTCTATCTACGTATTATGCGAATGAGAATCCTTCTTAGTAGTTGACTCATTTTGCAATATTGTATACCATACCCTCATTCACAAAAAATCAATTCCATCCTTTGTAGCACATTATTTTTGCTATTCAATTTAGCATTCAGAATTTTACTTACATCTCCATCCTATAGACATTTGAGATCTAAAATTAGACTTTAATATGCATTCCCTAATATCTGATTTTTTAGGTTGGAAGTTTTTCAATTTCAAATATATGGGTCTGAAGTTAGGACTGTGAAGCTTAATTTTTTACCCAAACATTTAAAATTTGAACTGTACATACAATATGACAATTTCAGACAATTGAGTAGAAGGTTAAGCGTGATAGTCCTTGATGGCGTCCCAAGTAGACACCATCAAGGACTTGGAGATTTGGAGGGTTTTAATGGAGCATAGAGCGAAGAATTCAAGATCCACAAACATGCTCAATTAGATGTTCAAGATTGCTAGAATTGCAACTTCGATCCAATGATGGTTGTTTCTGCAATGTTGATCCAATTATGGCTATTTCGACAATTTTTGTCCCCTCCATCATTCGGCCTCTGTGATTGCACCCAAAGTGCATATGTTGTTCCTATGCTTCTTCTCTCTTGCTTTTTTCTTTCTTTTTCACTTTCTATAATTTTCTCTTGATGCAATGTATAAATGTTGTATAAACGGTGTATATATGAATGTATATACATCTGTAAAGCATAGTTATACATCATATATACACAATCAATATATTACATATACATACGACCATTTTTGTTGAAAAACATTTTTGAGAACGTACATTACATAAGAAGCCCTACAGTAAACTCATACAAATAGTTCTTTTCCTTTCCAGTTTTAGGGTAGGTAGTTTTTGGATGATTAATTGAGAACTATGCTCCTTTTTGTGATTATTTAGGTGGTGACCCTTGTATCTCCTTATTGAAACACTCGGATTTATCCCTAGTATGGATTCCAAGTATGAGTTGATTCTCATTCCCCTTTGATCATTTCTAATGATTAAATGCTAGTTAACAAACAAAAAAATGCTAGTTTAATTGAAACGATACAGAGAAGATTAGAATGGCCCATGCACAAGGATAACATGCACAAGTCGAGAAATAGGTACTCCTGCATATCATTACTGAATATATTTTTTTGTAAAATAATAGATATCACAGCAAAACCTATGCAGTCCGAATGTAAGAATGGAAACTCACATTGTTACACAGAAAGCACAATAAATACAAGACTGTCTCCAGAGTCCAGATGACTTAACATATTCCTACATGCTTAAAAGAATAGCTTTTGACACAAAATAGAGAGCACATACAAGTTTCTCTTGTGCAGCTACTGAAATGTCCATGGATCGAGTAGCCAGCTACTCGGTCTTTTGAGCAAGTCAAAAACCAGAGGATACTGGGAATTTTTTCTGCTCATCCTGTTGCTAGAACCATTCAAGAGTCCGATGAGATGCACATCCAACGATAACTATCTTGTTATTCATCAGGCTAATTTACAGGTTATCATATATTGAGTTTTTGTGCTCGTTCTTTTGCTAATGGCCACCATTCACAACTTCCATGGATTTGCACATCCAAAGAAGACGACCACTTTGTTCGCAGACTAATCTACAAGTAACCATTGGAAGCTTTTGTGCTCATCCTTTTGCTAAAGGCAACCATTTGGGACTTCTGATGGAAATGCACATCCAAAGACAACCACCACTTTGTTCGGCAGACTACTCTACAGGTTGTCATTGGTGTCATTCAACAAAGAGGGTCAAATGGCAAAAATTACAGAGCTAAGGTACAGCCAAGACCGGACAGAGCTAACCAGATCAAGAAGCAGCAGCTGGAGAAAATACACACCAGACCGACCAAGAAAAAGTAGACCCAAAACTGGAAAACCCGTTATAGGATGTTGGACAGTTTGTGAAACCTTTGTACAACAGCGTGAAGATCGTGTGCTTCATACACCTCAACAAGTGACCTAACCGCTCTGAATATTACATCTTTCTTGTGGTTTACAGAAGAGTAATATTCGGCCTCAAACTGGTTAGGTGATTTCTCAAGAGACATGCAGACCAACTTAAACCACTCCTCGAAGAAGGATGATTTCTACAGGAATATAAACAGAGAATTAGACACAACCTTAAAAGAGATGGTAAAGCAAATACAGATTTTAAGGACTAGAAACCTGGAAAGAGAACACATACATAAACCTCCACATTAGCAACTCAAGTATTTTGGGATAACCTTGTTATTAAGATTCTTCATTTATTTAAGTTTTCTCTGTGTTCTCAACCCCGCATCTACCGAAAAGATACTAAGACATCTTGTATATGAATTTATATAAGAACATATATAGATACTACTGAGTTTGAGCGGATCCCAATGTAAAATTTAAGTACTTAATTCTTTACTAAACTCATCCATCCTTAACCAAAGGTCTCGGGTTCGAGCTATGGATATAGGGTCGCCTTTGGTAGGAAGCTCTTTTCCCCAAAAGTGGGAATTCCCGGCACGAATCCGCATTAGTCAGTCCCCAAAGCGGGTACCGGACACCGGGGGGAAAACCAAAAAAAAAGAAATTAAAGTAAAATATAACATTTTGTGTGAACATATTGTAAAACCTAACGCAGTATAAATTTATGAATGGTTAAAGGGCCAAATACGTACATGTGCACGTTTATCTGCTTGCATAATAAGGATTTACTCTCACAAAGCAGTTAGCACCATAGTGCTCACTTTAAACTGATGAGGTCTAGTGGTTGTTACTAACACATTTGACCAATAGTGAAGAGCTCAAAGTAAATCCATAAATGCTAATGACTACACAATTTTTCTTTATGTCCACCAGAAAAGGAAAATTCATGTATTATGGGCATAAAACCTTTCATTACATACAATTCTCTATCATGTCTGAGGTCAGATGCTAAACAAATTCATCATCGGCCTGTTTCTACCATCTTAGAAAACTCAAGTAGCAAGAAAATCCAATTGACAGCCCTTTCACTTGGTTAAGATAGGCACACAAAGTCATTCATTATCCACCATTCAAATATTGGGATGATGCAAAAAAATAGTTTCAAAGGCCTTAATTTGATATATAGACACATTTAAGAAAACCTCCTATCTATCAGTGAAGACACTTTATCTAATGAAAGCAGGCAAGAAGAGCAATACAAGTGTCGTGTTGCTAGGTGAAGCAGCCTGAATGCTGCACTCTAGATAGCGAAAATCCAGTAGCCGAAAGCATCACTAGATTACCCTATAAACCGAGTAGCAATGGGCACAAAGCGATTTCAACAATTCCCATTTTTGTAGCTCGAAAGAAAGAGAATCCCAAGAAATTTACACGAACTTAAGTCTTCCTAAGTTTTCTATTCCAATCAACGGCCCTTACTAGGTGATACTAGTAACAGTCCAATTTATGATTCTGACGAATCTATAATCTATCTGAATAATACTAAGAAGGGGAATCCAGACAATTATAATTGCAACTGCTTGATAAAAAGGGACAACTTCAGAGAGAACTGTTAGAAAAACATGCTTGTCATTACTTCAGGTCTCTAAAGACGGGTTAGAGGTGGTGGACTAATAGTATAAGGATTTGGCATATCAAAAGAAACTTCTGTTGTCAAGACTCTTCAGAATCCTTGTCATACCCAAGTCGACATGACATGGGTGTGGGTGCGGGATCCACACTGGATTTGGTCAACTTGCCTTGGGTACTTTGACCACATTCTATCACCGAGATGTACAGATTGATTGCGTATTTGGTTTGATTTTTGGGCTCATGAAGTATGAGAATGCTTTTCTATTATGCGAGATAAGCAAAAATATTGGTGTTTATAAAGAATGAAGTTTTAGTTTAATAACTTTAATTAATCGAAATATATATTTTATATGTCGTAATATACATTTATTGGCCGTATCCCAACACCGTATTCGCACTCACACTTGGATCCATACCCCCAAATCCTAAAATTTATGTGATGAAGAGGCTGACCTCTATATCCGAGCAACATAGAAAGAAACTCAAAATGTGGCAAAATAAGACAACATAGTAATGGAGGAGCATCATGTGGCAATTCCAAGTGTACACAAAAGAGCAAGCATGTTGGGAACTTTGGGAAAGCATAATTACATTTTTCGATGTTGGTGCAGAGAACTTTGACTTTTAAAATCTTTATACTGCTTACAAATGTTGATACATGTACAAAGCAGCAACAGATGCAAAGAAAGAAGCAAAGTGGTACAATATCACCACATAAATCGTCTGCCAGGAAACCTCTTTAAAATAGTCCTTTTCTGATTATTATTTTTTTGTATATTCTCAAGCACTGAATTAATACTAAAAGTCTTACCTTCATTAGGAACTCATGGACATGGCGATCATCTGTTTTGGAAGTGAGGCCAAGCAAATGCAACATAGTTGAGGTCAGCTGCAGAAGAAAAATTCAGTAAAAAACTGTTGGTGAAAAATAAATGAAGAGGGAGTGATCAAATTTGATTAAGAGGATTGAATTTGTCAAAACATTGAACTCAATATGGGATTGCTATCCACCAAATACAGAGTGAAACACTTTTACCAGCACCTATTAATCAATAATTATGACATATATCTCAAGTTTAAGTTTAAGAAGAGAAGTGTTCAGCTTATGGATTTTAATAAATAACCCTTGAACTGGCAGCTTCAACATATGATTCAAAAAGATTCCAAGTCAAGAAACTACACCCCCAGGCTACTACTGGACAATTTCATATCGCAACGTCGATACAGGCCTAGATCGTTTGTACGGACAGAATTTTTGGGAAGGGAATATATGAAGGTAGTCGAGACAAGAAAGTGTACACAACTTTTTCATTTTTCAGTAAGAACGGGTACAAAACTTGATCTGTTTTATATGAAAAGATAACAAATGTTCGGACATTTCAAAGCATACACAGATATTCGTAATCTCCTTGTTGGCTATACTTCTAATTTATTGCATGTCTAAGTAAAATGGTTTAGTAGCTCAACCTGCTTTTCAAGCGCCAACCTATATTTCAAATTTGATGGTGACGAAATCTCATCAGAACTGACACTATCAACAACATGCTGCACACCTTGAAGGACACTAAAGAATGACCTGCCATAATCTGCACCGAACGGGTCCCAGACCATGAAGTCAAATAGGAAATAAGCTTGAAGAAATACAAACGAACATGACCTACAGTTGACTTCAAGAGAAAGAAGGAGCCATCTCATCTGCACGGATAACTGCATAAAGTATGTTATATTACCACAAACTTCTCCTATTTTAGTAATTTATTGCACTTACCCTTAGCATGGGCTTGTCCTATAAGAAGTTTATTTTGGCTGTGTTCTATAACAAAGGTTAGTCCTACTTGTTAAGTAGCTTTTTCCAGCACCAGTAAGCAACTACTACTACAATGCCTAAATCCCAAACTAGTTAAGAGGAAATGCAAACATGTCCTAAAGGATACAGTTACCGATTTCAAAAAAAAAAAACATGTCCTACAGGAACAGGAACATACACCTCTCTATAAGCCAACTGAGATGAGATATGCAAGCAAAAGGTTAAAAGAATTCACCATTTAAGGTTGCTGGAACAGCCAAAGCTGCAGCTGCTTGTATCCTAATCTTAAAATTGGAGGAATCACGGAGGAGTAGCAAAAGAATGCTAAAAACTGATGACGCCCTGCAATATTAACTTGCTAGTCAATATGTATCAGATAATATATATATAGAGAGAGAGAGAGAATATATGCGTAAACAACACACAAATAAACTCAAGTACTGCAAACATATAGAAGTAGGTTGAGGCATATCTGTACGATGGGGAATACCAGGAAAAAGAATTTCAAACCCATCAAAATCAATACAAAATGGAGTAGAAAAGAAGAATTATGCACCATTCCATTGTATCATCTTATTTCACTTTACACTATGTATTTGATCAACTATATTGACCTATTTTTCAGAAAATATCATATCAACTAAAAGATTCTATTATGATAAAAGAATATGAGTACTATAGTAGAAATAAGAAATTAAAAATTATCACAATATCCATGTGCGGACCTAGGTACCGGAAGGGGGTATCCGAATCCCCTTCTTCGAAAAATTACATTGTCAAATTATTTTTTACGTGTAATATAGTAGGTATCGAATCCTTTTTGCTTCTTTGTATGTTTACTTCTTTATATTTCGAAGAAGGGGTTTATCTGAATCCCCTTCTTCGAAAAATTAGACTGTTAAGAGTCCCACATCGGAAAGGGATGGGCAATTGGTCTCCTTATAAGGCTTGGGCAATCCTCCTCCCTCAGAGCTAGCTTTAGGGGTGTGAGTCAAGCCCAAGACCTAATTTTACATGGTATCAGAGGCAGGTCCATCCCCATTTGGGCTCCCAGTCCACACACCAGTTGGGCGTGGGCGTGAAGGGGGGTGTTAGAGTAGGTGAAAGTCCCACATTGATTGGGGAATGGACTGGCAATCTGCTTATATGGACTTGGGCAATCCTCCCCTCTTGAGCTAGTTTTTGAGGTTGAGTTAGGCTCATGTGCCATATTTTTACATGGTATCAGAGCCAGGTTCATCCTCGTTTGGGCTCCCGGTCCATGCTCCAGTTGGGACTGGGCGTGAAGGGGGTAGGGGGGGGGGGTGTTAGAGTGGGATAATGTCCTACATTGGTTGGGGAATGGACTGACAGTTTTCTTATATGGACTTGGGCAATCCTCCCTCATGAGCTAGCTTTTGGGGTTGAGTTAGGCCCTAGTGTCATATCTTTACAATTCTTAATGTGGAAAGTGGAAACAGCCTCGCAGAAATGCAGGGTAAGGCTGCATACAATAGACCCTTGCGTTTTGGCCTTTTTCCGGACCCAGTGCATAGCGGGAGCTTAGTGCACCGGGCTGCCCTTCTATTTTTTTAATTCTTAATGTGAATTGGATATCAATCTCTTAATTCTTGTTATAGAAATATTTACTTGCATAGAAATGACATCAAAAGTAGTATAAATAGAGTAACTTCTTTTTTCAGCTCGCCGCACGGGGCTTGCCTAATGCGGTTTACCTCTATTGTGTAGTTTGCGAGATATTGCACAGGAGCGGGTGTGCACCCAAAGGGTAGCGGTTGCGGGTTCCCTTGTCATCAAAAAAAATAAATTTTTTTTTTTTTGGTTAACTAGCATTTGTCATTCAAAACCAAAGTTGAACAATTACAATCGGAGCAGTGTTGGACTACCTGCTCACTCATCAGTACTATTACTCTCCTAATCTAAAAAGAAATATTTCACCAATTACATAGATTAGTGAGCTCATACTACAAGCTAAGTACTAGTTAAGGATAGACAGCAAGCTGTTGCAAAGCACTCTGCCATGTTGCCCTGGATTGGCCCTTGATGTGCATATGCATCACAATTTCCTTCAGTACAGTCTCAGCTCCTACCCTGCCATGTTGAAACCTGATTCTGTTCCTTTCCCTCCAGATGACATACACCAGCATACCAAACACACTACACACAAGTTCAACTAGTCCGGTCTTCTTCTTGGCCATCAAACAGACCCATCTTACCTCTGTTTCCCAGTCCTGGATGACCCTGGGAAAACCAAGCCATACACACAATCTTCTCCACCAGCCTGTAGTAACCTGACAGTCAAAGAATAAGTGACCAAAAGTTTCATCTGCCGATCCACAATAGACACAATCAGGAGGAACTTGGATTCCAAACTTTGCCAATCTGTCAACAGTAGCTAGTCTTCTCTGAATTGCTAGCCAGACTATAAATTTAAACCTTGGATGAATTCTAGGGTGCAATGCCAAGGCCTTCCACTGAACCTTAGGAAACTGGGGCATCAACCCTTTATACATCTTGTGTGTGGAATACGTATCACCAGTTTGTGTTAGTGCAAAAGCTGTAGACAAAGCACCATACCCTACCTGTCCTTGAAGAATCCACCTTCTAGCTGTCATTATCTTCCTCACAACCCAAGAAGCACTCTTAGGTATTTGGACTGTTTCAATGTGCTGTCTCTTTATGAAGTAGGTGTGAACCCACTGAATCCATAAACACTCTTTACTTCTAGCCATGTTCCACAACTGTTTCAGGATTGCAGCTTTGTTCCAGAGGCATAAGTCCATAATATTTAGCCCACCAGCTGCCTGAGGTTTACAGATGGTCTCCCAAGACACTAGTGCTTTCTTGGACACAATAACAGAATCAGTCCACAAATAAGTCCTACAAATCTGTTCTATATGCTTCATCACTTTCTTGGGTATTAGGAAGATCTGAGCCCAATAAGCTTGCACCCCAAACAAAACAGACTTGATCAATTGTACCCTACCAGCATAGGACAGTAGCTTAGCAGACCAGCAAGTTACTTTGGCAGTGATTTTCTCTATCAGTGGTAGGAACTGATTCACACTAAGTTTTTTAGATGCTAAAGGTACTCCTAAGTATCTGAAAGGGAGTACACCTTCAACATAGCCTAGTTCCTCCAACAGTTCTACCTTGGTATGATCACTAACCCCAGCTATGTATAAAACAGACTCTGTCTTAACAGTTGACTCTGCATCTGCCCTTGAACAATCTCCAGTTCCTCCCTTGCTAAGCACAATTTCTGTTGGTAGGAAGCCATATAAGCATTTATATCTTTGAGCTTGACTCTGAGCTTCTTCAGTTTACCCCATATATTCTCCATATGTTGCTCATGGTCAACACCAGCCCAGACCTGTTGTAGCACAGTATTAAACTCTGGGTGCTCCATAACATTGACAAAGAACCTGAATGGTCGAGGATGCAAATTGGCCTGCTGATAAAACTTAACAAGGATAGGAGAGTGGTCTGAGATGGCTGGGTGGAGAAAGTCAGCTTCCACCTGGCCATACTGTTGTAGCCACTGGATATCACCTAGTGCCCCATCTATCTTACTGTATACCCTGCTTCCTGCAGCCTGCTTATTACACCAAGTATAAAGCCAACCTTTACTTCTAAGAGGTGTAAGTTTCATAGTATCAATCAGACCCTGAAAGCCAAGAGTCTCAGCTAGAGTAACAGTTGATCCAATCCTGTCTCCTGAACTAAGTAGACTATTAAAATCGCCACACAAGAGCCAGGGGTGTTGAAGGTGTCTATCTACCTGACCCAGCTCCCTCCATAACCTGTCCTTATGTGGTAGTTCATTCATAGCAAACACCACAGTGAAATAGATAAAACTCTGCACTCTAGGATCCTCAATAAGGCAATGAATATATTCATCCCTTATTTCAACAATATTGACAATCAACTGATTCTGCCACATCAACCAAATTCTTCCACTAGGTGTTTCAGTATAGTTATGACAACTCTGCCAACCTCTAGCGCTATCTTCTGCATGACCTTTTGAGCACCAGGAGCTTTTACCTTGGTCTCTAAACATCCAAACACTTCAATCTTATTCTTAGCAAGAAAGAGCTTGATCTCTTTCTGCTTATGGGCCTAGTTGAGGCCCCTGACATTCCATGTTGAAATGATCATGGCGGGCTGAATGGCATAGAGCTGCCAGCACTACTAGTTTCAGGTACACCCACAATGGATCCCTGCACAGTTTGTTTACCCTCTCTTCTGTGAACTATAAGAGCTGCCTGAGTAGTCTCAGATATCAGCACATGGTCATCCCTAGGCATCTCCTTAGTCCCACGCACATGACTACACAGCTGTTGTTGTGTAACTTCACCCCCCCGGG
This sequence comes from Jaltomata sinuosa, assembly GCA_003996215.1. NCBI lineage: Eukaryota > Viridiplantae > Streptophyta > Magnoliopsida > Solanales > Solanaceae > Jaltomata > Jaltomata sinuosa. Next base: position 445,479 of record QJPP01001149.1, on the reverse strand, counting down.
CATGATCTGCCCTGCTAATCACTCTTTGCCAAATCATTTGAGGGGGTTTGGTCTTCCTGGTTTTCCACTTTTTGGGTCTTGGCATCTCTACTTTAGCTCCTTTATCATGAACCGCAGCATTACCACTTTCCTTTTCCTGTTGCTGATACCAACAATCTGAGTCAGTGTGCCCATACCTCAAACATGCATTGCAATATCTTGGTCTCCACTCATACTCCACATGTTGCTCCCAAGGCCCTAAAGGGGTGTCAATATTTATCATTTCAACCAGTGGCTATGACACATCTACTTCAACCAGAATTCTGGCAAATGAGACCTTACCAGCGTTTGCAGTGAACTGATCCGTATGCATAGGACGACCCACTGCACTAGCAATTTTACTCAAAGCTTCAACAGACCAATACCCTACAGGTAATCCAGGAAACTTCACCCACAAAAGAACTAAGCTCAGGATTTCCTTATCAAACTCAAAATCTAGTTCCCATGGCTTAAGGATAAGGGGTCTATTATTGTAATAATAAGGCCCAGAAGTGAGTACCCTATCCTTTTCCTGCTTAGAGTGAAATTTAAAGATTTAGTATCCCTCATCATGCAATAGGACCTTAGGCATAGGAACAAACTACCAATTCTTAGCTACATAAGATGTCATCTGCTGCTCATACGGAGTATCACCTAAAACATATCCAATTAAAGCTGAGTCCCACGATTTCACCTATGCCTGGATGTCAGCTTCCTCAATCGTTACAGTTATGACGCCATTTTTCAGACATGGAGGTACAACGGTGAGGGGCTTACCATCACTACGATTATCTCGTCTTGGCGCAACATTGGGTGTTGGATGGTTCGAATTTTCCGCATCAGAAAAATGTAGTCGCCGTATCGCTGGCTCCTTACTCTCAGCTTTAATGGAGTGTAACCGTATCTCGTCCTCACTGCTATTATCCTCGCCCTCCTCCGGAATCGCATAAAACCCCGGTGGTAGATAGCTCCCAAATGTAAGAGGAGGGAGTCGTTGTGGAATTCCAGTTGCCGGTGTGACAATGTTTTGGTTAGGAGGCGTTGCTTGGAGCCTTGCCATCGTCACTTCTCAAGCACAGTGGCAGCCTGCTAATGTGCGCCGAGAGAGAGACTATTGGTGCCTAACATGCGCCTATAATAACTTCCAAAATAGAGTAACTTTTTATAGTAAAAAATGTTAAATGATAGTCAAAAAACTGTTTAGGCAGAGGGAGTACTTTTTTTCCTTTTTGGCCGGTAGGTATGGCCGAAGTATCAAGAATATTTACAGTGCAACAAACAATAGGAAGTGTGTTATGCTGCAAATGCGGATTATGTAGGTTACGAAGCGGGTTGAATTACACATAAAAACTGGGTTAAGTTGAAGATTTTTTTAAATGGGTTGTAATTAAACGGGTTAAAATTTAGCCCATTATTATTTTTTTCTTTTTTCTTGTGCCCAACCCATAAAATCCTGGGCGGGCTGGGCAGGTCACTAATATTTGGGTCACATTTGACAGCCCTAGTTCTATCAATGGTATATTTCTGTGTAGCTCTTAACAGGAAGGGATTGCTGTAAATCAAGATGCACCTATTGCAAGCTGGACTACTAGGGGAGCATACCAGGTCAAAATATAGGTTAATATAGGTTTTAAACTGGATTTTCATTTTGCTCCCAAAAACTTTTATTTTCATATAATGTATTCATGTTATAGGGAGTTGAGGGTATCACCTCTCTCATTAGGCAATCTTTTCTGATCCTCGGACGTTCCCTTGCACCTGCATCATCTTGTACTTTTCTTAAATACTCTTTTTAAATGGTGCTTGAATTTGTTAATGTCCACTTATGTGATCAGACCCATATAATTAACCAGGTTCTCTCTTATGCAACTTGTGTATATTATTTTCATTTATACTCTCTTCAACTTATGGCACTGAAAACCCAGCCGGAGCCCTTGGATGAGATTCATTAAGCAACCTAAGAGATGAGATAATCAACTTGGTCCTCATCTTCATCCTCTTTGGCTCCTCAAGTTGGATATGCCCAGGTAAATCCCAGAATTTGAAACAATTTACCTAGCAATGCTTCTGTTAAGTTGACATGGATCTATGAGGACAAGGATGTCAAATACTGAATCATGTACAAAGCCATCCAACATCTCCAGGCACAAATACATGGGTATCCAACATCAATAGAAAACAAAGACATGCTAAATAGAGGACTGGAACAAGGTTAGCAAGTACTTACCAGACCATGTTTTCCAGCTTCAACGTTGGATTGGAAAACAAGTTGCTCAGTGAATAGCAAACATTCCACTGTACCTGATAGCAAGGCCGACCTCTTAAGTATGCAGTTAAGGTGTGCTCAAAGGACACGTGTAAAATTCAAGGTTTGATATCTACTGTTCCTTTTATTTTTCCTTTGCTTTTTTCCCTGATCACACTATGAGGAAGAAGAAAATACCTTAACGTTTCCAGTTGTAACACAAGAAATAAATGCCTGCACCATCTTCTCAAGCCATTTAAAATTTTCCAAGGGAGCGTTACATGGACTTCGACTTTCTCCCGGATCCTCGCAAATGGACAAACCTTTTGTGGGCTTTCCCCCAGAAGATACGACCATTGAATCTGCTTGCCTGTCATAAGGAAATGATTGACTTGAAAACTTAACAACTCTTGAAAGGTTACCCAATGCTCTCACAGCATTTGCTTTGACCTGATATCAAAAACATGAGAAGTAAATTATAGAATACAATCGCTAAAATGACAAAAAAATGTCAAAAAAAGAACTGAAAGTAGCCGATATAGCTAACAGAATAGCTTACCTTGTCATTATCGTTGGTAAGTTGTAACGCAGAGTCAATCAGCAAGGAGATAGACTGTGAGCTCACTGTTGAATCATTCATATAGAAGAACAATAAGACATCTCAAAGTATTGTTCCACAACAAACAGATCTAAAATCATTCAGAAATTCACAGGACCTGAAGAGAATTTCTCAAATCCATGTACATCAACATGGTGGCGAAGTGCATCGCAAATATTAGCTAAAGCCCACGAGGATGTTATGCGAACCTGAAAGTTATCACATTAAGCTTGAATGTACCTTTTTGCTAGGTCAATAAGTTGGAAAGATATGCAAAAACAGGAGTATTGAAACCAACCGACACTGAGGAATCATGACTGTTGTCCACAGCAGGAGAAATGAACTTGTCAAAAATCTCTGCACTGCCATATTGGAACATATATTTACTAACTAACAACGAATTGCCTAAAAGAGTCAGCTGAGACAAAATATAATAAGTAAATTAAAAATATTTGCTCTAACAGTTCAAGCTTAAGCTATTAGATGAGGTGCTTATACAATTCAACATGGTATCCGCTCAAGAAAAAATATTTTCACATGTTTGGCCCATGAAAAAGAATCAGGCTCACATAAGGGAGAGCATGTTGAGATGAAAAAATGATAAGCAAGCTAAAAGTGTGCCCTCTCTAACATTTTAAGCGCTTTTAAATGAGTTAATCTCAGAATCCAACAGAGTCCAAACAACGCCTCCAAAGAGAAATTAAGGCTAAAATAATTAAAATTACCTTTGGAAAATGTGTGGAAAACAAGCAATTACGCCAATAGCACGACAAGCAGCTGATCTAACATTCGGAACCTCATCACTTTTTGCAGTTTTAACCTGAGAAGATTTCACAAGTACAACTTAAATCACTGTTATCATTCTGTATGCTTGAGAAAAGGATAAAGCACCAATGCACTAATCAGTTACGTGGCAAAAACTTACACAAGTGCTCAGGATGAAGTCTTGTTTATCCTTTGGTAGAGAAAAGAAAACTGTGGAAGTTATTCCAGCAAAACAAGTAACTGATGCAGCCCTCACCTAAAGGAGCAAAGCAACGTAATGGAATAAATGAGTCACAGAGCAGCAGACTGCCAATTTCTATGAGAGAAACCAATACAAGATCTCTATGCATGAAGTCATGTTGATGATTAGCATGCGTGAACTAAAATATTCTGGGAGAATAAACATTGTTGAATTGTGTGATCTCATTAAAGCTTGTATTGTTAGAAAGGGAACACCATTATGTATTTACTTATATCCCAAAACACCACTTCACGTATGAGTCGGAATCTTTTACATGGCCAAGCACATGGCAATATTTTGTTGATGATTCATTCCGAGAAACGAAGCTAGAATTCCTCTGGCTTTGTTACCAAATTAAAGTTTGTGAAGCGCCTCAAGTAAAACCTTAAGGGATCGTTTGGTAGCTGGTTTGGGAGTGACTTGTGCAGGTATTAAATCTTGCATAAGTAATACCATGTTTGGTAGTTGGTTAGGAGTTAAGTTATTCATGTATAAAATTAATACAGTGTTTGGTTTGCAATTTAGAAACCTGCATAACTAATACATGTATAAGTTATGAGGGAATCTATGTATTATTTTATGAAGGATAGAAGGTGGAATAAATAATCTATATATATATATAAAAGAAGGTTTTAGAAATGGGGACGTGGCGCTCTCTAAGGCCTTGATTCCTATTTATTTTTTTTGTGGTTTTTTTTTGCCTTTTTCCTAATTTTAAAAGATACAAAATTTCACCTTAAATATTATACAACATATTAAATATAGTCATATTTAATTCCTCTCATCATTAATGTTATTCATAGGTCAAGAAAAGTATTTATCTTCTTCTTTTTTTCATTTTTGATTTTTTTCCATTATTCTTTCCAATTTTTCCTCTTTCTTATTCATTTGTTTAATTCAATTTATGTGCTACATTAATTACACATTACCCTTAACCGTTTCTAACAAATTAAAAAGTCTCTCCTTATTTTTTCTCAATTTTTTTAGCCATATTTCTCTTAATAATAATAATTGTTTATGATCATATTATTAGTCCTCTTAATAATAATTTCCAAAGGTCATGTAGGTAAGATTTATAGAAGAAAAGGAAAGGGGAGGAAATATAAAGGTATAATTCCAGAAAGATTAGTACAAAAAGGAGGTGATGTAGCACTCTTTTAGACGAGAAAACGTACTATCTTTTTCTCAGTTTTTTTGATTTGTTTTCCTATTATTCTTTCCTTAATTTTATCTTTTTAAGAAGCATTAAAGTTATTTGTTTCAACCTCTGGTGCCTTTTCCCATTTCATAATCTTTAATGATATTAATTTGTCAGTTTAAACCTTATCTCTTCCCCTCCAACACATGCTTGGACATTGAAAATTTCTTTTAAATACCAAGAAGAAAAAGAACAGATTTCGTTCTCTATCGGCATGTATAAGTTTTTGTTTTTTTCCCTATAATATAGCCCTTTAGATGTAATTTTGAATAGTTTATAAGATATCACATTGATTATTGTTTTGATCGATCTGTTTTGTGACTTTTTTTGTGTGTTTTGATGTATCTGGTTAATAATTTTATTTTGCCCAGAATTTCATTGATGAAGGATGCTTTCAAGTTTCGACATCCGGGCTTAATGGTATATGTTTCAGTCTAATTTTCAGCACTCTCTCACCTTCTACTTAAATTTCTTTTTCAAATGAATTGTCTTACTTGTATGTTGTTTCATATCTATATATAAATTTGACAGGAGCAACGTCACATATTGCGCATTTATCGCTTTCGAATTTTTGAAATTGGATTTATACTTTATCGCAGAGTTGATCATTCGGACCTTTCAATTCATAGATGTAAATCTCAGACCTATGAATAGGGATATCTCCGAAACTCACACAGAAAAAAGGTAATGAATTAGACAAAAATAAAAACAACTTGGAGTTTAATGTTGCGAAAGAGGTTGAAGGTTCTATATAGGCCTGTGCTTGATGGTCCTGAGATTTTTTGCCTTATCAGGGCCTTCATGCTATAGGATTGCTTTCGAATTTAGGCCGGTAGGCAAACGTCGCTACTATTACTTGCTCACTTATTTGTTAAGCTCGAGTTTATTCTGTATTAATTTGATAAAATTTTTACTCGAATATTCAAATAAAGGTTGGCTAATCTCTCTTTTTTCTTAAAAAAAACTTTTCAATAAAAAATGCATATACTTGAGGGTTTAGTGTTAAACTAGAGTGAGGTAATATCTGCAATCGCAATACATGTATCAAGATAATATTTCATGTTTTTTAGTTTTTACTATGTTTTTCATACAATATATGTAGAGTTGGACGGTATATATATATATATTGAGCTTGCTTTAATTAGCTTTTTGTAGTTTCATAAGAATAAGTTTAACATAATTTTGTTTCATAAGAATAAGTTTAACATAATTTTTACGATCGCGCAAAGCATAGATAAATGTACTAGAAACTTAATAAAACAAATGACACAAAATGAGGAGAAGTTGTGCTACTCTCTTTTCGAATAAGAAGAGATGACAAGATGGACTAGAGCAACACACGTACACCAAATGAATCAGAATATATAATTCTTGTATGATTTGTGTTAAATGAGTCAAAAAAATTTGTTAAGAAGCATACAATGGCTTAAGAGTAGTAGTTGTTTTTAGCTGAGGAAAGAAAGCAGTTCTTAGTGCTTTCTGAAATGAAAAATGTAACTGATATATCCTATTGTTTACTTGAAAAAAAAAGAATTCATTCACTCAAGAGAGGGCAACATTGGGAGTGACCAAGTACATAGACATAAAAGGAAAATGATTCTTCACTATTTCATAAAAGATCAATGAATTTATATATGAAAGATTTAAAAATTGAGGTTCTTAAGATAGGTAATAATGTCGAATTTAATTTTAATTTTTTAGTGTCTTAAATCACATAAAGAGTTCAACTTATTAAAATTAAAATTTTCATTCTTAACAAAAATAGAGAGAATAGTTTCACCAAGATAAGAAACATCTTCAGAAGACTGAAGACTCTTAAATAATTTAAAATTACAAAAATCATAAATATTTAGGTACTAAAACTCTTTTTAGAATATTTTTAGCACTCGATATTTTTTTTAGAATATTTTATAGATTTAATGAGGTATTTTATGATCGCGCAAAGCGTGATTAAGTTCACTTGTACATGTATAACTAATACATGAATAAGTAATTCCTGCATAACTAATACCTGCATAAATAATACATAAATTCTCTCATAACTAATCCCTAATACGGTAGCATAACTCTTACTAGCTACCAAACGACCCCTAAGCGTTTAAGAGAGTAGACACATAAACATTTATTTATTATAGATTTGAAGTTGCATTTTCATATACGGGCTGATATTTTTCTTGAACCAAGTACTTGAAATATTTTGTAGATGTATTACGTAATACTAATTTGCTTTGTGTGGACTGTTTCATCTAAAGTTTGAACTGTAAAAGGGACCATCTTTATTTATTCAATTGTGTCTTAACATGCCCTCTCACGCGTGGGCCTTAAAAAAATCCTGCAGCAAGCAGATTGGAATATTTCGTACAGGCTGGTGGTAAGACTTGAACCCAGGACCTTTGCGCGCACATACTATCCTGACTTTTGTGAACCCTCATCTAAAAGCTTAAGTTATCAAAGAGGACACTTCTCTTTACTTAGTATATCTTAGGATCCAACATACCAAGTTTCCTTTATAACCAATACAAACATTTCTAGCTTCAAAACTCGATGGAAAGTGGGCCCACCCATCTATCATTCTTCACTTAAATACTAAACTTGGTTCATCAGCTAGATTCTACCACACGTCCTGTGCTTGCTATCTTTGTTGTTGAACCAAAGCCCTGGGGCACACACAAGTATCTTCAGACTAAGCTCAAACATAAACTTTCCCTTCTCCTTTTTACCCAACCGGGAAAAATTCAATAGAGAAAAAGAAAAGGAAAGCAGTAAACTTCCTCTTGCTTAACACAGTAATGAAGCAGAGTACAGGGAGATCAGATATCAAATCTCTGAGAGCAACACATGAAGACTCATCTAATTTACTACCGAAAAGTAGTCAAATTGTCCTCAGTGAAGAAAGTGTAGTGAACAATAGGAGAATTGAAGGCCTTTCATTTACCAGGAAAAGAGCTGTAAAAAAGAGAAATTGCGACAATCCAACAATTGTCTCCTCGTCTAAGAAATAGCTACTAAGTGAATATTTATAAAGAAATTATGAATATTTTGGAATATTACAAGAAGTTGATTTAGGTATCAACCGCTATTTCTCTCAGGATCTCTGTTCCATCTCCTTTCACTTTGTCAAGCATAGTGCAAGCGATCTTTTAGGGTTGTATCCTGCTCCTTTCAATTCATCAGTGATCTCCAATATCTTTGAAGACTTTATGAGACCATTGCTTCTGATCTGTGGAACAAGTTCTTATCAATTTTTGGGGTTAGTTGGGTAGTGCCACAGAATATTAAGGAAACTATGGAAAACTGGAACCTTTGGGTAGTTGACAGAACCATCAGGAGGATCTGGCAGATGATACCAGCATTTATTTTTTGGAGTATCTGGATAGAAAGAAATTGTAGATGTTTTGATGGGATTTCAACTCCTAACTCTTCTCTGAAGTTTAAGTGTTTGATGTTTCTTTTCAGTTGGAGCAATTTAACCCCTGTAAATGATGTTATTCCTCTGGTAGATTTCATTAGCTCCATGTCTTGGGCTTAACAGCCCGACTCTTTGCTCATTTAGGGAAATGGCTCAATGCTCTATCCGTAGGTTTTTGTATCTAGGAGCTTTCCCTGATTTCTTTGTACTGTTTTCAGCATCTTCTTGATGCCAGTCTATATAACAATTATTTCATCAAAAAAAAAAAAGTTTAATGGTATCCCCAGTCGTCTTACCCATACCCAACTACTCTTCACCTCTTCTTGCCAGCATCTGGTGAGTGGTGATAGGTGGCGTCATATGGAAAGCGATCCCTATCTATATAATTATTTTGTTGAATTACTTTGTTTATATCTTTATTCTTAGGATCACCCTTGATATCTATCTACTATATCAATTTTAAAGGGTGAAGCAGTAACAACTCTACCATCTATTGGTAAAACTAATTTCATCTAATGGAAGAATCGTAGATTCGACCACCTTAGTTTTGGTATACCATTTATTGACGACCATGTTTAATGATTCCTTTTGATCATCTAATTTTCCTGTATATTCAAACCATTTAAAGAACTCGATATTACATCTTATTCTTTTCATGTCAGCATGCCATTTCCTTCTAAAGGATAACATTTCCTTTAATGAATATTTTTCTACATGCCATTCCCTTTTTATGGTATTTTCTGGAGCTACCCAGATTTTACCTAAATATTTAAAGGCTGATTCAAACTTCTCATCTGACCTAATCATGCGTAAAGAGTCTTTTGTTCCTAGCATATCACTAGCAGTAGGACTCCCTGGATTGATAATTATGGGTTTGGTAACTCTAGGTTATTCTATAAGCACTTGAGTAGGCAGTACACGTACTTCAGAGGCTACTTTTGCAGCAATCACAATTTAAATAAACCTTTTAAATGTGCAATTTATTTTCTTCTTTTCTGTACTTCACTAACTTCTTATTATATCGTACAAGTAATAAAATCTAGAGAAAATCAAAAAGGTATCTACGAACTAACCATTGGAGAAGAATGTTGAAGGATAAGAGGCAAATGCCTAACTATTGCTTCCAACCACTGCTCACTTCCTGACAGTTTTTCAGCTCCATCACTATTTACTGCACAATCATGTGGCCCATAAGATGGAGCCGACGAGATTGTTTTTAATTTGACATAGTCAGATGTAAAGGGGCTATCAAGTGATATATCACTCGAAAGATCTTCAGTTCCCTTAAATCCAGAGATTGCACGAAGACATTCATCCAACACCTGCAAAACATTCATGTCACAGCAACATCCAAAGAACACAAGACAAATACCAAATTAAGAAATACCCCTTCTATACGAGCATTTTCTTCTTTCTTATTTTTGGTAGAGCTTGAGCTGCTAACGCTCAACAGAAGACAACAAAATGACAAGTTTCAACTAACAGATTTCTGAAACAAGGATCAAAATTACACAAGCACTTAGATTCTAATTAATTGCATGCCACTTTATCAATTCAAATGCTAATGGTTTCACAAAGCTTCATGCAAATTGATGCCTTCTCTGACTTGCCCTTCAATCCTATAAGCGTATAGTAGTACATTATTTGCTGGCAAGAAGAAAGGGAAGAGAATGACCATCATGTTCTTGTAACACAATCGGAAGTGCAGGAGGAAGAAACAAATGTCAGACTATGTTGAAACCCAAAATTGACGAACAGTAACCAAAGGAAAAAATTATAAGGGAGTAGACCATGAAATTTTCGAAAGAAAGCTAAGAGCATGTGCAACCTGGATTTAAGATATGCAACTAACAAACATCATGTCAACAAGAAATCGGACCCTAGCAAATAGGAATTCTATTGCCCGAGCACATTAAGCAATTTTTTCCACTGATCATCCTAACTGTCAAGGGAATTGTAACGACCCTCCAAGTCGTTATGGAATGGTTAGGGCCTAAGTACCCTGTTAGAGTTTCCCCTAGTGAGTTGAGTTAATGAAATCTCAAGTGAGGTGGTTTAAGGCTGAAAATGTGTGTGGTGTCTAATTGTGGCAAATTATGATTTGCGAGGTTATATGTTGTGTTGTCGTGATCCGTTAGGGGGTGACCTAGTAATCTAGACCTTATTAGGAAATTCTGGGGTGGGGTCTACGAATGAATTCGTAGCATGTGTTCGTAGCGGCTGCCACGATAGGGTAGTTTCGTGATGTCTTAAGCTCAAAAAAGTGTGTTGTGAAATGGGGCTACTGAGCAGAGTTCTCGAGTTACTGATTCAAGGACCGCTGCAGCGGGAATCCGCCGTAGAGAGACCGCCGTAGCGGTTGGAGTCCCTCCATAGCGGAACTCGGCGAGTCATCAGAGCTCGCCATAGCGGGCCCATCTTCGCCACAACAGTCTCACCGTAGCGAGAAATGGGCCGTTGCAGCGGATGACGGGGAGGCAGAATGCCTGCTTAAGTCTGTTTTTCGAGTTTTATTTAACAAACTTCAAAACCTCGTTCTAGAGCTCCTGAAGAGCGATTTTCCCAAGGCTAGGGTGATTTTCTTTGAAGAGGTAAGTTATTCCATCAACCTCTTCGCTTAGTAATCCATTCTCATTGTAGAATCGTTGGGGTGATTATGATGTTGGAAATTATGGGTTAGAACCCTAGGTCTGCGAAATTATGGAAAAGCCTATGGGTAGATGTAATAATCATCTAAAATGCTTTTAGGGTGTAGATAAACACTTCCTAGCATATAATTGTTGTTCTAAAACATGAATAGTGATGAATGGGAACCTTGAGTTACATGAAAATGTGACTTTTAGCATAAAAATGGCTTAAAAGGGGGAAATTGGAGTAGAAACTCCATGAATGTTGATAATGTGCATAATGTGAGACTAGTTTATGGGTAATTGACCCTTGGAGAACACTACAGACCTCGAAAAAGGCTGGAGTTAGTGGGTTTGAATTCCCAAGACTAGAATTTGAAAGAGTAGATGATTAATTACTCTTAATATTGTTTGATTCTAGACTTTGAACATTCTGAGGCATTGAGGAAAGGCAAGACTCTTGCAAAGTAGCTTGTTGATTCGGATTCTTCGATTGAGGTAGGCTATGATTTTACGTGGAGTTAGACTTAATAAAGTCTTTTATATGTGTTTTGTATTTATAGCATGTTGGTTGCTCTTCGGACATAGTTGTGATTGATATTGTTTGGCTTGACATTGCTTGCATGAATAAGCTTAATTGTTGAAGCCCGTCTTTAAATGACTTGTGATTATGAAGTGCACTTGTTATTGATTGTGTACTTGTGACATTATCCTGAGAGATAATTAATATAAGAACATAGTAAGATGTGACGAAAGCAAGAAAGAATATGCATACTATTTTGTTGATGAGTGGCTCGAGTTTGATGTGAGCTTACGGACGAGCGTATATATAGTGAAGCGGGTACCACGTCGGTACGGTACATGGACCCTAGGTGGTCCCCTGCAAGTCATGACTAGTTGGGCAGAAATAAGACTTATTAGCATGTGTGTACATATTGAGTGATTATTATGAGACTAATGAGACTAATGAGACTAATGAGGTACAGAGACTACATGTCTGAGAGATCAATATGGGCATGAACCTATGTTTATGATGTAACTGCATTATATTTGCAGGGTTACTTGATGATTGTTATGTCTGTTTTGGTGACTTGTAACTACCTGATTTTGGTGACTCATTGATTAAATGATTATTTGATTATTTGTTGTTGTACTTGCTACATGTTATTGTTCCTGACATATATTTGCTACTATTTTGAGTCGGCCTATGATGCCTACCAGCACATAGTGTTGTACTGATGCTACTCCTGCACTTCATTTTCTGAGTGCAGACAGTGTTCCAGAGGCTTCGACAAGACTTCGCATCTAGCGTTATTGGTTGATCGATTCGAGGGTGAGCTACTTATGTTCATGGCTGCCACAGATCATTCCTAGTTCACACATGTCTTCTATTTCAGACATTGCTATTCATTAGTATTTTTGGATTATTCTTAGACATTGCTTAGTTAGCGTCCTGTACGATGACTTTCGGATTTTGGGATATATAGTCAGACTTCCGCACTTTATTGATTTATTTTGAGATTTGACTATTAATTCTTGAATTGGTTTATTATTGCTAAAAATGATTTGGCTAAGGCTTGGGTTAGATGGTAACACTTGGTTCGCCCACCGGGGAATTAGTGTGGGTGCCCCATTTGGGTCGTGACACGAATCGTATAAGAGCACCTGAATTGGGAGGGGCCAAACAAGAGATCTTCACAGTAGATCTCTATAGAGCTTCACCAAAAAGAACTACCAGGACTGTTTCCTAGGTCTAAGTTTGAAGTGTAGAAAACCCCTATCAAATGAAGTTTTTTGTATCGAGTGCATGTTGTGCCATATTAACAGCTGTAAATCTAAGAACGGTAACTTACACGTGTTTTGGTGCTTCATGTTCAAAGAAGGTGAAAATGTCATCCCTTCTATTACATTGCAGAATATCCACGGAACAGTTTTTGGTGTTCAAATTGATGGGAGTTAACTGTGTAATATCATTGTGAAGAAATAGACCTTGGGCCCAACTCAACCCAAAAGCTAGCTCATGAGGGGAAGATTGCCCAAGTTCATATGAGGAACCACAACCCAGACCCCAAGCACAACTGGTATCACCAGAAGTAATGTGAAATTTTGGAGAGAAGAAAATGGAAAATAAGAGCACTTGAAGGATATGAAATTCTTTTCTTCGAGATTCAGAGGTTGCTTTCTTTACCCTACATAAATTTTTGGAACAACCATGATATCCCTATTTGCATATATAATTGGTTGAACTCTCAGCTCGGAACTACTTATAAAAAAAATTCTTAGGTAGGACCTTCTTTGCCGTCTTGCTTATGCATATACTCCTCGAATCTGGGATTCATCCTATTTTTGTCACAAAACAAAATACCTTACTAATCATCAAAGAGAAATAAAAAATAAAAATTCTAGACTAACGAAATCAAGTATATTAAAAAGCCACCAATGGCTTATCAAACAAATAAACTTCCTATTTTTCCCTAAAATGTACAAATGTAAATATTGCTTTTAAAAGAAAAAATCAAAAGTGAATATTACCTAACGATTGTATTGCGCAATGAAGTGATAACCCATAAAGAAGGCGTATCATTTGTGAGTCTAGCCCATAGGTTACTTGAATCACATTAAATTTCAAGAAAACAAAGGATTGGGATAAATTAAAAAAATTCCTGTTGTCTTTTCATTTTGTTTTCATCCTATTGCGGGAAAAATTGCTTCAAAACCATCCCCCCCCCCAAAAAAAAAAAACAAGAAGAGAAAAAGAACTTCGCATTCAAAGAAAATAAACCCCACCAGTGCTTTCAGACCTCTACTGTAACACAAGCAAGATGGAAGAAGCACAAAACAAGGGGAAAGAAAACCAAAAAATAAGCAGGCATCTCACCTTGATTGAAGCAGTTATGACTTTGTCTCCAATTGGTTCATTTGAGTTTCCAACATTATCCCTCCAAGACCTTGTCTCAGAAGAGAAGGTCAAGACTCCATGAACTAAAAGGGAAATTTTTTCCCAACACAGGACCATCACGCTAGGATAGTTGTGCGCCACAGCTCTGGCAGCCTAGGAAAAGAACGAAATAGGAACATTTCAATGCAGTGAACAGAAGTTTTCAATGATGTTCAAATTTAGACAAATCCTCAGTAGAGAACGTTCTTTTCATTTCAATGCCAGAAGAAACAAAAAGTAATCAAAAATCACCAAACAGGCTAGTTGCAACCACCAAATGATAAATGAATACTCTTATGCATGTCAAAGACAGAAACAGGGAAGAGGATTATCTTTCATAAAAGGTATTTTGCTTTGGTATTGTTTCTTTTTATTTTCCTTTTTACAAGGCATATTATTTAGATGCACAAGAATGGCATCTTTTGCTAACTACATTTGGCATCACTCGTTCAGCATCTTCAAAACAGTGCTTCCCTCAGCTACTCCTAGATTAATTGATTCTCATGTTCTCACTGAGCATCAATGTGGACGAATCCTGATTGATTATGTAGTAATTGCATAGAGAATATAGAAAAAATATTTCATAAGAAATGGCCAATAGGAGAACCAAAAGACAAATTCACAGATTGGACCCAAGAGCTCTCAAACTGGATGCGTAAACATCAGCCTGCAAGTCATTACAAAGGAGGACACACAGACAGTCTTCTGGCACAATCGACAAAAGTTTGTACAGAGCACACATGTTTTATGCACGAGACGAATGTAAGCAGCTGTAACAGTAGCCTATCAAAAAGAAGAAGGTGTAACAGAAACATGTTCAGTTAATGCGATTGGAGAGAAAGAAGAGAAGCCTATAATGAAAGGCAAAAGGAAAACATATATAATTTTAGTTTTTAAATTTCTTTTGCTTACTCAAAAGCTTCTGTAGCAACCAGCGGTCTGCATTTCCTTTTTCCTTTTTCCTTCCTATTTTGGTTCGGGGGATGAGGGGAATAAAAAGCAGAAGAGCAACGAATGCTAGTTGAAAGAGTCCAAGAATACTTGCCTTTTGCACTCAAAATACATGGATTTTACATCAATAGTTTGTTAACTTCACGATGAAAAAAAAAACAAATAGCACACAAAAGTGCGTCAACAGAAAAGTTAGTTTACATGAAAGAAGCATGCCATGCCTTTGGGGATACCATTCGAATTAATAAAATGGCTCCATGGGAATGGAATAGCTCATTCAAGCATCAAAAATACAGTGGCAAACAAAACAAAAAAAAATAATACAGCATCGTTAAGGGACCTTATTTTTTTATAATTGTATTTTAGGACATCTTTTCTCTGTTCTGGGTTGTATTTATTAAGTAAATTTAGAGGAGACAATAAATTAACCAAAAGAGGGAAAAAGAAAGGGCGTAGACTTTGTAGAATTTCATACAGGACAAGAAAACCTAAATCATTGGTGAACCATTCTCGACATTGACGCACTTATGTTTAAGTTCAACCATGAAAAACGTATTTCCTTTATTTTCCTCCTCCATCTTTCTTCAAAGACTATTGGATTCCTTATAGATTGACTGATTGATTACCTGAAGTGCCTCGAAACCTACTGATGGGCTTACTCCTGGTTCACAATACCGAAACAACGTAGACAAAATGCCCGACTTTGACTGAGTACTGATGAAACCTGAATGGCCAAATACAGAGGCATACTATCAATAGTTGAATTGATAACCAACCAGTTCACTGAATTTTATTTTATTTTAAAAAAAAGGATTTCCTGAGCAATATCCTATGTCAGCATACACATTTTAGCCAGGTAGAGGTTTTTCCAACGAATAAGTTAAGTAACCACATGCACTGTCTAATTTAAAACAGAATTTCCAATATTTTAACAAATTAGATAGCCTACAATGTAAAGCTCTTGATCAGTTAATAGGCTGTAATAAAGCTACTACAGTAGTTACCACCTGAACTCATGCAGATTGTTTTACTGATTATTCAACAAAGGGAACAATCAGATTACCTGCTGATACTTCTGCCACAAGCATATCTTTGACTTCAGTTGAAAACGGTGAGACTGACAAGGCTGCATTCAAGCAGTTGATTGTGGTTGCCTGCAGATAAAACCATGCATTTGAATAAAGCAGCAACATAGACACAATTGTTTTTTATTCTGTAATATATTGTTACCGAGTTACTCTAGACTATGAAACAACAAGAGGCTCAAATAACTCCATGAAGCTGTCTGTCTCAACCTTAGAACGGATTCAGATAATACATTTAAAGAGCAACAGAGGGTTATATATCAACAGAATATGTCCAACTGAGCTTTTAATATGAGCTTACTGTGACAAATTTGAGAAAAGGAAGAATCTGGGAATGTATCCAAATGAAAAGTAAAAGCACACAAAGGTTAGAAAAAGTTTACTACCACCATAATGAAATTTGTTTTGAAAGTGCTTCACTATTTTCTTCAATTGGGTTAACGGGTGACAAGAAACAAACTCAAGAACTTAATTGTCCAAGGAGGGGAGCTATAAATACCTAGGTTCTCCAATCCTGTTAGTCTTTTTGAAGTAAGTCTGAGAAGGTAACAGTAGAACTTAGATAAAATACACTATATGGTCATGGGTAAAATGTGCATGTGTGAATGCAAGCTAATAGTATCACACAATCCAAAAGAGCGTAAACCAATAAGTGCAATGGACAACTAAGGTGCCAAGGCTCGAATATTAATTGTCAAGTGCCAATAAATCATGAAGGTCACAATAACCCGTACGCAGCCTTAGGATTGAGGATATTGTAGATCAGAAGAATCCAGTTGAGTAATTCTATCTGAAGATGAATTTGAATAACAAAATCAAAAAGGTACATTTTGGAATCACTTGTGTGTGTTAATGGGCATCAAACAAAGTTAAACAACCTGGGACTTTAGAAGATTATAAAATTACACATGACAATCAGGAACATAATAATACCTCTCTTTTTTTAAATAAATAAAAAGGTAAATAAGTAGTAATAAAGAATAACCCAGAAAAAGTTACAGGAAAAAAATAACAAAGAAGAGAGGAAACACATAAATACAACTTTGCAAAAAGAACTATAAGATGCAATAGGTTCGAAATGACTGAAAACAATTCCTAAATGTTTCTTGTATATCATGCTTGGGAAAGCCTAGCTGAATCTAAATTTTTCCTCATCAGTGCCTATAAGTTGACATCCCGTAAATGATTTTTAGCATTCCTGGATAAGTAGGTCCTAAAAAATCCACAGCTCACAACTCATTAGGACAAACCAATAGGATATTCTGGTCACTTCTGGACAAAAAGCCTTCTTCAATTCTAGCTTGAATAGAAGAGAGAACTGTTGGCAACAATTCACGAGGCATTCTAGAATACCTGCAAAAGGATCACAGAGACAAATTCAAGTGTCCACATATCAGAAATTCCTTCATTGTCAAGACACATACACAGATTCATGAAGATCTCTTCATAGAGAATATGTTTTATATCAACCCAAAAGAAAAAAAGGAAAAAGCTAACCACATCAATTTCCTACACTTCAAATGTTCACAATCGCACATTGAATAAAGAATAAGACCATAACTGAAGTCCTGAACCAAAGAATTATAGGTTATAAGACACTCCAATTTTCCAGGATAGACACTAAATACTTTCTGCTAAATAAAATATGAGAAAATGACAAAAATGGTCCCTTATGTTTGAGGTTAGGTTCAAAATTGTCCCTTAAGTATGCACTTACAGTTTTGTTCCTTTAAGTTTGTCAAAAGTGAACACTTTTAACTCCACAAATTTTTACCTAACTCTGTCCGTTAGATTTTATGGGAACTATAGAAAAGAAAGAAATTAACGGGAATACACATTTAGAGGTATGATTTTTGTAGTTTCTGCTATTTTAAATTTTACTTCTAGATGGTGCAACTTTTTGAGGTGTAATTTCTGTTTTTTAAATATCTTTTTAGTGTCTACTGTAATTTTTTGTGTTGCATATTAGGTTTTGATGGGACTTTCTTGGTTTTTATAGTTAAATATTTTTCTCCACAGTTCTTGTCAAATCAAACAGATAGAGTTCTGTAAAAAATTTACAGAGACTAAAAGTGTTAACTTTGAAAAATTTAGATGATCAATTCTGTTAAGTGCATACTTAAGAGACTATTTTGAACCAACCCTCAAACATAAGGGACCATTTTTGTCATTTTCGCAATAAAATATCATTGCCTATATTACTTATAAAAAATTACCAATCTCCTTAAATGAAATTTCCTATTTCAAAAGCACCCTTGAACTAAGGACAAAATATCATAGAAGGACCCCATGCATATACGTAGCAAACCACTCCCTCTCGGTTGGGAAGTGGCAGTTTGATACTCCAATTTTGTTTCATTATGAGGAAAAAAAAGATATTTTCACCAGCTTTTCCCTTCTCCAACTTTTCTTCGTCCATCTCTTTTCTAATTTTTCCATCACCCAGCTGGTAAGTGTGGTGCACTCTCTCCAACCCCCAACCCCTCCTCACAAGAAACACCATCTTCTCCCCAACTCCACCCTCCTACTAGATTCTTCTATTTCTTATTTCCCTACTATGTGCACACACATACACCCTCCAGTTTTGTCTCAGCACCAAATCTTCTTACGCACTCCTCTCTCCAACCTCCATACTCTCAACATTCAGATGTCACCCCAAGCACCTCTCCCTCTACTGCAGAACGTGAAGAAGGGAACAGAGAAAAACAAAAATGAGAGGGAGATTTTTAGATTTATGTTACTAGTGTACCAAAGAAGGATAAGAAAAGAGAAAATGGTAGACGAAAGAGAGTGAATGTCTGGACAGGAAGCAAAAGAAGGATAGAATGCAAGTGGTAGAACTGCAAAGAAGAGAAAAAACACAAGGATTATCGAACTTGCCACTCAAAGAAGTTGGTGTATTACAGGAAAAGAAGTAATCATAGTGATGGTGTGAATGCTTTTTATACACCAGACATGATGCCACGATGTTGTTCTGAGAATGCTTATTATGCACCAAATGTGATGTCGCTCTGATGGAAAACTAATAGAGGAAGGGGTTTGCTGCTATTTGAGGCAGTCAGAGTAGAGGAAAAAGGTCTGGGTTTTATTACTATTTTCCAAAGAATCAATAATTAGAGGGGCTCCAGAGCACCTTATTATAAAAGGCAATGTAATATGAACAAAGATCACAATTGGACATTCTGACAAGATAATCTTTTCTTTTTATAAGTAAAGATTTTATTAAAAAGGTACCAAGCTGGTACAGAAAAATGTACACGACCTAGCAGCATACTCTTTAATCATACTACATATTATCCCCTACTAAGTACAAAACGTCCAAGTACTTATCCATCTTATCTAAAGTACTGCTATAGCACCAGAAATACACATTTATGCATGTTTTTTACTCTAGAAATCTGTAGCTTCCTCCCATCAAAGCATGCCTTGTTTCTTTCCAGCCATAAGGTCCACATTATGCAATTAGGAATAGTTCTCCATACTGGCTTTAAGCTCTTTTTAACTTTCTGTGATTGCAACACTTCCAAAAAGTTACTAATTTCCTCTGGTAACACCAAATATATGCCCATTATGCTAAAGAAAAGTTCCCAACATTGTCTTGAGAATCTGCAATGCAAGAAAAGATGTTCAACTGTTTCCTCCTCTGAATTGTAGAATAGAATATACTACACAAGGAAAAACCTCTTCTTTGTAACTTGTGCTGTGTTTGGCAAGCATCCCTAGCTGCTAGCCAACAAAAAAAACTTGCTTTCATAGGTGCTTTGGTTTTCTAAATCATCTTCCGGGGCCAGTTAGAATAAAATTCTCCGGATCCATCCGATTTCACTTTTTGTAGCTATGTCTTCTTCCCTTTCTCTTCTCTAAACATTCATCCTGGTCCTTCTCCTTCTTTCTCTACAATATGCAAGTTTTTAGCTTTGATTATTCTCCAAAAAGAGGAAAATATTTCTCGACTTCTATTGGTCCTTTTCACTAATCACTTCATCCAGATACTTCTCCAAAAAAAGCTAATCACTTCATAGATTGGGAAATATCAAACTTTGAGGCATGGAGTAGGTCGATTTTGACATTTGGACTCCTTCACCTCCAGCACATGGAAGTGATAAACCAAAAGTTGTTCCTAATTTATTTCACAGGTCATTTGATTGTAAGACATGGTCACCTTTCCCCTGTCACCTTTCTTTCTCTCCTAAAAATCTCAACCAATAGCATGTCGGTAATTGCTATGCTCATAGCAGCTAGCGCAAGCCTGCTCTCTTCTTCATCTTCCCCTCGTCCTCTTTTCATCTCTTCATTATTATCTTCAACTTCTATTGATTTTCATAATTGAAGCTAGAGCCAAATGAAAGATCCAGAAAAGAAGATGAGTGGGAATATGGGAAAATGACGGTCCAGTAACTAGTTTATTGCTCGATACCTGAGGTAGTTCAAGGATGATGTCTACTTGTTGATCTGTCTTACAAATACTCCACTTTCCTATAACCTTACAGTTCTTGTTGTTCAAAAATAGAAGTACTAGAGAAACATTTAACTAAATTAAAGCACTAGATCTGCATGTCAAATCAACTTTGCAGCGGAAGTATGAACTTTTGAGCTTTCATCTTTATAACACCAGTGTTCACCAAACTCTATCAAGTCAAGAGGACATAGAGAATCTGTTTTATCGGTATTAATATCTTCTAAAGAAGTGTAGTGAAGATAAGAAACAAAACTCTATCAAGTCAAAGAGGACATAGAGGATCTGTTTTATCGGTATTAATATATTCCAAAAACGTGTAGTGAAGATAAGAGCTAATAAAATTGAATGCTAAGACAGGAGAAAATTAAAGGCTGTGTTTACATTAGAAGAGACTCTTACGGTGTGGATGATATCAAAAGCATCAAAATTTTGAACAAGGACGCTAGCAATCCACTGTGTGTTTCACGTTTGATTAAGTATAAAGTCCCTACCATCAGACATTGAAAACAAAATCAGTTAAATTCAATTAAAAAAGGATTTCAAGAAGGCATCTTGAAAAGCAGAGATAAAAACAGAAACCTCTCATGATATCTCCTTTGTAACATGAAATTACTTGATTTAACTTTTTGCCCACCCTAAAAGGAACCCCACCCCTTTGGTTTTAAATACTATTCTTGAAGTGTGGTGATCGCCTCATTTAAAAGCTTAAACGGTTAGAAAGAAAACACTTTTATTTACTTAATTATATCTTCAACAAGCCCCCCCCCCCCCAACATGTACAGTCTTAATTCTTTTAATGGGTCAGGTATGTGAAAAAATTTCCTAGTGAAGGCTGTTGGCTAAACTTGAACTGAGGACCTCTGCCTGTTTAGATACCATGTGGAAGTGTGTGAATTCCTATTCTAAAATCTTAAGCTTTTAGAGAGGGCACACACTTTATTTAGTAAAATATATCTTCAACCTCCCTTATTTTGAATTTCATGCAACCAAACTTATTTTTCTTACATAAATTGACCGCTTCCTCTTTGGATAAGAACAATTGAGAAATTTAAGAGGACAAAAAGATCTGTTGAACTTCACTGCATGTTCAAAAAACTTCTTTTGTTTATATAGTGGGCAATGAAGTAGGTGAAAACCTCAAATCCCAATAGAGTCAAAAAGCTAGGTGAGCTTTCCTCATCTGCCAGAGCCTTGGTGCTCAGTGTTACCAGATACATGTGCTTGTGGGGGTTAACAGGTACCTCGTGGGATACTCGAGATGTGCACAAGCGGGCCCGACACCACCATTACCAAAAACTTATATAGAAAATCTATAAGCATTTTGGTTATACGCACACTCTCACAAACATACATATATATATATATATATAAAGAGAGAGAGAGAGAGAGAGACACACACAGAAGTACAGTCTACCTCTATTTAGCTCTACTGGTTTTCTTATACCTATACCACGCGCACAAGTGTGTCGTCATCTAATCTAAAAGCTTAACCTTTTAGAAAGAGCACACCTTGAATTAATTAATTATGCTATATCTCAATAATATACATATGTCTGTGTGTGTACTTATACGCATGTGTCTCTGCATTTTTGGGTTGAATAACGGCAGTCAATGGAGATATTGGGTTTTCTTGTTTCTTTAAAAATATCTCAGTTGGCTAGAGATGGTTTTGATTACTTGATTGCTTGTGCTTTCGTATTGATTCCTGCTTGCTTTAGTGAAAACCCTTGATTAGTCTGTATTTGTTATAGTGGCTCTGGTGAATGATGGTAGACTAGGGTCATGTTCTCCGTCGGGGACAGGGGTGGTAAATGGGTTAAGGGAGCTTCAAGGCTGAGAGTAGGGTCTTGGAACATAGGGACTTTAACGAGGAAGTTCATAGAGCTAGTGAAGATTCTCAAGAAGAGGATAACTAATATAGCTTGTGTCCAGGAGACCCGGTGTTTTAGAAAGCGTAAAGCGACAAGGGCCTGCCTCACTAAGGCGAGAGGCGAGGTGCTCGCCTTTTTGAAGTGAGGCGCCAATTAATATCAAAAAAATAAAATATTTAATTGCATATATAAATAACCAAAATCTTTCTTTTTGTCACTCTTTTTGCTACCATCAGATGATGCCATTGAAAATTATTGTTTATAGGCAAAAAATTAATGAATTAGTTAGAATACACCTAGATTGAACTGGGCAGAAAATAAAAAATTAATGGACTGAAAAATGAAAAGAAAAAAACTGGGCAGAAAATGGAAAACAGAGAACAAAAAACAGAGGGATGAAGAAGTTGTGCAAGAAGAAGAAAGAAAAAAAAGAGCTGGAAACAGAGGAGAAAGAAGAAGAAGAAGAAGAAGAAGGAAGAAGAAAAAAGAATCTGCCAGTCGCCAGAAATGGAGGAGAAAGAAGAAATGAGAAGAAACGTACCTTTGCAGCTGGATGAAGAGAACGATGGAGAACTCAATCGACCAAAAAGACTCAGGTAAGTGGAAAAAACCCTAAAATTACATTTTTAAGTTTTAAAAACTGCCTTTTTTTGAAGAAAAAAAGGTGACAGCTCACACCTTGCCTCGCCTCATCGCCTTCTGCTTGCCTTTTTCATCACTCTCGCCTCGCAGGAGAAAGGTGACACACTGACGCCTCACCTCGCCTCTCGCCCAAGGCACTAAGGCGCTCGCCTTTGATAACACTGAGAAGACCAAATGGGTAGGAACTAGGGCGCGGGATGTGGACGGGTATAAGTTGTGGTACTCAGGAGGCTCGAGGAATAGGAATGGGTAGGCTTTTAGTTGGTAGAGAGCTAAGGGAGCAAGTGGTAGAGATTAGGAGGGTCAATGATAGGACGACAGTGATTAAGTTAGTCGTTGGAAGGTTCACTTTGAACATTATTCGTGCATACACACCACAAACGGGCTTGAATGAGGAATACAAGAGGTGCTTTTGGGAGGATTTGGACGAGGTGGTGAGGTATACCGCTTACTGAAAAGCTATTCATAGGAGAAGATTTCAATGGACACATCGGGTCTACTCTGAGGGGTTATAACGATGTGCACGGAGGTTTTAGGTTCGGGAACATGAGCGAAGGAGGAGTCTCACTTTTGGATTTGGCAAGAGTCTTTGGGTTGGTGGTAGCCAATTCGAGTTTCCCGAAGAAAGAGAAGAGCTTGGTAACCTTCCGTAGTACGGTGGCTAAGACTCAGATTAGACTATTTGCTCTTTAGGAAGGATGATAAAGGTCCTTGTAAAGACTGCAAGGTTATCCCGATTGAGAATCTTACGACCCAACATAAGCTCTTGGCAATGGATTTGAAGATCAAGAGGAAGAGGGTTGTGGTTGACCAGCCAAGGGATCAAATGGAGTAGCTTGAGTGCTTGACTATGGTCAATGCCCAAGAGACGGGGGAGAAGTTGATGGCTATGGGGGCTTGGAGTAGTAGCGGGGATGCAAACAGTATGTGGGATAGGACTGCTAGTTTCATTAGGGAAGTGGCTAGAGAGGTGTTGGGGGTCTCGAGAAGTAGATTCGGTGGGCATCAAGAAGACTGGTGTTGGGATGGAGAAGTCCAAGGGAAGGTAGAAGTAAAGAAGGTGGTGTATGCGAAGTTGGTGGAAAGTAAGAACGAGGAGGAAAAGCGTACAAATAGGAAAAGGTATAAGATAGCGAATGAGGAGGCAAAGTTAGCAGTTAGCAGCAAAAAGGGCAGGTTTTGAACGACTGTATATAGAATTAGAGGACAAGCGAGGACAAGATGTTATACAGGCTAGCCAAAACGCGAGAGAAGACGGATCATAACCTGGACCAAGGAGGTGCATCCAAGACGAGGACGGCAAGGTATTGGTGGATGAGGCACTCATAGACAGAGATAGCAATCATACTTCCATAAACTCTTGAAAGAAGAGGGGGAAAGAGACATTGTGTTGGGGAGTTGGAGCACTCTGGGAGGCGTTGCGACTTTGGGTACGGTAGGTGTATTAAGGTTGAGACGGTTAGGGGTGCTATATGTAAGATGCGCAAGGGCAGAGCGACTGAACCATATGAGATCCTAGTGGAATTTTGGAAGAGCGTAGGCAGGGTGGGTATGGAGTGGCTGATTGAATTGTTTAATGTAGTTTTTAAGACGGCAAAAATGCCTGAAGAATGGAGGTGGAGTACAATGATTCTGTTGTACAAGAATGGAGTGACATTCAGAATTGCAACAACTACAAGGGTATCAAGCTGCTAACGCCACACTATGAAAGCTTGGGAGAGGACGGTGGAGTTAAGGGTGAGGAGGGGCGTATCTATTTCTGAGAACCAGTTTGGATTCACGTTGGAACGCTCAATTACAGAAGTCATTTATCTTGTAATGAGACTGATGGTGCAGTATAGGAAAAGGAAGAAGGACTTACACATGGTATTCATCGACCTAGAAAAGGCATACGACAAAGTACCGAGGGAGGTTCTATGGAGATGCTTGGAGGCTAGAGGTGTAAGTGTGGCGTACACTAGGGCGGGTAAGAATAGTGGGAGGAAACTCGGAGCACTTAACAGTTTTGATGGGGTTGCACTAAAGATCAGCTCTTAGCCCGTTTTTATTTGCATTGGTGATGGATGAATTAACGCTGCAAATTCTAGGGGAGATGTCACGTTGTATGTTATTTGCGGATGACATAGTTCTAATTGACGAAACACGCGGCAGAGTTAACGCTAAGCTAGAGGTTTGGAGACAGACCCTGGAATCTAAGGGGTTCAGGTTGAGCAGGACCAAGACAGAATACTTGGAGTGCAAGTTCAATGACGTAAGTGTCATGGTGACTGGTGTATGTTATTTGCGGATGACATAGTCCTAATTGACGAGACTCGCGAAGAAGTTAACACTAAGATGGAGGGTTGGAGATTGACCCTGGAGTCTAAAGGGTTCAGGTTGAGCAGGACCAAGACAAAATACTTGGAGTGCAAGTTCAGTGACGTAACGCATGAGGTTGGTGTGGAAGTGAGGCTTGATACACAGGCCATCCCTAAGAGATGAAGTTACAAGTATCTTGGGTCTATTATCCAAGAAAATAGTAGATTGACGATGATGTCTCACATCGTATTGGTGTTGGGTGGATATGGAGATTTGCATCCGCAGTCTTGTGTGATAAGAAGGTGTCACCAAAACTTAAAGGCAAGTTCTACAGAGTGGTAGTTAGACCTACTATGTTGTATAGCACAGAGTGTTGACCAGTCAAGAAGTCTCACATTCAAAAGATGAAAGTTGCAGAAATGAGGATGTTGCGATGGATGTGTGGCCATACTATGAGAAATAGGATTAGAAATGAAGATATTTGGGACAAAGTAGGAGTGGGCCTCGATGGAGGACAAGATGCGGGAAGCAAGGGTGAGATGGTTCGGGCATGCGCAGAGGAGATGCACAGATGCCCCAGTGCGGAGATGTGAGAGGTTGGCTATCGACGATTTCAGAAGAGGTAGAGGTAGGTCCAAGAAGTATTAGGAGAGGTGATTAGACAGGACAGGGCGCAGTTTCAACTGATCGAGGACATGACCTTAGATAGGAGGTTGTCGAGGACATGGATTATGATAGAAGATTAGTAAGTAGTACAGTGTTGCCTCGCTAATCTTTCCATAGTATTACTCTTGCAGTTTCTTGTATTTCGATTATCGTATTATTTTGTTGTAGTTACTGTTCATTTTTTCAGAATGCTTTATCATGTTTCTATAGTTTTTGTTGTGGCTTCTTCACTTCCGCTATTTCTTTTTCCAACCGGCTTCAACATGTTTTTCCTTCAGCCGAGAGTCTATCAGAAACAATATCTCTAACTCCAAAGATTACAGTCTACCCTGCCCAGACCCCACTTGTGGGATTACACTGGATATGTTGTTGTTGTTGTTTTTGATTACTTAAGTGTTATTAAAATCCATAGGACAAGTTTTTTCCATTCATGTAAAATGCCTTTGGTTGCTGAAGGATTTCTATAATACTTGAGACGACATGGGAGATATCTTGTTATAGAAAGAAACCATAGAGAAGTCTGCTAACATAACCAAAACAGTTAAAGAGCAAACAAGACTACGCGCAAATCAAATCAAGCTAAAACCTCAAACCAAGCAAAATTTATGAGGTACCTGAGTGCAACTGCATTAAAATCTGTCCAAGGGAGCTGGATAGTGCCATAAATGACCCACATTTAGCTGATTCCTTGAATTCTGCAACCTGAAGAAAAACAGATGACGGAGCGTCCAGCATAGCCGTGATGGCAGAGGCAGCTGCAACCCGTGCCTAGAACAAACACAGTACCCAATGTTAGTAGCAGAAACACAGTCCTAAAATTCAGGTGATACTTCACTGTACAAGTTATGAAAAAACTAAATTAACATGTAACTGCAAAATAATAATAATTCTCCTTTAGTTGCAAATATTACTTCTCCTTTTGGAGGAACCCCCTCTCTCCATACCATAGGACTGAGCTGGTGAGAAGGATAAATGATAGCAAAAAATATAATAAAGCAGAAATACCTTTAGAAATGGATCAAACAACAAACAACTCATCAGTGTTGCCTCATACCTCCTGCAAATAGCAACAGAGGGGGAAAGGCAAGGGCAGGTACACCAAACAAAGTAGGAAAGTAAAATCAGAGACATGAATAGACATCATTGTATAAATTATTTGACAGGATATATCAACTCACTGAGCAGATGAAAAAACAAAATCTTAACCTTGGCTGTAGGACATCACTAGATGGTAAGAGCATTGTCCACTGAGCGGTAAATGATTTCGGATCAGCTAGACAAAGGTCCTTCAAAGAAAATTCGATTATTCAATAAAATTGGCATTATACACAACCCAAAGAACAGAGAATCATGTTTTTCCATGAGATGTCCATGTCAACTATGGACAATTAATTGTCATATTGCTCCCACACACAAGGCTTTGTGAACAACACATCAATTAAATAGCTACTACCAGACTTAATACAAGAAGTAAATTAATCTATCACCAACTTATATGAATAAAATCACATGTATGAAAATGTATGAAAACTATTGCACAAGCATACTAATTACAACACAAGATATTGTTGACTTAGTCTTTACTTATCAAAGAAGAAAAAATGATATTGCTAACTTACTCAAGTAAGTACATGAAAGAAATAATTGTACAAATAGACGATATTGTGACCCATGAAGCACTTTGAGCCATCACATCGACTAACTTACGAAACAAAAGTACATGTACAAATCAGAACTGTCAAAAATAGTCTGATTAGCAGGCGAACTGCATCCCACGTTCGCAAATTTGGCACTTATTCACCAAGAAAGAAACGAGGAGGATGAGAGAAAGGCATAACTTTGGAGTATGTTTCAAATCTTTTGTTATACATAAGGTAAAGTTTTATTTAAGCACCAGCATCAAGAGTATGTTGACATATACAACAGAGAACATCAAAGAAGATCTTACAAGTTGTGTAAAGAATGTGTTCCAAACTTTTAATAGTGGTAACCTACTCGGTTTTACTGTGAATTTTAGATTTGCGAATTTTTATTTAGAGGACTGATCGCAATTGTAACATAAAAGGATTTGACAGAAATTTCCAAATTGAAACACCACATGGTACAGGGAGTAAAGTCAGAATTAAAGCAACCTCCTAGAGGTAGCAAGACTGTAAAGAAGATCAAGATATCGAAAATGCTACATCAAGAATAATCACACATACCAATCAAATTAAGGAGAATGACAACCAAGAAACCTTTATTGATTCATTTTGTAGTTATCAATTAGATGTATCCAAAAAAAACCAAAGGACATTCAATTCCTATGTATCTTTATATGTATAATAGAAAACAAAATCAACGGAACAGTCTGCCACTCATGCAATAAGGCATCCCTAATACTAACACTATCCATAATGGGACTTCCATAATCAATCCAAGTACATTGTACAGATGTTTCTCCTCCTTTTTAATGATCAAGTTAAGCTTTGGAAAAAAGTGGTAATCAAAGATGCTTAGGACACCCTGACACGACAGCACTCCAGACGCAAAGTACCACACAGGGCTGATCTTAGTCAAAGAGCAGCACGTCCAGGATCTTGAAGGTCAATCACTATCTCATTAACAATATTGAATAAACTGGGTACAGTTTCCACTTTCCACTGTCAAATTACTTGTACATTTTCTTTTTATTATTTTTGGTACGTCAAATAATTCATGACAATACACCAAGTTGGCATCAGAAGTATATATCACTCAAACTAGTTGATCCACTGGACTCTCTAAATTTCTAGCTATCTGTACAATTTAGTAGTTAGAAAATTTTGCACTGTCAAATTCCATGTAGATTTACAAGTTTTTGGGTAAGTCAAACATTTCATTACTATATACGTACCAAGTTGGTGTCAGAACTATATAAAAAAATTATTTGTATGACTCGAACCGAGTCATCCGCTGGCATCTCACAAATTTGCCAACTAGTCTACACAACAAGTATCCTGTCTTTGCACCGAACACATTGATGCATAGTAATTAAAACTTACATTTTCTTATTGCTGCACAATAGTTATAAACATGCAGATGATGCATACCTACCATGTATTCTCATATATTACTTTCCAATTCCTATATATATATATATATATATATATATATATATATATATATATATGTTCTTTCATTCTGTTTGTTAGCAAAATCCAATAAAATTAAAAAGTTCCAGAAGTAGGATATGGGAAGAAAAGAATCTTTCACAAATTAACTGGAACTCAAACCATTCAAAAAAACCAACTATCAACAACAAGACCATAAAGCTTTTGAGTAGATCTTTCCAGAATCATCTCGAATAAGAGTATAAGACATCTTTAGATTTTGATGTGATGTTCAGTACACAAAAGATCAAGCAGGATATAAGATGTTCAGACCATGAGACAAGTTGCAAGAAATAAGTTAGTCTGAAAATACCTGGATACAGATGATCGCAGCTAATCTAGTCTTTCCATAAGGTGTATTGCAAGTACCCCGCCCTGATCCATCACTATCACTGTTTTCTGAATCAGATGACATTGTTAGTGATTTCTCATCCTCCAACTGAAAAATTTTCAGATTTTTATTCCGTAAATGTGGAGGCATATATCGACCCGTTTGTGATGTGGTTGATTCTGTCAAATCTGTCTTCATGCTCACAGAAGCAATCTGCTTCTTATCAGTGATGGCAATCATATTGTGTGATTTATTAGCAAGGCCGTAATGAATAAAATTCCTCAAAGCCACAACAAGACCTGCCACCTAAAAAATAGAAGTACATGGATAACAATATCGAAAGTTGCAGCCTATTAAAAAGTCGACTTTATCAATCAAAGAAGGGGGAAAAGAAAGCAAGAATGTTTTCGACATCAAAGAACACAGTGCAGTCCTTACATGGCCAGACAACGATCCCTTGGAATCTGTAAGAACCAAGTGCAGGCAATGTAGAAGCGAGGTATAAAACCTGGAGAAAAGATCTTCCACCATGTTATTGATAAGAAGATCAAGACATTATATACACATAAGTAAATACTAGGCAAGAAACAAACAACCCACCCCTGCACCCTGGTCCCCCCTTGAAAGAAAGAAAAGTAAAGAGCAACAGGATAAGAACATACCGGGCAGTGGCTCCATCTTCCTTGACAAGCCCCTTAGATGCCACCGTTTCCAAAATGTTTCTAAGGATCTAATTCACAACACAAACTCCCAAATTAAAAACTATAAGCGAATTTTAGGAGGCACACAAAGCTGTCTAAAGTAGAATACCTACCTCAATTGTTGATTGCCAAGTGTCAACTGGTAAAGAAGATCCAAACCTCAAATATAGTTCGCCAATCATAGTAAAAGCTACTATTTCAACTTCCCATATACCGTTGTAACCAGAAATTTTTTTCTTGCCTCTTGAATTTGACAAATTACTTGCCTCTGGTTGAAGACTGGAAACAATTCTGAGCAGGAAATTTAGCAGCTGCATGTGTTCAGCTAACAAACCTGTTCTTTCAGTTGCAGCCAAAAGACATCTGAAAATAGTAGATGGCAATACAAGAATCAGAAACATCAACAAAAGTTCAAATGTGGTGTATTCAAAATAACAGGATTTGTTTTAATGAATAAGTGAATGTCTAAGCAACCCTATAAAAAACTAGGAAGTAACAATGGCACAGCAAAAAAAGTAAGAGACAAAAGGCACAATAAAGCATCTACTCAGAAACCAAATAAGTAAACTAAGCAAGTGATTCCTCTATTCCAAATTTGATAAGTGATGTGACTGATTATCTGTCATTTGAAAAGTACAGATTAAGGGATGAAAGAAAGATGGAAAGAAGGATAGAGAATGGACACAAAAACAAAAGGACAGAGAACAGACCTTGAAGTCTCGGAACATTGTTTTATGGCTCTAGCCACAGAAACATCAGCAGTATTAGCTTTCTCAAGAGTTTCAACTATGCTCCTCAAGGAGTCAAATAAAAGAGGCCAAGAACTAGAACTCATTTTTTAAAAAACCAGGACTATTGGCATAGTATATCTGCAAAACAGCAAAACATAATAGTCAATATAATGTAACGTTTCAAAGGAACTTCTCTTTTTATGATAAGATAAGAACAAAAGAAAGAGAGATTTCTCATACGTTGGACTCATGGTAATGAAGATTATTTTATCTCTTGATAACATTATCCACATTCTCATGCGCTTTCTCGAGTTAATCAAACATCAATTTTGTTCTTCATATGGGGAGAATCTTTTGGATTTTCATTTCTTCAAGAACCTTAATGGTGAGACAGAAAATCTTGCAGCAACTTTCCATTTGTTAGGTCCATGTCCTAGATCAACTCCCAGAAAAAATTTAGCTAACCCCTTTTGGTCTTTGAGTATCTATAGTTTTCCTTTTCAGCTTTATTTATTTGAAAAACTAAATGCCCTTTTGTAAGACTTTTAGCACAGTGCCCTTAGCCTAGTTCATGAAAGACTCAACATGACAGACATGTTGTCAACGTATAGGCCTAACAAGGCATTATTCTTGATGGGTGATTGGCTCTGCCGAACTAGCAATATGGAAAATCTGCTACCATTAGTTCTCGCAATGCTTCTGACACATTATCTGTGGCAACATTTACCGGGCATATCTGGTGACAACTAGATTTCCCAAACCATTAATCATCTCCATGTTGTTACAAACTTATAGGGCTTCACTTAACATGGAAAAAAAAGAATTATAAGGCTTTAACTTCAGATAGGACTAGGAGGCCCTTCATGGATCTTCATATACGGAACTTGATCTTGCTTCTAGAAAGTGTTTCATATAGACTGGTTTTTTTGGTGGCACAAAGACAGGTCTTTTCAGGCATAACTTTTTTCCCTGATAATGCTAGTATCCAGGCCAGTTTGTGGGCACCTCGAATATTCCACTGGGTACCTGCAACCTCCCACCAATACAGGTACCAAGTAACTTTTCCCACCAAGGTCTTCTCTGACATAACTGACAAATTCAGTTAGAAAATCATTGACCTTATACAACTAATCTTACTTTTCCTTCTTAATCAAGAAGATTTTCTCTTTTTCATACCACCTCTTCTTCTCTCCATTAATCAAGCTTTTCATTATAAATTCACAAGATATGGCAGTTGAGCTGCACAGGGTAGCTCATTACTCAATTACAGATCCCACAAGCACCCCATTTCCAAAAGAACATACATTAACTCTGACTATCTATCCAATACAGATATCACATTAAAACTTGCCATGCTCCTAAACAAACAGAGTATCTCATAATCTAGAAAATTAGCAGCCCACTTCAGCATAACATAATCTATTAAGATATAACTTATGTATACCCCAAGCATACTCAATTTTAACATGTCATTGCTTGAAATGAAAATCCAATTGCCTCTTTAGCTTTTCCTCTACCCAAACTTTGGGGGTGATTTACTTAAGCGTCGAATTTAATAGTTATATCCAACAAATGCACTATAAATGTGGCAGCAAAAGAAAATATTAAGATAATAACTGAAAGCTAATTTGACAGAAAATAACAGAAATCTTTTCAGTTTAAATAGTAAAATGAATTCAAGTACCTGAGACTGGTAGTATTTGTTTAAAATAATAATATTAGTAGTAAAATTGTCAAGGCAGGGCTAAGGTGTGCGTACACACTACCCTCCCCAGACCCCACTTGTGGGATTACACTGGGTATGGTGTTGTTGTTGTGTCAACCAAGAGTGTCGCGTCACTTGAAATTGAGGGAGTAATATACAACCTTCAATCAATCAACTATTTCTCAATCTCATATTAGTGGAATCGCCTATATGAATTCTCTATATCTATTCATGTATGTTTGGGTCCATGTCATTCAAATGCTTAACAATTCGGTTTTTAAGGCACAGATCATAAAAAAATGGTACTAGCTCTTCAATAATTCTCAATGTTCTATAGGGTTCATCAAATTTATCCCAAACAGTTTAAGAACAAACACAAAGGAGGTCTATGGATGCAAGGAGCTAAGAAACATTACTAATTATAAGTACTCAAAAAAAATCCAAGTTCATACCAAAAAGGAAAACCTTGGAGACATCTTACTAATTCTAAAATTCTAAAATCCATCAGAACATATAGATATACTACTCAACGACCTAGACAATATGCTATACAGCAATAGCGATCCAATAACACTGTTACAGGGTTCAAATTTGTAAAAAGTGAAATTTCAGAATAATGTCGTAGAGTTTAATTAAATTTATATAAGTAGAACTCTAGGACAGAAAAGAGGAGGAGAGAAAAGGGCAAAAAAATCTTTCGCAAGAGTTCATGGTAAAAACCCACAACTAAATTATCACTTTTTCGCGAGTTTCGTAACTCAACTAGTTCAATTTACCTACCTAAACTATCCCTTTTTTGCGAGTTTCATACTTCAACTATCACTCCCTTTGTATTAAAACACCTTTTCGCGAGTTTCATACCTCAACCATCACTCCCTTTGTATTAAAACACCTTTTCGCGAGTTCCATATCTCAACTATCACTCCCTTTGTATTAAAACACCTTTTCCCGAGTTCCATACCTCAACTATCACTCCCTTTGTATTAAAACACCTTCTCGCGAATTCCATACCTGAACCATCATTCCCTTTGTATTAAAACACATTTTCGCGAGTTCCATACCTCAACTATCACTCCCTTTGCCTTAAAACACCTTTTCGCGAGTTCCATACCTCAACTATCACTCCCTTTGCCTTAAAACACCTTTTCGCGAGTTCCATACCTCAACTATCACTCCCTTTGTATTAAAACACCTTTTCGTGAGTTTCATACCTCAACCATCACTCCCTTTGTATTGAAACACCTTTTCGCGAGTTCCATACCTCAACTACACTCCCTTTGTATTAAATCCCGTATTAAAACACCTTTTCACGAGTTCCATACCTCAACTATCACTCCCTTTGTATTAAATCCCTTTGTATTAAAACACCTTTTCACGAGTTTCATACCTCAACCATCACTCCCTTTGTATTAAAACACCTTTTCGCGAGTTTCATACCTCAACCATCACTCCCTTTGTATTAAAACACCTTTTCGCGAGTTCCATACCTCAACTATCACTCCCTTTGTAATTAAAACATGAACGTAATGGGTTGCTGCATCTCATGCAATTGGAAGAGCACGAGAAGGACAAGCTACTGACTTTATACTTCCACTTCGATTCGTTATGCTCAGAAGCTCCAACAAGCTGCATGTCTTCGCCCGCTCCCGGTTCATGGTGGAATCCATTGAATGCGTTGGTAAAGCACGGGAGGCCGAAAAATTTCGCGAGTTTCATACTTCAACTATCACTCCCTTTACACACACCTTGATGGTGAGTTGGCCTACACACGCATATGGGAATGATAGTTTAAGTAGATAAAGAAGACAATAGATAGTTGAGGTATCAAATTCAAAATTCAAAAACAGAAAAGCGATTTTTTGATCATTAACTCTTATTTTAATGGAGAAAATTAACTACATTTCATTCCTACCTAGAAAATGTTGAAGAGCCATTATGGATAGAAGAATTCGGGCCCAAAGTCGGGTTTGAGACAATCCGACCCGAATTCAAAATTCGTTTTGGAATCATGAGGGAACTTCTTCACTGTGCTTGGCATGTGAAGATGCTCCAAAATAGAGTTGTAAGTGGTAGAAAACATGAAATAAAATTTACCTATCACAGAATTATAATTGCCTTTGTTCCAGCAACCCTCGCAGTGTGTGTGTGTATTGGAGAAGGAGGACAGAAAATAGTATTGATGTAGAGGGGATCTGGTAGTTATTACTTATTAAAGAGAAAGAAGGAGGTATGTCCACTGTTAGCTATGGCGTCTGGTTTGTAGAAGGGCACGGCTGGTCGGGGTAAAATGGGGATTTAGGGTATTACAAATTTATTTATTTTTTAGTTTAATAATTTTTTTATAAAAGTTTTTTACTATTTTATAGAAATTTTATTTTTACAAATAAGAAATTTGAAAAAATCATTTACTTAATTTTAAATTGTAAATAATTTTTTTATCTTATTTCTCAGGATGGGCGCGATAGGTTATTGAAAATTTCAGTTTTCTAATTTCCTTTTTGGTTTTTAAAAATATCAATTTTGTAATTTCTAATGCAAAAAAAAAAAAAAATTAAAAATTTAAAAACAACTCTAACTTATTTCATATCCGAATGCAATTTTAATTTTCAAATATTATTTTTTACTTTAAAATTTTATTTTTTTTATTTTCACATTTTATATAAAAATTTATTAGAGTTAGCATAAATTTGTTTGATAATCGGGATCTCTTTAAAAAATATATATATATATATGAATAGTAATCATAAATATCTTACCAATGAGACACAACAAAATGCCTACTAAATTTTAATTTTGGTATTTTAGATCTGATAAATTATTGATCATGATTTGGTCATATATATTCATGTAATAGAGAATTATAATTTTCATTTTTCAAAAAATGACTCAATTATATCATATTTACATCTTACACTTGTATAAATATTCAAAAAAAAATGGTATAAACAATTTCTTTCATTAATCAATAATTCAAAAAGAATATTTCAATCAAGATAAAGTATTCAGAGTTCTAATTCAAAAGCTAAATAACTTGAAAAAAGATTAAATTGATCAAAGTAATGGTGAAAATAAAAATTATGTTTTGGTACTTTGATCATCAAAAAAAAAATGTTTTGCATTAAATTAGTGCACCACACACCCTTTATGAACGGACCAACTTTAACGGTCTTTAAGGTTCATGAGTTCATATAGCGTGCTAATTTAGTGTGCTATACGATTCATTAAATTTAGAACAGACTCCAATTCTATTCTATTTCATCTTCAAAAAAAAATTCTTCATACTTTATTGAAAGATTAGTCATGTCTTTAAAGTCCAAAATTTTAATTTTTTCTATACAATTTGATATTTATTTGTGCAGAAATTATTGTAGGATCAAGATATTATTGGCCCCTGTAAATTCGAATAAAAATTTTTAGAATTGTAAAGTGTCAAAATTAAGATTTTGTATTATTTTTTTTAGAACAAAGAATATGTAATCTACATATTTTAATTTCAAATACTAAAATTTATTTGTTAGTTTTTGTAGGCAAATGGTAAATGCATTATTTTCATCGAAAAGATAAAATTTTGACCAAAAAAAGGCCTCTAATTGACAAAAATATAATTATTTTACGGAAAAATGTGAAATTTGATAAACCATCTAACTTTATTGAAGTTGAAGAAGACAGGAATCTATTTAGGTATTTGCCAAAAGAAACTCTACAAAATAGAGATGTTTTGAGAGAAAAATTGAACGAAAATAAAAAAAAAATTGCCTGAGACTGATTTGTGCTCTCTTGTCGGTGTTTTTATTTTAAAAATATTACATAATTGGTTAGGTTTATTAGATTTATGTAATATATTTTTTTTACTTATTGTAGTTGCATTTTTTTATGTATTGTATATTTTTTATGTATTGTTCGAATGTATTAGATAATCAACTTTTTAAATTTTAATATGATTGATCTCTATTATGTTTTATGAAAATATGAAATTTTATTTTTATATTTTATATATTTTTTATGTATATAATATTTGTTAATTTTAATATGTTTAAATAATTAAAAAAATACAAGATTAAACTTTAAACTAAACATGATATGCTCAAATTATAATTTTTTTGAAAAAAATTAGAAAGCAATCATTGTCAAATATAAGACTCAATAAAATTGAATCGAAATTTTATAAAAAAATATGGTGAGAAATTACGCGAATAGTGCAATTCCCAACTAGTAGTCAGTGTTTCAAATAAGGGTTGTAAAAGAGTTTAAATTGAAAATTAATAATGATGTATTAATTATGATTGTTTGATATCTAAAAAGACTAAGGCTAACTCCGAATAGATTTGTCATTTAGAAATTTAGTTCAGTGTTTTCATGTGCAAAAATAGTGAATTTATTGTTCCTCTGAAATCTTTTGATCCAATTAGAAGAATATCACCTTAAAGCCTTTCCACACTTGGGTGTGTACTGAGCAAATTTCAGCATAAATTTCGAGTTGACCTTCCTTATAACAGTTCGTGTCATTAGATAAAGGAAAGGGTTGATATCCTCAAATCCTCGTTATCAATGTATAGAAAACTTTGATGTTTCGAACACTTAAGACATGACTAATCTTTCAATAAAGTATGAAGAAACAGAGAAAAATTTAAGATAAACAATATGAATTAAGATAAAAATAGAGACTGCCTTGATATGAAGAACTCATATACTGCACTACTTTAATGCGCTATAGAAGCCAATAATGATAAACAATCACTAACAATGGAGTCGTCTAAATAAGTGATATAACACATTAAATTAGCATGTTATTGTTAATTTTTATCAACTTAATTTTCGCATAATTTTTTCGTCACTTTTTAAGTTTTAGCTATCGTTTAGGTTTCACACTAAAAAAGGAGGCTTTTATTATGTTAAGTATATTTTTAAAAAAATGATAATTATGTATATTATAATCCTAAAAAAATAAAAATGATATTAATAGATAATTTTTTAAACATGAATAACCATTCATGACATTTACTCGACATTGAAGCTTATATAACCATGACATGAATAACCATTCATGACATTTACTCGACATTGAAGCTTATATAAGATCATAATTAAGAAATAATAATTAAATTGTAATTTTTGTGAAATTAAATAAGTGGTAAATATATTAAATCTGATTAGGCAGTAAGTTATATGTAAAAAATATAGGATGTATTTATTATCGTTTTAGTGTATATAGGCTAATTCTTCTCGACATTGAAGCTTATATAAGATCATAAAAGAATGGTGGTAATTAGAATATCCAAATCTTCAATTTTTTCGCTGTTGTTTTCTTTATCTTTTGAGTTATTGTTAGAAATGATTTGAAAAAGAACTTCAAATGAGTTTTTCTTTAAACGATAGAGAGAACTTGGTGGTATGACGGAGAAGACGATGTAGAAGGCGATGAGTTTGGGTGTATCGAAGAAGAAGGGGGGGGTCGGAGAAGACGATCTTGGGGAGTGGGGTGTCAGAGAAGATAATTTTGGGGGGGGGGGGGCTTCAAAGAGAATTTTTTTTAAGTGGTGTAATTATTTAAGAAAAAATGCCATGTGTCAACAATTTATTGGTTAGTTTGCTATGTATTTCGGCTTTTATTTTTAAAATGCCACATGTAATTTTTTAATTAGTTGTCTTGCCACATCATCGCAAGTATATTGCACTCTCCTTAATATTTTTGCTGATTGTCAAAAAGGTGTCAAAATGACACAGCGGACCCTTAAATGAGGTGTTTAAAATGAACAACCCTCGATTGAGGTGTCTAAGTTAAAAGTCGTGCCAACTTCAGGAGTCACCGATTGGGTCCCCTCAACTTAAAAACACCTTGATTTGTTAGATCTAATGAACATGTTTATATTCTAGCGTGATTAATTCGTAAATCAGATTTAGGATTTACATATAGTTCATGGGTGTTTTTAAGTTCGTGGTATTTTAATTGCTGAAAGTAATTTTAAGACTAAAAAGTAATAATTCACGTATAGTTCCGGAGTGTTTTCACCACTTCTCTCACAGAAAAATCATGTACTCCTCCTCTTCAAATCAGAACGACGTCGTAGTAGCAGTCTTCAAAATTTCAAAAACCCAAAGTTTGTCAGTTACCTTAAACCCTTTTTGGCAAAATCTGATTTCTTTCTTCACAACAAACACACAGTCATAGTACACTGTTTGTCTGTCTCTGTGTATATATATACAAAGACAACAATGATGGAGAACCCTATTTCCTGCAAACTTTGCCCCATAGGTATGCTCAACTTTACTCTCTTTTCCTCCTTTTTTTCTAACTTTAATAATCATATATGTGCAGAGTACTTAGAACTTAGTTTTTTTCTTCTTCTCATTTTATGTATACCCACATATATAATCAAGGAATTGAATGGAGCTGCTTTAAGAAATTTCTTTTTTATGGGCTTAGGTTTCTTATGTGGACCACTCATTTGATACCTCAGTGTATAGTACTTGGATTTTTTTTTTCTCATTTTATGTTTACCCACATTGAATTAACCCCTTTTTATAACATAGATTGTTGGAGGAGTGAAACTGTTTATGAGATTTTTTTTTAAAAAGATAGATTTTTATGGGTTTAGTTTATTTTTAAAAAAATCTTAAAGGGTTAATTCTAATTTTATCTAAAATGTTACTGTTTACAGGCATTGGTAATTCTGTTTTGAGAGATTTTGCCTTTGAATTATTTTGTTTTTCAAGCTCTTTTGTGGGTCCATATTCTTAGTAGAAGGAAATCAGATTTATTTATTCATATGTAATAGCAAGAAAATGAATATTTTCTTCTCCGCAGTCACATTTGCATTTCCAGGACATGAAGCACAAAATGGACAATTTTTAGTTCATAGACACGCCCATTAATGGCACTTTTGTGTGTGTGTGATCTTGTGCTTGGGTATGGAACTTATGAAAACGTTTTACTATGGTGAGTTTTTGGAGTTTCCAGATTTCTGACCGAGGTTGCATAGATGCTGCATTCAGGCGAAGACAAAAGCAATGTGGTAAGCCTAAGTTCATGTTATCTGTTACTATTTCTCAAGCCTGTTGTAAAATTTAGAAGTGTGATGTTGCATGGACTTAGTGGGAATTTGACCATGAATATCTTTTACTTTTTTCCGGAGTTGAATTCTGGAAATCATTTTTGGCCATAAGAATTTGAAAAATTTAGGAATTTGGAAAACACCAAAAAAGATTTTTTAAACTTTTTTCACTCCAAATCACTCACAAAAATTCAAAAATAACTCCAATTTGTATTCATGACCAAACACAACTCCAATAATAAATGCAGCCCCTTTGCTTATATATAAGTGATTTTCCATTACATATGCCATTCTGTTTACATCAAGTAATGAGGTGAATTGTTTCCTTCTTCTTTTTTGAAGGTCCAACTGCCGGAAGGAGTGACACCATTTATGCAGATTACTCAAAATGAGTTTTTAGGGCGAAAGTGAGCTCAAATCCCATCCTTGCTACTTTTAATGATGATCCCTGCCAGTTAACTGCACTCTTTCTTTTGATAATCCTTAAACTTTGAAGTTCATTTTCATACACTTGTTGCTTAGACTTCTGAATTATTGTGACATCGTTTGCAATTGCGAGTTCCACTTGGATGACATTGATTATAGTCATGGTCCAAACAGTTAGTTTGGGTATCTAAGATCTGGATACTATAGCTATGCAGAAGAGTTTGGTTATTGCTATTGTTTTCACTTCTAAGGCAAAACTTTCATAAATGACTGATAAAAAAAAGATATTAAACTTCGATAAACTATTGTACCTTGTTCCATGTTGTGCCAAGGATGGCCTGGGAGTATGTATTCAATGGCAAGAAAATGAGTAAAAAAAGAAATTTGAACTCCGGATTATGGTTATCTGGTCAAGATTAAAAGGAAGAACTTTCTGTAAGTTGAAACTAATGTTTGATAATGCTTATGTCTCATCTTTTTCCTTGTTCTATAAGGATGAGAAACAAAAAGTTAGTTAAGTTTTTTGTTTCATTCCTTAGAAAGTTTTTGTGTCTTACTTCTTCATTATGTGATTTATACATTTTTGATTTCAAGATTGAAGCTTCTGATGCCTTAACTTGAATCCCAAAAATCACCAAAAAAAAGAGAAAGAAAACTTGTGCCCTAGAAATGCATACCTAGATTAGTTGACCTTGATTTGGAATTGACCTCATCTTGGCTTTAGTTAGTCAATTTTGATTGGAATGTTCTACTGTCTTACAGACATAAGAAACTGAAAGAAGATGATATTGCTATCTGTGAATGCAAGTATGATGCAAGTGATCCTGAAAGTGCGTGTGTAGAAAGATGCTTGAATGTACTGACCAACACTGAATGTACACCGGGATACTGTCCGTGTGGTGAGACTTGCAGAAATCAGGTAATATGATTTGTTTAATGAGTTGACATTTCTATGATCTTTCTCTTTATTAGTATACTTTTACAGTGGTCTTATCGATTTCTAAACTTACAATAGATTTTATGGGTAGTGCACCAAATTTGTGTTACAATTATGTGTTGAGAAAGACAGTGAAAGTAGTGGTATTTTAGAACCTTCATGATAAGCTAAAAAAGCCATGTCATGCAATTACTTTTCCTAGTATTATTTTATAGCTTCTCGTTGTTGTTAATATGATTTAATTAGCTCTTGAATGATATTTACACACTAATTTGGATGGGTGTATTTGCAATTACTTTTCTTAGTATTATTTTATAGCTTCTCGTTGTTGTTAATATGATTTAATTAGCTCTTGAATGATATTTACACACTAATTTGGATGGGTGTATAAATTTTATAAAAACACTTCTGTAGAAGCCAAAAAGGGTGAACTGGTTACGTAGGGACGCTCAAGTTCTTTCCTTCGATCAACGACCTAGTATAAGGTCCCAACTCCAGCAACTTTGCTTTTCTGGTTGATGCTTATATAAAAAAAGAACTAGAAAACTATCAAAAATGATAAGGAAAAAAAAACAGAAAAAGATGCAGATTGTGAGATAAGTTTTTATGCAGTCCTGTAACTATTCAACCAAGAACTCGTCAAAACGCATTTCTATGACCATTTCTAAAACTATTCTACCGTAACCCATTTCTAAAACTAGCTTTAAGCCATCTTATTATGCAGTCTTCCACTTGATGTTCCTCGTATATTTCATGTGATGGAGCTTTATCCAGTTTCTTATCTTGTCAACTTTCCATGCTTTTACTTCTATAATTTCTTCTTTAGCAGTCTCCTAATGCTGCCCTTTTCTGTTGTGTGTCACGGGACTCTTCATACCCAAGTAGAACTCCGACTATTATTTTGAGCATTTCCTCCCTATCAACCACTAAGACATCAAGAGCTTCATATCAATTTGGCAAAGGGAACTTCTAGATGGCTGGAAGAAGCTGATCTTTTGTTCTAAATAACTTTTTTTTTTTTTTGACAAGTCGGCTATCAAGCAACCTTTATCTTAGTATCCTCCATCATGTTTTTTTCCCTCATCCACCCTCTTGAGATGAATCATCAGATTGGAGGCCTATGACAATCTGTTTCCTGCATCTATTGTTTTATGAGTGTCCATTTGTTGCTTCTCTTCTTTCACCTTTCCTGGGATCAGTCTTGCTTACTTTGGGCCAATTCCGTACTTTAATACTGTTCTAAATGCAGGTCTATTCAACAATGTTTGTGCTAATGGCCTACTAGTGATTTCGTGTTGTGCGGGCTAGGAACAGCCCTCATATTCTTTGATCCATAACTCCACATGTTCTTTCTTACAAGTGATTATTCTTGGATCTTTTGCTTATTTCATTTCTTCTTGGTTTTAGGAAGACTTAATTCCTTAATATTTTGGAGTTTGGACCATTTGTCCACTACTTCATGTCCTAGACCTTTCGGCTTTTATATTCGGATCCATATTAACGAATATGATATTCTGTGAGATTTTGTAGCCTATACCATTAAGGCAAAAACAAGACATTTTTTGATAAGGTAAAGTGATTTTATTGGAAACTGCCTAGCAAAGAGAGTGCTGGAGTCGATAATTACAAGGTAGAAAAAGCTCAGAACCTTACAATGTTTGTAATGAGAGCCTAACATGGGCACTACATCATGCACATCTGCCATGTTGCACGTCTAACATGGCCAATGCAAATGTCACATTATTTAACATGTCAAGTCAATTTCATGTTAACTAACCTTTCTAGTTCTTTCACGCTAGTAAATCTGTCGAATCAAGTCTCTATGTTAGCAAAGGATTCTAGAAATCAGGTATTTGTGTGGTAAGAGTGGAGCATACGATCTTTAACTTGATTATGATAGTTAGAATGCATCTAGATTTGTCGTATATGTATAGGATTTATTATACAAATTGTTCTATGAAATATTCTTAATGGAACATCGAGGGTGTGGCCTAGTGGTCAATGAAGTGGATTGAGAACCATGAGGTAGGTCTCAGGTTCAGAAATCAGCGGAGACAAAAATACTAGGTGATTTCTTTCCATCTGGCCAAGCGTTGGTGGACCGAGTTACCCGGTATTTGTGCTGGTGGGAGGTAGTAGGTAGTAGGTACCTCATGGAATTAGTCGAGGCGTGCGTAAGCTGGCTCGAACGCCATGGTTATAAAAAAAGGAATATCTTAATGGTTGTACTATTAGGCATCCTTGTGGCTAGGAAATATTCCTTATTTTGTCTAGACTATACTCCTATGAAGGAGCTTTACTGTATGTTGTATACTGCCAACTAGTGAACATTTTTCTCCTTTCACACCTCTGATTAAAAACATCTTTTGGCTGTTAAAAGCACCATATGTTGCTCTTTCTAGAGATTTATGTGATATGAGGAAGCCGAGCTGCTGTATAAAATTTTCATGCTATGCTCATGCAGCAAAGTGTGTCATCGTTGCATATGTGATACCCTAGATAGATCATGTGCTATCTATAGCTGTAAATGGTGACTCATTTGTTTAAAAGATTTGGTTGCAAAAGAAGGTTTTCTGGGAAGGTGTGATATTTGGGTTTGATTGATCTTTTGTGATAAATTGCAACTACCTATCTCTATATTTGTACAGCAAGTTTCCTATTTCATCGGGGTGATTAAATGCTGCTTCAGAATTAGTGGTTTATCTATCAGATACATTGAGGAACTGGGGATCTCTGTTTGATTGAATTCGCTTTGTTCCGAGCAGTTGCTATATGGCATAATTGCTCCTAGTTATTCCTTTATAAACAAAAAGTAAAATTAAAAATAATAGCTGTTTGTTATTTACTTCTTTCCATGTTGAGAATCTTTCTTCACTTAATTTAATCTTTTCATCTACTGCGAGGAGGAGTTTGTAGTTTAGTTCCTTATATGTGGTTGACTGCTTCAATAACTAATGGGAGATTCTACCCAGTGCTGTATTTGAAAGAGACAGTGAGTGTCATTTAGATAATTTTATGTATATTGTTTTGAAGTGTTTTGCTTGCTGTCTACAGAGATTCCAGAAATGTGAATATGCAAAAACTAAGTTGTTCAGGACTGAAGGGCGTGGTTGGGGTCTTTTAGCTGATGAGAATATTAAGGTAATTCTGCTGAAGCAACCCCCCCAATTTTATTTTTAGGTGACCATTAATTTGTATAGCACAGTTTTGGCATATACAAAAAGAATTCTTCTTTTTTTGACGTTCACATTAAGGAAAAATTCCAAAAGTGAGGATATTGAATATGAGCTTTCTGTGGAATATATCTGAGGCTTTTGCACAGTAACTGTAATTCTGGCTTATTCTAAATTAGCTGCAATCAAC
The DNA here is from genome assembly GCA_003996215.1 of Jaltomata sinuosa. NCBI lineage: Eukaryota > Viridiplantae > Streptophyta > Magnoliopsida > Solanales > Solanaceae > Jaltomata > Jaltomata sinuosa. The sequence continues at coordinate 401,091 of QJPP01001149.1, read as the reverse complement.
CAATTGTTCCTATCTCTTTACATTATTAGGCTGGACAGTTCATCATTGAATACTGTGGAGAAGTGATATCATCTGAAGAAGCAAAGAAAAGGACTCAGGCTTATGAAGCTCATGGTAAGTTATCAACATTAGAGATGGTTGTCAATGCATCTACAGATCACTATTATAATTTCATATTATTTGTGCAGAGCTCAAGGACGCATACATAATTTCTCTGGATGCTAATTATTTCATTGATGCCACCCGGAAGGGAAGTTTTGCAAGATTCATAAATCATTCATGGTAAGTGCTGAAACGCCAGTTGTCAAATTGATGAAAAGTGAAATAAGATACATATCTTGGTCAGTCAGTGGCATATTATTATGGTTAATTGGTGTTGATTGAGAGTACTGATCCTGTGTGTTCCTTAATTTCCCAGCTGGCCAAATTGTGAAACAAGGAAATGGACAGTGTTAGGGGAAACAAGGGTAGGAATATTTGCAAAGCAAGATATATCTATTGGAATGGAGCTGGCGTATAACTATAATTTTGAGTGGTACGGGGGTGCAACTGTTCATTGTCTGTGTGGAGCTGCAAACTGTTCTATATTTCTGGGTGCCAAGTCTCAAGGATTCCAGGTAACTTAAGTTTCTTATGGATTGTTATATCTGGGATGCCCTTTGTTGCATCATTTCACTTATTCCTTCTTCCCAGAATTTAGATAACAAACAGATTAATGATTTATGCATATAGATTGAATTTTCTAGTCACATACTACAATCCGCAAATCACATGTCTACAATGGTGTATCCTTACCAAAGTCGGTGTTTTTTTCTGATCATTGTCTGTTCTTTAATTACGAGTATTAAAATTGTTGCAGAGTTCGACATCTTAAAAGAATATATCTTTTTTCTTGTCTACTGATTCAGTGGAAGTGTCATCTTCTTCTTCTGTTAAGATCTTGTTCTTCTCAAATGTGAAGCTCTTGATGTCTCGCAGTCATTTTCCTTCTACTCCTTTACATATATCTTCTTCCTTCATCCAAGGGCCTAAAATACCACAATATAGTAGTGACCTTGAATTTTATCAGAGGATAAATAGTGTGTTGCTTTGAGGCTGAAAAAGAAAGTAATCCAGGATAAATGCTTATTCCACTGATAAAAGAAAAAGATAAGTGCTTATTGCTTATTATGTTTGAATCTAGAGGACAACAATGGAAGTCTATGTAGTAGATGTCTTCTTTGCTTTTCTCATTTAAAGCTTGGTTTGATCAACGGGATCATAGATTTTGTTTCTTGTTGATATTGATAAGCCTCACTGTTGAAGTGTTTTATATTATCATGTAAATCGATTGTCACTATCTTTCAGGATGAGAGCACTGTGTTCTAATCCTGAGACATGGAATACACAATCTTAAGGGGTTTCAAGTTATCACACTGGACATAGATTTCACAGCTGATTTGAGATTGTCTGAGGAGGAACTATAATTCCAGCTGACATAAATAGTAGAACTAAGTAATTCAAATGAAATTTATGAGAAAGAATGTGGTAAAGGTGCTCATATTGGTAAACATAACAAAGAAAGGGGAGGAAAGAGCTGCCTGTTGGCATATGCTTTCTTCTGTTCTCTAAAACATAATAGATGCTTCTAAATTCGATAAGAGTCTGTCAGTCTCATTTCTTATTCTTTTGTTCCCTTTTTATCTTTGCTCAGGAGTACAACCATGTCTGGGAAGATGGGGATGACAGGTAATGCTCAACTTTGTTTTTTGTAGTTTGTACAAATCTTAAGGTTCTGGTTCTGTTAACTTGATTTGCTTTGATCTGTTAATACCTTTATGCAATAGGCCGTGGATCTGAAAACTTATAAGTCATGAAAGTTAAAACCTTAAATAAAGATATCTACAGCTGTGTTAGATTGTTAATTTTCTCCTCATGTATTCTTCCTCTCCTGTTTTTTATTTGTTCTTTTGTTATTGATATGTGTGCTCTTCCTTGTGGTGTTATTATTAACTCAATAAACAAATCAATGTTTTATTGTGAATTACGGAAAGAAAGTGGAATTTTGGATTCACAACGAGGAGACTTGATCTGTATGTTTATTTAGAAGACTTGAAGTAGTCCTGCATTCAACATATTGTTCTAGATCTTCAAAGTTTTGGATTTTATCTCGAGAAACATTAGTGATACCATTCTAAGCTCAGTGAGATATATAATGTGACTGGCAAGGGCTTAGTAAGAGTTCTTGCATGTTTTATTAGGTGTCTTATGTCTTTTTATAAGCAAAAGTATAAGTAGAGCTGCTCTTTCCCTATTTTAATCCTACTTCTTATGTCTGTCAACAAGAGCCCAGCCTCTGGTTCAGTCGATAGGAAGGCCGAAAATGATATTTCTGGACAAAATGAACAAACCTTTCCTTTCTTTACTTGACTTGCCGACGAACTGATCAAACCAGTAGCAAGGTTCATGCATCAGTACCACGTTCAGGATCTTAGGAAAGGGAAAGCTCAAGTGATATCATAGGATGGGCTTACTCCTCACTGCTCTACCATTTATTATAGTCATACTCTGTTTCACACCTAGTAGCTAGCCTTCCGTTTCCTCCTTGTAAGAAACATGTAGGGTATGGAGAGAGCACCTAAGGTGTGACCTAGTGGTCAATGCATTGGGGGAGAGCCATGAAGTCTCGGGTTCAGGTACCCAATACCTTGGTGGACAGAGTTACCCAGTACCTGTGTTGGTGGGAGGTACCCGGTACCTGGTAGAATTAGTTGAGATGCATGCAAGTTGACCCGAACACCACCGTCATTAAAAAGAAAAAGAAATACGGTAAAGAAAGAATATACTACACTTTTAAGTAATAAGGGACCGATCAAATAATATACAAAGCAAAGATGAAGCTTGTTAGATTTTGGTTCACTGTTGGATGACTTGAGCTTTACTTTCTAACTAAATGATATAATTGAGGCAGTTCACTTATTTATTAATAGTAATAAGAGGAAAAAGTTCAGGTAATGAGTTCCATCAGAGAGGATTACCTATTATATTATAGTTTGGATGCTACAACTTTTACTCATTTCATTTTAATTCTTGGATATTCTGGCTTTCTTACTGCAGATATACGGTGGAGGAAGTTCCACTTTATGACTCGGCAGAGGATGAATCTTTTCCAGTGATCTCTGAAACTAGTGGAGGAAATGAGCACACTAAAATATTGAATGACAGTGAGGGGTCTACGTTTAAGTTGGATCTAAGTAATAGCACATGTAAGAATTATAATATTGGATCTGGTTCAACACCTAAGAAGAAGTCTCAACGCATTCCCAAGCGGAAGGTCAAATCTTCCAGCCGTAAGCAAGTGAATGATGGAGATTTTGCTAAAATGTTTGCATCAAGGGAAGCGCGAGAAGAAGTTACCAAGTACGAGGTATGATCACCTTTTCTTTGTAATACGTCATGGTGTAGGCAACTTTATCGACTCTTTCTTTCGTATTTTTCCATGGGGTTGGCAAAGAGGCTAATGTTTCTACTCCATTTAGCTTTGATGAGCTCTTCTTTAGGTAAAAATATCCATGTACAAGTATGTGCTCTAAGGAGTAGTATGCCTTTAGGAGTCATTTGGTACACCGGATGGGATAAATAGGGATATCCCATGGGATTATTTTATCCCACCCTCCATATGGGATAGTAATCCCACCATTTTAGTACAAATGGTGGGATAAAATAGTCCCGGATTAGTTAATACCTCATACCAAACATGGGATAAAGTTAATCCCAATTTTATCCCGGGATTATTTTCCTTATCCGATGTACCAAACGACCCCTTAATGTAACTCCAAATTTGCTCCCTTGTGCTAACCATATTATGTGTGTTCTCTCTCAATCTTCTCTATTAGTTTATTTTGTGCTTCGCCGTGGAACACAAATCTTATTCTGCTGTTGATGGCTATATTTGTAACACTGTGAAAACCCAACTGGACCAGAACCAAACTCCTTAATTTTAGGATGACGTGTACTTTCCTTGTTATACAACTGTTCTGAGCAGAATTTTTTTTTGATTTTTTGGTGCTTCTGAATTATCAGTAGAGCTGATAGCATACCCTTCACTTGGTGAAATTCTCATTCACACAAATTTATTTCCTTGTATTCTCATGAAGTACGGAAGCATGTTTACTGTATTCAAATAGTATATGCTTGTAATCGTGAAAATGTACGTAACTGCTCATCTCTGTTAAAAGAATTCACAGGTCTTCAAGAATTGGAATTATGTGGTGTTCCTTGTTGATCCTTCCTGATGTGGATACTGGATAGTGATTCCTTTCCTAGAAAAGAAGTTGCGCAATTTCTGATAATAATTGCTAATCTGACTAATGATTTGCTGCAACATGATATATATGCACAACCTTACTTATCCAAAGAAAAAAACATGATCTATATATGCACACAACGTGCCAGACCTTAGTGTGAAAAGTCCAAATGAGCAGGGAAATTGAACTCACAACAACTGAAAACATATAGCACCATTGCAAGGTTTTACTGATTACTCAAACCTTCCCACCTTTCTCAGCCTGGGTCCTTTTCTCTGTTGGAGCATAGCAACTCTGTCTGTTAGGTTTTCACATGTTTTATAATAGTAATGGCATCGTAATAGTGTCTAGGAGTTTTCAAACACGAAATGCTGATGTGTTGTTGAAAATTTGTGGAAGTTGGAAATGCTTTTAGCATCTATCAGTGGATTTGCCTCATTATCTATTCTCTAGCACTTGCGAGAGAGAAAGAGGGAACGCGAAAAGTTGAGGGGGGTTGGCGGGTTGGATAGAATTAGCTGTTATCGTCATGACTGCAACTTCCATCCCTCCATGACCCAAAAAAAAAAGGAAAAGAAAAGGCGAACCTCCTAATTTTCGCTTTGTGATGCTGCATTTACAGTTAATAATTGATCTTTATCGGGCATGGGTGGTTAAACTAGTGATGAAATACTCGCTCATTTGTGGAAGGAAAACTTAATTGTAATTTTTCCCAACACTTTTGCCAATGTCATGCAGGGGATAAAAAAGGAAGCCACTTCGAAGCTCAATTCCATATATGAAGAAATCCGCCCTACCATTGAAGAGCATGGGCGGGACAACCAGGATAGCGTGCCCATCAATGTAGCTGAGACATGGATCGAAGCACACTGCTCTAAATACAAAGCAGATTTTGATCTCTACTTTTCTGTGATCAAGAATGTGATGTGCCCTCATCCAGCAACCGATGTCACTGCTGCAGGGCCTTCTGAAGGAGGAGCCGAACCTCAAACAACCAATGCTGAAGCCAAGCCTTTTGAAGGAGGAGCTGAATGAAGTATATGTCAGATCAATGACGTTAAATCTGGTATTTGATACCAGATAATCTGCAGAAAGATTTCGGACAAATTTCTGTTTTAAGGTAAGTCAGACATGGTTTCTATGCATATATATAGCACAAACAAATGTAGAACAGTTTTATGATAGGATTCATGTAACTAACCATTACACCATTTTTGGGTGTTTGCATAGCCAGGAAAGTTCCTTGTAGTTTTTATCCATTGTTAGTGTCCTTGGGGGAAAAAACCTTATGCAGACTTGGTATTAAAGCCATATCATTTTATCACTAACAAGTTAGTTACTACTATATATCATCTTTATTTTTCACTTAAACATGGTAATGTATTGTGGTTTGGTATAACATCGGGTGCGAATAAGTTGATGTGATTTGGTGTAAATATTAGGTCTAGGTATGCTTTTTTCGTTTGTTAGTATGCTCGTGATTGAAAAAGGACAGCCCGGTGCACTAAAGCCCTCGCTATGCACAGGGTCTAGGGAAAGGTTGGACCACAAGGGTCTATTGTACACAGTCTTACCCTGCATCTCTGCAAGAGACTATTTCCGTCCGTGATTGGAACTGACAAAATAAAAAAAACGTTTTCCCTTGGAAATTAACTTGGATTCCTGAGTTGTTGCAAATAGAACTAAGGATGACTCATTAATTATTATTTTTACTTTCTTTACTTTAATTTGTAACTCGAAACAATGTTTTTACAATATGTACTCATCCTGCTACTACAACAATAATAACACTAATTACTATGCGTCTATTTCAAGCAAGTTTCGATAACAAAATAATTCAATGTGATAACAGTATCAATGTAATTTTTTTTCCGCTATCGCAGAATTTTACTTATGATAATATTATTACATTAGAAGTCATGACTTGTGTTGCTCTCAAATCCAAAGTTAAGTACGTATGTGTATATATATATATATTACCATATCATAGTGGTATACTATATGATTTGGAATACATGTACAACTCACGTACACAGAAACTCGTATAATGGAATAAAAAAATAATCAATTTTTTTTGCCATATTAAGATGAACTTATAGCCTGTTTGACCAACCTTCTAAAATTAGCTTATTTTGAAAAGTGCTTTTTTCAGAAGCGCTTTTTAAAAAAGTACTTTTGGTAAGAATCAGTTTGTGTTTGGCCAATAAATTTAAAAATCACTTTTGAGCAACAATTAGCGTTTGACCAAGCTTTTTAAAAATGCTTTTAAGTGTATTTTTCTCAAAAGTGCTTTTTGAAAAAGTGATTTTAGAAAGAAACTACTTTTTTTATCTTCTGAAAAACAGCTTCTGCTACTTTCCAGAAACACTTATTTTCTTCCAAAAGCTTGGCCAAACACCTCATTTTTTTAAAATAAACATTTTTGAGAAAAAATAAGCACTTTTGGGGAAAAATAAGCTTGGCCAAACAGACTATTAATCTCTGTTTATCCATCACTGCTCAAGTAGTTTATAATACCTAATACCAAAAAATAAAAAATCTCAAGTTTTAATTTTGGGAATGGAGAAAATGAGAAATCCTTCATGTTCGTCTCTGTACTTGAACCTATGAGGTCCATATTCGTGTTCCCAATCTTCAAGCAATTAGGCAAATTTCATGTCCCCTTGTATAAAATAAGCAATCACTAGTAGTAGAAATACAATACAAATCAAATGCAAATCGGCTTTGAACTGTTTTTTCTTGGCCGAGGGTCTTATCGGAAATAACCTCTCTACCTCCAAGGTAGGGGTAAGGTTTGCGTACACCCTACCCTCTTCAAACCCACTTTGTGAGATTACGCTGAGTTTGTTGTTGATTTAGGCCCAACTTATTGGAAGCTTGGACAGTAGAGAATACATCTATCTATCTCTTGAGCCATGTTATTTAGTTCAATGTTGAGGCAAAAATATTAGGGGAGTTTTTCATCTTTTAAGCCTCCGTAGAAGGAGTTACCTGATACTTGTATTGGTAAGAGGTAGCAAGTACCTCATGTAATTAGTTGAGATGCGCGCAAACGGACTCGAACACCACTGTTATAGAAAAAAAAGTTTAAATGTCAATTCAGGGACAGTGGTTCCTGAGAAACCAACACACACAGTTTCCTCTATGTTTGATGAAAGATGTGACAAATTACAAGTGTCAGGCTTACTAGCACCTAAGAGAGCTTATCTTTTCATTTTGTTTCAAAATCAGTGGTGTTTCTTAAAATCAAGAAAATGCATCCCCTCCCCCCCAAGTTTACCGTAATTTAAATGAATGGAGCTTTACATAACCACAAAACCTTTAAAGAGCTACTTCTTTTTCAAGTCATTTGATTAATGGTAAGTCAGTAAAAACACGTCTTACTTTATAGGAGTGAGTAGTTTTTTAAGGGGTGTGTTCAAGCTAAAAACACCACTTATTATGAAACGGAGGGAGTATCATGTATTTATTTCTTTCCAAATTTGCATTTGACTGACCACACAGAAGAGAGAAGTAATTCTGAAACAGTAACACATTGGTGTGTTCTTCAAAGTATCCTGCTGGCCATTAGACACTAGACTCCATTGAATTCATGCCATTTTCAACATGGTTATTGTAAGTTTGTGATACTTTAAGTTGTAGATTAACCCTCTGTTCAAGGGACTGTACATATAAACTCATAGGGCTGTACTTCTTTGACTTGTATAAAAACATATACATATCTATTAAGAATGATTTCAGTTAAGAGTAGAAGACTAATAGAAACTAAATTTGGAAAGTTAGCCCTAGGCTGGGCATTCATTAATGCTGAAATATGCATTACAAATTTTCTATTTCTTAACGTTACGATACGCGCAATCAAGCAAAAAAATGTACAGACCTTGTACAATCTGTGTACAAAAGTATCACCATTGAACATGTCAGAAGGGTTTTACTTCTTCCGTGAAACGGTCACAGTTGAGAGAAGATGAAGTCCTAAGCCGCTGCTCTACCAAGAAGTTCCTTCTCCAGACTCCAGAGCAGTTATTTTTAAGCAGGCTCATCAAAAAGTTGAGCCATTGAACCCAAAAAATGGACGCTGCACGCACAGAAAAGGATTTTCGTGTAAGATATAGCATTGCAAAAACCTTTACATTCATGTAAACATGGTCAAATAAAAGATGACAACGCAAGATTAAAGCACAAGAACCAAGCTAAATGCAGAAATAACTCGATTTTGTGCTGGTTGAGCATAGAAAACTGCAACCAAAAAGTTGGTTACAAGTACAACGTCTATTTATTATGTATGGATTCAGATTCAAGTGACTTGCTTGGGATTGAGGTAAGTAGTTGTCATTGTTGTCGTTTTTTCTTGTTGATCAGATTTCATTCAAAATAGAGCCAATTCCAATACGATTGTGGGATATTTCCACAGATGCATCCCAAGATGGGTAATTTAACCAATCGTCAATAAGTTATGAGTAGGATTCTGTACATGGTGGACAACCAAATTCCAATCGAAAGAATATATTGAGGAAACAGTAATGCAGTTTGGGAGTAATCAATGGAAGGACATGAATTCAACCTCAGCTAAAATTAACGTGAAAGTTGTTTTCAAGATGGTTACTTTAAGTAGTTCTTCTCCAATCTCCACAAATTTCAGAACAGAAATTACAGCTAAGTCAAATTATATTCAAATTTCATCTAATTTTTTTTCCTCAAAAAAAAAATTATATGCAGATTGCAGAGTGATTCTTACTAATAAACAACTTACAATATGCTCAATATATCACACAAGTTTAGAAAATATAAACAAGGTCAAAACTTTGGTAGGGTTGATTGAACTGGTTCTGTTTGAAACCAGGCCTCTAAAACAAAAGCAGTAAATGATTCCTTTAGTTGTTCAAGACAAAGGGAAGCGCATTGTACATAACCTTGGGGGGGAAATAAAGACTTACCGGAGAATCATAAAACTTTATATAGAATCGGTCGCTGTCTATTGACAGCTTTGTCTGAAGGATCTCTGCAATGGTTGAACTGAGTTTGCCATTCACACTAGGTCCAAGACCTCCAATGGAGATTATTTCTCCGTATGCAGCAGGAGCTTCGGTACCAGCAAATGCAATAGGAACTCCTCCATTCAACAAGATCATCACATACTGGGGAAAAACAAGTAGAGTTATGTTAACATACTTCCAGAACAGTAAAGTCACTTCATTCTAAACAAAATAAACTTTGCACAATATAAACTCCCCTAAACCAACTCCCATCTTCATATATTAAAACTCTGGTCCTTACAATCAGCAATGTGAAAAATAACCCGTCATTTGAGTCACCCCGGAATTGCTAGAACCAGTATTCTACTTACGAAAAAAAAAGGTACTAAATTTACTTTACTTCTGCTTTGGAACGGAAATGCATAGAGAACACTTGTATTTCCCTTATACTATCATAAAAAGAAATAGAGTAGATGTCGAAATCAGGACTATATGACATGACCAATGAATAGATCCACCTTTGTCATATATTCCATACATCACACTAGATAGATACCATATTCATGGAATACAATTCACTTTCAAGGTGCCTTGGTTGGTGAAATGGTAGACACGAGACTCAAAATCTCGTGCTAAAGAGCGTGGAGGTTTGAGTCCTCTTCAAGTCATAATATTAAGGTGCCGTTTGGCCATGAGAACCAAAAATTATTTCACTTATTTGAAATTTTCAAAGTTGGAGTTGGAGTTGGAGTTGTGTTTGGCCATAACTTTTGCAATAATTATCTAGATCTTAAATATATATTTTAAAAAAATATAAAATATGATTTAAAAATAAAATATAATTTAAATGGGGTTATTTTATGAAAATAAAAAATTTAGGATTTTTTCAAAAAAATAAAAATAAAAAGTGAAAAAAGTGACCTGAAAAAAAGTGAAAACACCCTTTCCAAATACAACTCCGGAGTTGTATTTAGAATTTTTATAGCCAAACATTATCTCCGGAAAAATGTAAAATAATTTTCCCGAAAAAAGTGAAAAATTCTCATGGCCAAACGCCTACTAAGAATGCTCATTGCCCTATGCCACTTTACAGTGGAGAAAAGAATGTAAGGAGGGCTTCTTTAATGGAATTAGTTGTGGATTCCGGATAGCATATGGTTATACCAACAAAAAAGAAATGGCTCCACATGACTCAAAAACCTATGTTAACCTCCACAACTACTAAACCAATCTCATTTTCAACCTACAATTAGAAGTGAAGATGACTTATAATTACCACAATGGGTGTGTTCATGGAGGAAAACACTTTCCATTTCTGATATTTTTTCATGTTCGGTTAGTCAAAAATTTTGAAAAATATTTTTTAGAAAAACAAGTTCCTTGAAAATGAGTAAAATGACTTCCCTAATAAAAGTAGAGAAAACAAGTTCTACAAGTGACACTCCACATTGATTGTATTCTCTCTACCCTCCAACATAGCTCATCTTCATCCCACCCCCGTAGGCCATGGCACTCATCCTCACCCCAGCCTTACGTCTCATATTATTTGTCTAGATTATATACAAATAGATACTCCTGCCGTTTCAAAATGAATGACCTATTTTGACTTGACATGAAGTTTAATAAAATAAAGAGGCTTGTGATCTTAAATTAAAGATATGTCAAATGTACCAAAATGCCTTTTAATCTTGTGGTATTAAACAGGTTAGGTGAAAAGTTGGAATTTAAAAAGTTGCTAAAAAGGAAAAGGGTCATTCTTTTTTAAAACGGACTAAAAAAAAAAAGTATGTCAAACAAATTGAAACGGAGAGAGTAATATCTTTTGTCTCCATATCGAACATAAAAAATAAGTAAAAAACATACTTATTTTCCTAGAAAACATTTTTCTTCATATCGAACACACACTAAATTTGATAAAACTTTTTCTAAGGGGAATATAATCAAACAGGTATGAGTCAATAAATGTGAATGAAAACAGAAAAAAACAAAATGACTTAACTGACTCAGGTTTGCCAATGATTTTGGAAACAGCTTTAGTAGCATCTTTGAGAATATCAGAAGCAACTACTGCATCTACTGGTATATTTGTAAACAAATTCAGAGTCGGCATTTTTCTTTATCACCTTTCTCTTCTCTGACTCGAAGAAAACCCCTCTGGTTGGGTGGGGTGGGGGGTGGGGGGAATGGGTGGTTTACAGTTGAGAATAATCAGTTTATAGATATTGTTCAAGGTGGAAGAAAAAGGGATAACTACACAAATGCCCTTTAAAGGGAGTGATTTTGTATTTTTTCTCCTCATAAAAATGGTCTTATAAAAATAGTCTTTCTTGTTTTTTTTTTATGTATAGAGCAACTACCTTTTTGCCCCTCTACACCTCAAATATTTTTAAATAACTCTCAATGCTCATTTGTCTCTCAACTTTTATATATATTTCTTTTTCTCTTTTTTCTTTTTTTTTTTTTTTTTTTTTTTTTTTTTTTTTTTTTTTTTTTTCCAACCTTTTATTTTTCTTTTATTTTTTATTTTATTCTTTCTTCTACGTTTTTTTTTTCTCAAACTTTATTTTTTTTCTTTTCTCCTCTCAATTCTATTTTTTTCTCCTTTTATTTTTTATTTTTTTATTTTTTTTATTTTTCTCAACCTTTATTTTTTGTTGTCTTTTTTTTCTTCATTTTTTTCTTTTTTTCTCAATATTTATTTTTTTCTCTCAACTTCTATTTTTTTTATTTTTTCTTTGGTTTTTAATTTTTCTTTTCTCTTTTTTTTAATCAATTTTTTTGACCTTTATTTTTTTTATGAGATGTTCTATAATTCTTGCTTTAGAGGCAAAACTTAGCCGAAAAACTTCCAAACAATAAATTACGCTCATGAGCAAGACTTGACACTAGTATATTGTGTCTTGATTTATAAAATGTTTTATAACACTTGCCTCAGAGGCAAGACTTAGCCCAAAGACCTCTAAAAAAATACAAGTTACGCTCCATGGGCAAGAGTTCACACTACTTCATTATGTCTAAATTTATGAGATACTCTATAACTCTTGCCTTAGAGGCAAGACTTAGCCCAAGGATTTTCAAACAACAAGTTATGCCCCACGAGCAAGACTTGACACTACCTCATTGTTTCTTGATTTATGAGACATTCTATAACTCTTGCCTCAGAGACAAGACTTAGCCCAAGGACTTTCAAACAACAAGTTACGCCCCATGGGCAAGAGTTGACACTATCATATTGTGCTTGATTTATAGGATGCTCTATAACGCTTGCCTAAGAGGCAAGACTTAGTCCAAGGACTTCCAAATAACAAATTACGCCCCATGGGCAAGAGTTGACACTACCACATTGTGTCTTGATTCATGCGATGCTCTATAACTCTTGCCTTAGAGGCAAAACTTAGCTCAAAGACTTTCAAACAACAAGTTACGCCTCATTGGCAAGAGTTGACACTAGCACATTATGTCTTGATCATGAGATGCTCTATAACGTTTGCCTTAGAAGCAAGACTTAGCCCAAGGGCCTCCCAAAAAATAAGTTATGCCCCATGGGCAAGAGTTAACACTACTTCATTGTGTCTTAATTTATGGGATGCTCTATAACTCTTGCCTTAGAGGTAAGACTTAGCTCAAGAATTTTTCAAACAACAAGTTATGCCCCACGAGCAAGGCTTGACACTACCTCATTGTGTCTTGATTTATGAGATGTTCTATAACATTTGTCTTAGAGGCAAGACTTGTTCCAAAGGACTTCCAAACAACAAAGCACGCTCTTAAGTTTACTTCGATTTCAAAGAAAGAAGATCTTCTTTGCGGATTATCCAACTTTTTTTGTTCATTAGCAAAAAATAATAGAGGTTAAGAAAAAAGAAAAAATAAAGATTAAAAAAAAAGCGAAAAAAAATAAAAGTTGAGGAAAAAAAGAACAAAAAAAAGTTAAGAAAAAAAAAGAAAATAAAAGTTGAGAAAAAAGAAAACGAGAATTAAAAAAAAATTGAGAAAAAAGAAAAAAAATTAAAAAGATAAAAGAAAAAAGAAAAATGAAAATTAAAAGTTGAGAGACAAATGAACATGGAGAGTTATGGTGTAGAGGGGCAAAAATGTATATGTTCTATACATAAAAAGGAAGGAAGAGTATTTTTTAAAGACTTTTCTTATGAGGGGCATAAATTGAAGACCACTCACTTTTGAGGACACTCCATGTAATTTCCTGGAAGAAAAAGGAGGAGTTTCTCTCTTGTTTTTATATTTTACCCCATCAGATTATTTGAAAAAATACTAACATCTTTTATAATTACCTTCGCTAGTTGTAAATGAGATTCTTTTTTTTCTCCTAATTTACATTTATAGAATTTCGAGATTCAATATTTTTTTTTACATATTTTAAATTATTAATTATTGTGGTTTACAATATCTTTTACGTTATTTTTATATAATATATGTTATCCGTCTATCTCAATTTATGTGACATTGATAAAATTTTGACAGTTGCTAAAACATTTTATATGTCTTTAAAATATTTTATGTTATTAATTATTGTGATTTATAGTACTTTTTACGTTATTTTCAAATAATATATGTTACACTTTTTCTCTCAATTTATGTGGTACAGATAGAATTCAAATATTATATGTTTTTAAAATATTTTAAATTGTTAATCATTGTGATTTATAATATTTTTTACATTATTTTCAAATAATATATATTACTCCTTCTCTCTCAATTTATGTGGTACAAATAGAATTTCGAGAATCAATCAAATATTATATATTTTAAAAATATTTTAAAATTGTTAATCATTGTGATTTATAACATTTTTTAAAAGTAATTTTTCAAGATACAGCGGACTTAAAAAAAGTGATATTAACGAATTAAGAATACTGAATTTCCAAAAATGCACATGCCGTCATTTGAGATGATTTCATTTTGCTCATTGGTTCACATATATGCTATGGAATATTAAATCGTAAAATTATCTATTATAAATTTTATTGTAACAAAAAATATCTAATTTATTTATTTTATTGTAACAAAAAGTTTGAATTATTACTCACCAACCTCATTCCGTATAATAACAAGCTTAACAGTTCCACAAGAACACTTTGGTCATAAAAATTAAACCTATAGGTATTCCCTCACTAATGCTTTGTTAGTAATTTATTGCTAATAGTTATCACTATCGTTACTATGATATTAAGCTCTCTGTTGCTAAAACCTTTCATTTATCCTCCTTTTAATTTATTGCTACTAAAAGGAAATAATAGTAAACTTTGAAACTCTATATACTACTATACAATCAAGAAGTGATTATGATGGAGCAACCAACGATTAATGATATGAAGACAAAAGCTGCAGGGAGACAATAATAGCTATGAGGAGACCAGAAGCAGCCAAGGATCGAAGATAAGAAACCTTAAGACTTTAGGGTGTGTTTGGTAAGTTTGAAAATATTTTATGGAAAACAAGTTGATTTCTTAGTTATTTTCTCATGTTTGGTTGGTGAATGAAAAATATTTTTCAAAAATTATTTTTTATTGTTTGATTGATAAGTGAGAACACATTTTTCAAAAACTATTTTAAAAATTTTTGAAGGGGGAAGGGTTGTGGTAGAAAAAAAATAAATTAAAAATTAAATTTTAGCTGGGGTGAAGGTGGAGAGGGTGGGGGGCTGAGTGAGGGGTGGGGTACAAAAAAGTATTTTAAAAAAATTTATTTTAAAAACTTGGGGTGGGTGGGGTTTGGGGTAAGGTGGGGTGAGTTGTGGGCTGGGTTGGTCGGGGTGGGGGTGGGGTACAAAATAAAATTAACTTTTTAAAAAAAATTGAAAAAAATTTAAGGTGAAGGTGGGGGTGGGGGTGGGGGTGAGGTGGAATAGAAATATATTTTTAAAAAAATGTGTGGAGTAGAAATGGAGGGTGGATGTATGGGGTGGGAGTATGGGGTAGAGTGGCATGAGTATGGGATTGGGGTGTTGGGAGGGGGAAACTTGTTTTCAGTACTTTCATTAGGGAAGTCATTTTTCTTATTTTGAAGGAAAATGTTTTCATGAAGAAAATATTTTTTAATTTTTTTGACCAACCAAACACACAAAAATAAGAAAATATTTTTCAGAAAATATTTTTTTCTCCCTACCAAACACACTCTTAATCTCAATTTCACACTTTTCCGTCTTTTTAAGCTATTGTTGATTTGTGAAACATTATTTTGTTTTTCCTTTTGTGTCATTTTTATTTGAGGGGAAATGAAAATTGTTTACATACTTTTCATAAATATCACATGTTTACTCAAAATAAAATAAAATTGCGCACTTATATAAAAGTTAGAGTTTCTTTTATTTTGTATGTTATATACATCAAAGTTGCATTATTTACCCTTCATTATTAAAAAAAAAACCTCGCATTAAATTTTACATTATAGCTATAATATATATGATTAATTGATTTCCTATTAAATGACAAGTTGAAGATGTTAATGACTCTGTTTCATGAGTTGTTGCAAACTTGCAACAGTTAAATGTACAAGATGATGGAGGGAGATGGTCCTTCTGTTGTAATACCAGACCATCTTCAAGTTCAAACTGCAGACTGATCCTGAGCTTTGGTAGCTTTGGCTCTGGTATTGGTGACATCTGCTCCAGTAACGAGTACTTTGGAGGTGGATGGTTCATCAGTTGGGCGCTTGGGATTCAGGTAGGGCTCCTTCTTAACTGTGGAATTCATTGATGATTTATCTAATTATATCAATATATATAATGTAGAATTATGTTACGTTAACATTCCAAAACTCCACTGGCATTTCCTCTACCTAGATATGTGGATAATTTTCAGTCATTTATTTTGCCTCAGAGATCTTATCTTATATTCATCACTCAGATTAGACCCCGTAGATACATATAATTTACCTCTGATTTGATTGGTCTTTTTTTGATAAATAAAGATTTTATCACCAAGTGAGAAATATATAGCTCAAGTGTTCAAGAAACCTCAGGACTGGACAAACCCAACCTTAGGACTGGACAAACCCAACTCCTGGATATTCTAGGCTCCTACATCAACTAACAACAAACTAGGGGTAACGATTGATTAATTGCAGGAACTGAACATGTTGTGGCTTCAAGGTTGCCCTGTAGTACACCTCCTGGGTAAACTGTTTAAGGATATCATCAACACTACGATTATTCTGCTGGAACACTCTATGGTTTCTCTCCCTCCACACATAATAGACAGCCGCAGCCAGGACCATTTTATAGAGTTCTGCTCGACTACTTCGCCCTTTACACCATTGCTCTGCCCATGCTAGCTCATCTCCCCATTCCATACCGTTTCTTTGAATGTGTAACCATTGGAGAAATCGACACCATATACTTCTCGAAAAACAACAAGCAAAGAAGAGATGTTGTATCAAGGACTGCTAACGTGCACTTTCTGACGATGGGGAGGGGACGCGGTCGAAAAACAAAGGATCAGGTTGGTACAAGGCGCATGGTGATGGACACTATTCATACTAGTAAGTCAAAGCTGTAGACTCCATCGGCAAGAATAGGCGATGTTAGCAATGGAACAGTAACGCCACAACAGTTGGGAACTACGCAGCCAATGAGGGGCTCAGGACCACGGCAGCTGTAGATGTCGACTGTTAGTGCTAATTTAGGGGTCGAGACCTCGGGGTTGGGGCTGGAAGACACACCACAAATTGGTGGGTCTGCGAGGATAAAACCTGAGCATCATGAGGACTTGGTGAAGGATGGAAAGGATTATTTGAACCTGCTAAGCTAGGTGCAAAAGGAATGGAATTAAGCTACGTTCCCCCAGTCCTGAAAGAAGGTAAGCTTGTGGTACAGTTGAATGATACAAATGTTGATGTAGGCAGTGAAATCTGGGAAAATGCTATAATCCTGAATGAAATTGGTAATACACCCTCCATTGGTGCTATCATGCGATTTATTGCTACAAAGTGGAATTTTGTGTCAAAGCCTAAGGTATACCTGCATAATGATGGTTCTTTTGTTGTGAAGTTAACATGTGCAGAGGATAAGAATGCCGTTTCGGTGTCTGGTCCATATATGTTTAACAATCGACCCATAATCCTTAAGAGTTGGAATGTGGAGTTCAATTTCAATAAAGAAGTATTGCGAACAATCCCCCTCGGGGTCCAACTACCCAATTTGCCACTACACTTCTGGGGAATGCAAGCGCTAAGTAAGATTGGGAGTGCCCTGGAGAAGCCCTTGTATGAATGTACGTTTGGGTTTGAAAGGATTTCCTATGCTAGACTACTTATTGAGATGGATATCACTCAGCCGTTCCCAACAAAAATTGATATAATTGATCTCTCAAGAGGGATAATCAACCAAGCTATTCACTACGAATAGAAACCTATATATTGCCCTACTTTCTGCTTGGTGGATCACACTTGTGAGAATCTAGCACCAAAGGAGAAGCGGGATCAGGAGAGACCTAAATACCAGGGTAGACAGCGGGGGAAACCACAACATACACAACAGTATTGGCAACCACAAGACCTGGGTAAGGCTCCACAGATTCCATAAACTGAGGTGCTAGCTAAGGCAGCACCTGGTCAACGGAGTGTCACTGAGGAGGGATGGAAAAATGCTCCTAGGAAGTCAACACTTAGAATTGGCCAGCATGACCATTCCAAGGAGAAACAAGTGCAAACATTGAATAGGTTCACTACTCTTGACAATGCTCATCCTAGTGCTAATTCTATGGCCTCTATAAGGGGACAAAATGATGGAGGGAGGAGTGGGGAGGGTAGTCTAATCCCATCTGCCATTGGTTGATGAATATTATAACATGGAATGTGAGGGGTATTAATAAAGTGCATAAGCACAGGGAGTTAAGGTGTTTGTACAGGAGAATAAAGTAGGTTTAAAGCTATTTTCGAAACGAGAGGAAAGCAACATAAAGCAGCTCAAGTGATTCAGAAGATTGCAGGGACCTGGTTATGGCATCATAACTATGTTGATGACCCGGGGGGGGGGGGGGGGAATATGGGTTATCTGGAACCCAATTATGGTGGATTTCTAACTTATATATACTCATAGGCAGGTCATTCATGGGAATGTTAGGATGAGAAGTAGTGGTATGCAGTTTGATGTTAGCATGGTCTATGGTTTACACACTATTGCAGCTAGACAAGAGCTGTGGGATGAATTGAAACAGGCTGGTTTGAGGTGCACACAGGCTTGGTTAGCAATGGATGATTTCAATGCCATTCTCCATACTGAGGATAGACTACAAGGATCACAGGTTCAAGAAGTAGAGATTAAGGATTTCAAATAATGTTTAGATGATACTGGGCTAACAACACTCAAGACAGTGGGCAGGGAATTTACCTGGACTAATGGTCATACTTTCAACATGATTGACAGACCTCTGGTGAATGCTTTGTGGCTCCAAGCTTGGACTCATATAGAGTACAAAGTTCTAGAGCCTGGTTTTTCTGATCATAGTCCTTTGAGCATTACAGTTGCAGCTTAGGAAAATGGTGGACCTAAACCTTTCAGATTTTTCAACTATATGGCTAAGCATCAAGAATTCATGCAGACTGTTGAAACTACCTGGGGTATGGGTGGAGCTTCTGGTTCCATGAAAGATGTTTGGAGAAAAATCAAAGGTCTCAAATAGCCTGTCAAGAGTTTGAACAATCAAGATTATCAGGGAGTGAAAAATAGGCTTCATGTGTTGAGGAGCCAACTAAAAGAGCTGCAAGAAGAAATGAGGCAGTGTCATGTAAACCCCAATGAAGACCTTTTCCTTGCTGAGAAGAACATCAAAGCACAAGTGGAGAAGTGGGGAATTATGGAGGAAAGTATAGTTAAGCAAAAGGCTAGAGTCCATTGGCTAAATGACGGGGATAGTAATACTGCTTATTTTCATGCCTGCTTGAAAAATAGACAAGCTCAGAATCTTATCACTAGCTTACAGTCTCTGACTGGTTCCCAATTTCAAGGCACCCTGAAGATTCAACATAAGATTGTGGGGTTTTATACAGCTTTGTTGGGTACTGCAGCACCATAATTAGATGTTGTTCAGCCTCATATTATGGAGCTGGGACCAAGTTTGCACAGAGATCATCAAATCCATTTGATTAGAGAAGTGATAGTAGAGGAGGTACATCTTGCTTTGATGGGGATACTTTACAACAAGGCCCGGGGGCAGATGGTTTCAATACTTATTTTTATAAGAAGACATGGCCTATTCTTGGTCAAGAGATTACACAGGTTATGCTACGATTCTTTGACACTAGAGAGATGTGCAAGGCTGTTAACTTTGCTCTCATCACTTTAATCCCCAAAGTGAAACAACCTACAACTATTAAAAAATACAGGCCTATCTCCTGTTGCACTGTTATATATAAGATCATTTCAAAGATCTTAACTACAAGGATGCAAGGTGTGATTGGTAGTATGGTAGATGCTAGCCAAGCTGCATTTGTACCAGGAAGAATTATAGTGGATAACATACTGTTTAGTCATGAGTTGGTAAAAGGTTATGGAAGAAAGGGTATCTACCCTAGAAGTATGATGAAGATTGATATGCAAAAGGCCTATGGCTCTGTTGAGTGGCCTTATGTTTCCCAGGTGCTGAGATATTTAAACTTCCCTACAAAATTCATCAAATGGATCATGGCTTGCCTCACCACTGTGTCCTATTCTATTCTAATCAATGGCAAAGAAAAGTTTAAGACAAGGGGACCCTGTATCCCCCTATTTTTTTATACTGAGCATGGAGTGTCTCAGTAGGTTGCTAAAGAGTTTAAAGACTTATAAGGAGTTCAAGTATCATCCCAAGTGCTCCAGATTGAACCTTGTTCAATTAGGGTTGCCTGATGCTCTACGTTTATTTAGTAGAGGGGATCTAGCTTCTGTGAAGAGTCTGTTTGACACTTTCAAGATCTTCTCTGCAGCTTCTGGTTTAGTTGCAAATTCTAGCAAGAGTGCTATATATTTTGGGGTTGTTGCTCTCACTGTCCAAGATCAAATTTTGGAAGCTATTGGTTTCATCAAAGGAGAAGTTCTTTTTAAATACCTTGGGGTGCCACTGAGCACAAAGAGACTCTTGATTGCACAATGTGAACCCCTTTTGGACAAGATGCTTGGTAGGATTTCCTCCTGGACAACAAGGTTCCTGTCATATGCTGGGAGGTCTCAGTTTATTAGGAGTGTCCTTTTCTCTATGCAAACCTATTGGTCCCAAATTTTTGTTCTTTCGAAAAAGATCACTGAGCTTATTGAGCAGTTGTGTATGAGATTTTTATGGTCTGGTCAGGCTGAAGTGACTAGTAAAGCTCTTGTAACGTGGAGTATATTGTGTCAACCTTTCTCAGCAGTGGGCTTAAATTTCATGGACCTAGCAGTGTGGAACAAGGCTTCTATTAGTAAGTTGCTATGGAATTTGTGCATGAAGAAGGACAATTGTGGGTCCAGTGGATCCATGCATACTATGTGAAGCAGAATGGAGTTTGGGAGGTTGAACCTAAGCAGGATTCCTAGGTTATACAGAAGATTTTTAAGGCTAAGAAGTATTTGTTAGAGGTTGGCATAACACTTGCCACACTATGTACAAACTCTAAGCTGACCATCAAGTCTCTTTTTCAGAAACTTCAAGGACAATTCCCAAAGATTAGTTGGAAAGGAGTGGTATGTGGAAATCAAGGTGCTCGTAAATGGACATTATATTGAGGTTGTGTCACGACCCAATTTCTCGGTCATGATAGCACCTACAATCCCCCAGTAGGCGAACCAATTCCCGTAGCCCATGACAGTTAGTAATGGGCTACTATCTAACAAATAAGTGGGAGAATAGATAACAAGAGTATATATATATATACATATGCGGAAACTAAATCAAACCCCAAGACCTGGTATCATAGTATAGAGCCAAAACTACATACATAGAGTGCAAACGATCCAAAACAATATATACAAATGTCTCTGAATGGTAATAGAGTACATGAAGCAAAAGATAAACTAAAGCTAAGCTCCGATCGCCAAGAGCTCACCCTCAGTCTGAAGTAGTCCCCAACAGATCTCCAAGCACGAATCACAGCGATCTAACGGCGATGGCCCACGCTAGGATCTGTACCCAAAGATGCAAGGGGGTAGGGTGAGCACCAAATGCGAAGCATAAGGAACCCAGTAGGTATCATAGGCCGACTGGGCATATATAAGATAAAAGCATAGTAACAGACAGAATAGAAGCAAGCAGTCACAGAAATCAGCGAAAGGTACACAGGAACTAGCCCAGAGGGAAATCAACAGAACCACATGTGAGGTCAGTAAGCAGAATATACATACCATAGGCACAGGTGAAAGTAAGGAGTAACGCACCTGGGGTCCTTGCAATAACAGTGTATACATAATAAGTTTACGAAATGAACGGTATACCGGTAACCTCAAGTGTAAGAAGAAGAGAGAAAGAGTAATGATAAGCATGCTCAGAGACATGAATCAAACTCAACTAATCATATCAATCTCAAATCCAGAAACTAACAGTCTAGCAGTAACCAATTTCATACTTAACCGTAGCAGGGAACAATTCTGTAAGTAAATAGCAAAAGTCTACCTACAGTCCCCCGGCCGCCCATACAACCGAGGAACACAAACAAGTGAAAAACAAACCCTCCGGCATCCCATACTACCGGAGCGTACAATAAACAAACAACAAAAAAGGGTGGAGTCTCAAACAATGAATGATATGATGCATGAAGGTCTCAAGTGAAATGGTATCTCTGTATGTACCTCCTCCGGTGCC
>QJPP01001149.1:337500-379039 GCA_003996215.1 Jaltomata sinuosa | reverse complement strand
CCGGCACACGCAGCCCGTAGCCCCTGGCCCGGATGGCAAGGTCCATGGAGGGCCCAGACCCCATACTAAAACTCAGTATCAAAACATGTCGTTCGGAAGCAAGTCCGGGTTCAAGATAGAGACCCAGTCTCGAATATGCATGCCCAGACCCTGTCCAGGACTAAAGTAGTAGGAAAATATCTCAAAAACCCCTCCAAGGGTGCCCGGGAATAACCGGGTCTAAACAGTAGGAAGTCATCTCAGGTGCTCGGTCCGACCGAAGCTAAAAATCATCTCAAGTAGAAAGAAAACTCAACTAGCACCCCGGCCCTGCCGAGTCTAGCGTTAGTAGTAATACTGGTGTTTTAAAACATAATTTTACTTTCTTTTATCCAGAAATATCTACAAGTTAAATCAAACCATTTCCAAATTATTTCCATCAAACGGGCCCCCAGGGCCATGCAAGGTTAGAAAATAGTGCCAGTAGGCCCGAAGCCAAAACCATAGTAAAACATGGATAAAACTTCTTTATATGCATGGAAATGGTATGATCACACACAATAGCTGCCCAGCAGCTCACAATCAAACCTATCGACCCTGCCAGGCCCCACAGCTACTCAGCAAGCATCAACCAGCCCTAGAAGGATAATTCTATGCCCAGGACTCGCGGACATTTCCAAAATCCCACCTTCTATGTTCCAGAGTCAACAAGGCCTCACAGGACCACAAGGGTAAATAAAATATATCGGCAAGTACTACAAACAACGGAGGAACAAAAGTAGGCGGACATGAATAAAGCGGTCGAGGTCTGTGGTACCGACCTAATAAACCAACCCAAGGATGCCAGCTAGTATAATTTTATCCGATATATGCTAAGTCTAGGGAGTTTAAACCGTAACCTACTTGTTGTCCGATGACAAGCTCGAACCTCTCCGAAAAGAAGCTCCGAAACGAAATCAAACTTGAACTCGTGCTTGAATAATTTGACGTAGATAATCGATTTTCTTTTGTTAACCGAATATTGCGTCAAAATAATTTTCCCTCAAAAATCTTTATTTGCGCATAGTGAATTAATCGTGCACAATTATGATCAGTGAAAATTACATTCTAAAGAAGTAATATGTATATTGGCAGCAATTAATATTGCAAATTGTTGAAGTCATATGTATGTTGGCACAATTAAGTGTAATATGCTGCTAACTTAACTAGCTTTGCAATAACATGCTAAAAGGGACAAGTGGCAGCACACCAAGCTATTTGTCCATTCCCTTCACCTCCACGTGGTAGTGAAGGTGGCTACACTTAATTTATTTCTATCTCATTATGCATATATTCGGGTATTGCATAGGTTCGTGGTAAAATAAATATAATTTTTGAATATACCATAATCATTAGAAAATTATTTCGAATAAAACCTACTATATTATAATAATAAATTTCAACATAACTAAATTTACTATCTCCGTTAAAATATTACAATGTATAAAAACCTTATAAAATAAGTACATATACAATTATATCGTAACAAATTTTTTTTTCATAAACCTTTAAAATATTTTAAAAAGGTAATAATAATATAACTTTTTACCAAATACAACTTTCAAATAAAATATTTTTAAATACACGCGATGTTAATAAATTCTCAGACTTAGGCTCGCAATTCACCATCGCACGATTTTGATACTCAAGAACTCTCTTGGAATCCTCCCTTATGTTTTCTCACTGTTTCAGAACTGAAATGGCATTTTAAAACGTGAAGTTGAGGCTTTAAATCGGTTTTGACCCGACCCGGTTCGCGACCCGGTTCGCAACCCGGTTTCTGCCAAACAGTCCGCGGTAAAACAGTCATAACTTTTTACTCCGAGATCAGTTGGACGTGAGGTTTTGTGCGTTGGAAACTAGACTCGTAGACCTTCGATTTGGTATTTTGGGGGACCTATAACTCTTTATATATTGGGAGAAAAGCCCCGAGACATTTTACCCAAAGTTCAGAAAATTTATTAAAGATCTTACGATAACTTTTGCCGACTTGCTTGACTTCAAAACTTATAATGCGACCAAACAAATGGAACCAACACCAAAATACCGGTCCTGACGAGCCTTAAGTGACTTGGGGCCGCTACAAACAAGCTCTAACGGTTCAAGGAAAACGTATACGTGGGAATAACCGGAAGGGTCATTACAGGTTGGTAGCACTGGGTAGAATCTATATGTGTGATCGACTGGCTAAATAGGGTCTGGATGTTGAATTACAGTGCAAGTTGTGCCAAAGTCAGCCTGAGTCTATAAAACATCTCTTCTTTGCTTGTTGTTTTTCGCGAGGTATATGGTGTCAGCTTCTCCAATGGCTGCACATCCAAAGGAAAAATATGGAATGAGGGGATGAGCTAGGATAGGCAGAGCAATGGTGTAAGGGGTGAAGTAGTCGAGCAGAACTCTATAAAATGGTCCTGGCTGCGGCTGTCTATCATGTGTGGAGGGAGAGAAACCATAGAGTATTCCAGCAGAAGAGTCGTAGCGTTTATGATATCCTTAAACAGATTGCCCAGGAGGTGTACTACAGGGCAACCTTGAAGCCACAACATGTTCAGTTCCTGCAATTAATCAATCGTTACCCCTAGTTTGCTGTTAGTTGATATAGGAGTCTAGAATATCCAAGAGCTGGGTTTGTCCAATCCTGAGGTTTCTTGAACACTTGAGCTGTATATTTCTCACTTGGTAATAAAATCTTTATATACCAAAAAAAACCCTCACAAATCTTAAGAAAGTAAAAATTGATATGACGTAGAGTGATCCAGATACTTCTCTGGTAAGATCATAAAAGATATGAAGCAAATTTGAAACTTTCTTTACTCTGCCCCAATCATCACTCGAACGTGCACCAACAACAGTTCCATCTTCATTAACAACAAACTAAAGGTAATATGACAAGACAATATCATGATCATTATAAATGGAAAACACATTTTCATACTCAATAGCCCTACTCAACATCAAGTATGTAGAGTTCCACCTCGTAGAAATATCCAAACATAAACATAAATATTTTTTATACTCAAGGTTGGGAGGGACGCATGGAATTTTATCTAAGCTCCATTCACATAGACATACTTACTAACCTCATTAGCCATATCTTTACCTCTATGGCTAGAAATTAGAAAAACATAATTATCCTCTTATGCATAATGCATTCATTTATCGATCCAATGCGCAATTATATATATTCTTCGGGGAGGATTTTTTCTGTTTTACAGGATTATGAGACTCAATCAGGGCAAAAAGTCAATAAAGAGAAGAGTGCTTTCTATATGCATCAGAATGCAGCTGTAACTGAGAAACAAATGGTTGAAGACTGTACATGTATATCTAGAGGTCAGTTCCCATTAAAATATCTTGGCTGTCCTATTACCCATACCAGGAAAAGGAAGTCTCATTATTCAGAGCTACTCCAAAAGGTTAAGTCCAAGTTACAAGCATGGAAAGGTAATATTCTCTCTTATGGGGGTAAGAAGGTCCTTATCTCTAGTGTACTTCAAAGTGTGCCTATTCATGTCCTATCTGTTGTCCCTCCGGTTTGTGTATTGAAGGATCTCCATAGAATCTTTGCTAAATTTTTTTGGAGCAACAAGGTAGATGGTAAACGCAAATATTGGGATGCTTGGGAGAAGGTATGCCTACCAAAACAGGAGGGGTTTTTGGGCTTTAGATCCATGTTTGAAGTGTCTCAGGCTACGCATGCTAAGCTCTGGTGGAGATTCAGAACTACAAATACTATTTGGGCTAACTTCATGTGGAACAAATATTTCAAAAAATAAGACCCTTCATTAGTCCAATGGAAAGGTGGTTCTCAACTACGGAAACATATGTTGCTAAATAGGAAGCTAGTAGAGCAATTTTTATGGTGGGAACCTAAAGGGGTGTCACGACCCAACTACCGGGCCGTGCGGGCACCTACTCTAATCCACCTAGATAGGAGAACCCTTACCACCCGAACCAATAGGAAATGCGGAAAAGAAAATAACCATTAAGTAAGTCCCTTAATACATGAGAAATCCTTTTACAAAATATTTGGAAAATCTTTATACAACAACTTTCAAAATTACACAACTTTTAGAACTTGCAAAAATTTACTAACAATATAAACAACCTCCCCATAACCTAATCTAAGCCGGTACAAGAGCTTCTACAAGATTAGTATATGCCATAAGATGATACAACTCCCACCATAGAAGGAAAGTAGGAGCTGCTGGAAGATCACCGCAATCCTGAACATGTGAAACATCACAAACCCTGCAACCAGACTATACTAAAAAGGTATAGCAAGAGTAGAATCAGTACAAACACACATACTGGTAGGCATCATCGACTGACCCAAATTCACTCCTACCATCATATAGAGATCAAGAAAAATGCACAAGGTAAATGCTTCACCCCTTTCAACATCACTTTTATCAATCCCCCCTTTCGGAACCGACCATCCTAACCTTTAGACTTACCAAGTCACTTTGACACCTAGACTTTCCAAGTCACCTGCTTGACTAGATATTCAGACTTAACCCGACTAACTGCCCAACCAAACCACTTATACCCGTAGTATTACTTACCAGTGTCCGAACCCTTCACGGACCTCTAGGACAACTTTCCATCCTGGTTATAATAACCAACAACTACAACCCCAGACTTTCAGTCTTACTCCCAATTTACCAATCACATGAAATTCACCTAGCAACCATTGACGCATTCAATGATAACAACAAAGTTATATCTAAATCCCTTTCTAGTCCCGAAACTCGGACCCTCCAAGGA
The DNA here is from genome assembly GCA_003996215.1 of Jaltomata sinuosa. NCBI lineage: Eukaryota > Viridiplantae > Streptophyta > Magnoliopsida > Solanales > Solanaceae > Jaltomata > Jaltomata sinuosa. The sequence goes on along the minus strand of QJPP01001149.1, from coordinate 374,254 downwards.
TCCTCTAACCACACCTAAGTGTTTAACAAGCTACCCGGTCTACACCAAGACCCACCCTTAGCTTATTAACCACAAATAATTCCTGACCGCCATTAGTACACTTAATGACAATAATTTGTGAACTTAAAACCTCTTTTACCTAGTCTGGATCCACCCGGATCCCCCTAACACATCTAGGTGTTAACATGGAAAACTCGGTCTACACCACGACCAACTAGTAATCAACATAATAACCTGGCCTACGCAAAGACCAATCGGATAACATAATATAACCACCTGGCCTACACCAAGACCAAAATCACAATATAATATAACAACCCGGCCTACACCAAGACCAAACTCACAATATAACATAACAACCCGGCCTCTCATGGACCATATGCAGTTTTGTACAACCCGGTCTACTCATGGAACCTTCGCAAGGAATACAATAATGAAATAAAATAAATCCATACTAGGCGTGGTACCAGAGCCAACCAAATAGTAACCTGTACCAGGCATGGTACCCGAGCCAACCGTTAGTATTTCCCATACCAGGCGTGGTACCCGAGCCAACCATTAGTATTTCCCATACCAGGCGTGGTACCCGAGCCAACCGTTAGTAAACCTGTACCAAGCGTGGTACCCATGCCAACCGTTAGTAAAACTGTACCAGGCGTGGTACCCGAGCCAACCGAATGTCACATAGAAATCCACAGTCACAAACAATGAATAATCAACACTTGTAAACCAACAAGCAATAACACCTAGTTTATTTCACAAGACTGATAACAGGACCTTTGGACAATCCTAAATCATTCCCTAAGTAATGCAAACCATACAAATACTTAGACAAAAGTATACAAGCATACAATGCATACAAGAATCAATAACCATCACCTACGCGTTTAACATTCCATCCCGATCTATTAAGTTTAACCATTAAACTCGGTCCACTCATGAGACCATCAATAATTTCAACAATCATGTATAATTAGGCCTGCCTAAAGACTAACCCCCGGTTTATCATTTAGACACATGTTTGCAGATACATCATTTTTGGACCATTCTTTTAAGACATGTACAACATGGGGAAGACATCCCCCAACATTGGTTCTTTAATCATTCTAATTTACATATACTTTATTTATATCAGGAACGTCCTCGAACTCCCTTTTAAACTAGTCATTTAATCACCATGGAATTTTCCGATTCCCCGAACCTTTCCAACGGTCTAAATCCTGGATTTCTAGCATCACATATCATATAATTATTGTAAGCAACCCAAAATATGGCAACCCATCATTCCAACCCTATCATTTTACGATCCCTAAATAATGTATACAACTCGAAAATATAATATAATTCAACAATCCACTTCCACCAAAACCTAGTTCACACATAACCAACACCACAGTCCACCATACTCCATGCCCGAAAACCTAATCATGGATTCTCCTTTTTAACTATACAAAAGTATAAAATGTAAACATGTCTATCTACTCAATGTGAAAATCTAGCCTACCTGGATGGCGAGCAGCTGTTCTATATCCTTTTTGGCTCCGTGAAGGCGTTTCCTGACGATTTTGCAAGCCTGAATCTGTGGTTTCGGGTCCCTTTAGCTGGAATCCCTCCTCCCCATGGTTTCCAAGCTTTGGAGAAGCCTAGGAGGGTTCTTGGAGTAACCCTCATCTGTTTTTGGGGAGGAAGGGAAGAGAATAAAATTAAAAACCCATTTTCTGGATTTTTTGGTCCCGTCCTCCGCTATAGTGGTCCCCGCTCCGCTATAGCGGTACTGCCATAGCGAAATCAATCGCTATGGCAGAGGTTGACCATTCTTGACTTTTGCTATAGCGATAATTATTCTGCTATAGTGGAGGTCGCCGTGGCGGAGTGGTAGGGCTCATCACGGACAGAGTGTCGAGAAATCTCCAAAATTAGTCCATTTTATAACATACTTATTTTCCCCACATTCCGAAATAACCCCTTCACATCAATCTCGATTCCGGGAGCTCTACTTACCCGAATTTGATTTTGAAAAATCCCCAGACTCCTCTATATCTTAGCTACAAGGAAAAATAGCTCAAACCAATACATCTAACTCAATCCTTACCCAGATTGTCCTAGACCATACCTCGGTCCAAAATCGGCCGAGACTAGCCTAGCCCAAAATTTTTAACTCCCAAACTCAGAAGTTTTCTAACTCGAAACTTGGCACGAATGGTTTACCTGTAAAAATGAACCCGGTCATTACAAGGGGGTACCTCTTCTGTTTTGTATGACAATTGGACTCAGCTTGGTCCTTTATTCAAATACCAAACAGAAGTGCAGACTTGTCACCCCATGATAGATATTGCAGACTTTATGCAGGCTTCTGTCTGGGATTATGAAAACATGAAACATCATCTTCCAAATGAAATTATTGAGCATGTTAGACTACATCTAAAGCTGGTGAGACAACCTGAACAAGGTGACAGACCCTGGTGGCTCAGAACTAGTTCGGGTAAGTTTTCTGTTAAAAGTGCATGGGAAAAACTGAGAAAAAAGAAAAAAAGTCAATGACTCCTTTTAGAAGATTTGAGTGAAAGAACTTCCCTTCAAAATTACTTTCTTTGGTTGGCTAGTGTGGACAAATAAGGTACCAGTAGCTACTATTTTAGCTAAGTGGAATCCTAATTTGTCTCAACTTTGTTCATGTTATGATATTCCTGATAGGGAAACCTTGGAGCACCTTTTTCTTAAAAGTGAAGTGGCGGTTGCTGTTTGGAAATATTACTCTACTGCTGCAAGTTTACTGGGACCCTGGGTTCAGGTTAAAAAATCTAGGAAATGGTGGTGGGAGGCTAATGGGAATTCTAGGCAAAAGTTTATCTACCAAGTTATTCCCACTTTTATTTTATGGTTTTTATGGAGAAGGAGGAATGCAGTAGTTCATGGAGGAAGCTACTCCACATTTAAGGTAATTTGGGACATCAATTGTCTGGTATAGAAGATTCTCAAAAAGAATTTTGGGTATGACCAATGTCCTACTGGTTGGCCTCAAATTGTTTTTACTCTTGATGACTTCAGACCTAGGTTCAATACTAAATGGATAAAATGGAATCCTCCACTTTTGGGGTGGTGGAAATATAATACAGATGGGGTATCTAGAGGCAACCCAAGCCCACGCTCTGCTGCCCTTTCTGTAAGGAATCATGAAGGTGATATTGTGTGTGCTAAAGGCTTTTCAATTCCTGACTGTATAAACTTGGTTGTTGAGGTTATTGCTATAGAGCCTGATTTCAAACTTAATTGTGCGATCTGATTCTCTTGCAGTAGTCCATATGATCAATGGAGAGTGGAAAATTCTTTGAAGTATGACAATGGAGGTCAACTGTATTAGGAACATGATGGATTCTTGTTCAGTAAGAGTATAACACTCCTTAAGGGTGGGAAATACTCTTGCTGATTTTTTAGCTAACCTGGTTTTTCATTTTGCAGGTAACTTTGACTTCAGAAAATATTAGGATATCCTAAGCACATGCAAACAAATTATCAATCTAGACAAGCAAGGCATTCCACAGTTGAGGATAAGACAATGTACATCAACCAGCTAAGCAGGAGAAGGTTCAGTTTTACAGGTTCCAACTTGAATTTTATAAATACTGTTAGATGAGACTAGTTACTGGTGATTGAATGATTTCTGAATTAACTTCGTTTGGTTATACATACCATGCACATGTGAGAATTTTAAGTGTTGCGAATGGTATAAAACCAGGACCCATTTACACTAGTAACTATGTATCATCTACAAGATTTCCAAAAATTCAAGCACAAGATTTAGTGGTAATTTTTAATTGAAATATTTTATTTAAGAGAAGAGAGTGAAGTACTTGGGATTAACATGAAGATATCTGAAGGTTGGCAGGGATGCATGTACTTCTCGACATTGGCACAATCACATACCCACCTTTCACAAAACAGAAGTCAGATTTTTCTTTAAAAGATTTGGGTAATGGTGGCGGTATCAATCCCAAATGGGGTTCAACTCACCAAAAATTAGATTTGAGAAGGTGAAATTGACTTACTATGAGGGAGGCGTTTGGTGAAGATTGACCAAAGATCCTACAAATGAAGAAACACAAGTAGAGTCATACAGATCTTTGTGAAGACAGTAGTAACAACAACGGTTGAACGGGCACCTAATAGTCGATGCTCCAGCTCGTCGATTGAATGCACTTCATCATGATGTGCCATTGAGGACGGAATCCGAAGGAGTGATACAGAAGAAGCTTTCAAGCTCTAGCTCAAGCTCGCGACAGAGATGAAAATGAAATATCATGGGTTTTCCACTTTCCTAATCTAGTTGTACCAAAGCTCAGATGTGTCTTTCCTTTTTTTCTACTTTGTTTTATATTGGACCGGGTTATTGTTGAGCTACCCGTTTGTACATAAATTGGACCAACTCTTCTTTTTTTTTTTTTAAAAATGCGCAGTGATACACATATAATTAATTCGCTGCAAAGAGGTCCAAGTATCAGTTGTAAGATAGACTCTTTATTGTGCTTCTCTAAAAGATCTCCTCAACTTTTGTTTTTCTTCATTAAAAAGTTTAAAACAATCATGCATCATAGTGGTACGAGAAGGAATCTTAAAATGAGGTTGCACTACTTTCATAAAGTTTCTAAAACCTTCATTCTCAACAAACTTGAAAGGGAGGTCACCCGCAATCAATATGTGGATAATTCTTTCCTACATTGTTCTTGCTCAAATTTCCAGGATACAAGAACTACATCACCCTTAGCACCCCCTGAACAAGTTGAAAGCCTACTTGGTTTGACTTTTATCAACATCTCGAGGCATCTTTGAACATGTTAACATATGAGTAAGCATTGTCGCCGTACCATTTTTATTTGAATCACCAAAATAATCTTGACCGTAATGCTTACACTTTGATTTCCGATTCCCTTATTCATCAACAAATGATCCAAAATGTTCGCACGCACGAGACCTCTTTTTCCTTTTTTTTCTTTTCCTTTGATTGGACAGATTATTTTGACTCGTAGCATTTGAATTAGAAGCCTTACTTTCATCCACCAGGACGACCACCTTATTAGTTGTAATATTTTAAGACATGTGTATTCACTGTAAAATGTGATTTAAATAACAATTCAATAATAAATCTCAAATAATGAACTTTCAAATTATGTAATGTATGCTAAACAGTGAAAGTACAAATGATACCTCCTTGAGCTTTGAGAAATGAGGAGATGCCGCTACTATGAGTCTCTAAATCTGCAAGTCACAAATTTATCAATCGTACACTTGTATTTGCAAGCGTTGGGTATGAGCATTAGTGAATAGGAAAATCAGTTTCTTATGATAAACTAAAAGATTTCTACTTAGTGAATAAGATTGAGGAAAATAATCATTCGATAATTAAGGAAAATAGCAATATATTGTATAATAGAAACCTTTAGAACTGTAAACTACTAAGGAAATTTCTATTTAGTGATTGAGATTTTAAATTTGTACACGATAATTGTAACCTAATACTCGTCTGAACCCTCGCCTCACCTAATATCTAACCCTCGTCGTCGTTGAACCATTGCTGAACCTTCATCGTTGTTGTCTTGCTGAACCCTCACCGTCACTTAAGTCTTAACTTAGTTCGCTACTTCGTTCATTGGTCATCGCTGAAGACTGAAGAGAAGTGAAGAGAGGCAGAGCCACGGAGAGAATATAGCCCCAAATAAGTGAAAGAGGAAAGTAAATGAAATAGGGTTTTGTAAAATGTTAAGGTACTAATACATAAATAGGGGTAAAGTAGTAATTTTAATATAGTCTTAATGGTTTATCGGTTTAACCAATAAGCAAAATCATAAAATCGGAAATCAAACCAATAACTCAAAAAAAATAATTTAAACCATTAAGAACCCGTTAATCCAATAACTTTATATCAATAAATCAATAGTGTTTTTTTGGGTTTGATTTATCGGTTAAACCGATTTTTGCACACTCCTAATTTTTGGAAAGTGTTATAGACACATTAAGAACTTAAAGAGCCTCTTGCTCTTCCAGGACATACTGAATTTTTATACTTCACATTTCATAGTCATCACCGTTAAGCTTATCACCTTCCTTAAGCTTTGCGATAATGTTCTTTGCAGCAGTTGACATACTGATTTAAACAAGTATAAAGTATCATGAGATAACTATGCATATTATTTTAGCCTAAATTTATATACATAATAATTTCTTAAAATAATCAACTATGTCAATATTCATTTCACATCAGGTTCAGATTCAAACGTTTACTAAGTTTTCAATCATCATCCAAATTTCAATATGTTGTAAATCTAACATAATTAATCATCTAAGAAGCACTTATCTTAAATCACACAAATTCAAGATAAAACAAGCATACATTCTATAATAAATATAGAAACACTCGATATAAAATAATGGCATAATGCACTAAAAAGATTTATATAAATACACATACTTATACAAAGATAATGTCACACAAATAAGTGAACAAGTTAAATACACAATGATTTTTCTATAGCACATATAAAAGCAAAATACATAGTAATGCACCCAAAAGTTTGAGTTCTATTTTGAGAATAACTAACTCGTGAAAATTGAGTTGTAGGTGTCCAACAAGTCTTTAAATTAAAAAGAGTGACCTTGACTTGGTCAACTGTCCTTAAATGAAAAGTGGGCCTAGTTAAAGTAATTAAAAACTTTGAGGGTGTATATTAAAATTTTAGGTTTTTTAAAAAGAATTCCCTCCTATTTCAAATTTCAAAATTTAAAATTTCCCCCTTCATTATCTTTTCAATCTTCTTTTTTTTTTCTCTCCAGAATTCCTTCTCCCCCATCTTCTTTTTTTTTTCTTTTTCTTTCTCTCTCATTCCATCTTTTCTTTGCCCTTTTTGTTGTCTTCATTGTCACTAAGACATTTATCATTTTTTATCGCGTTCTTCTTCTTTTTTCTCTTTTTTGTTTTTATTTTATGAACTATTTTGGTTGATTTTGAAAATTTTGATTTTTTAATTCGTTGAAGAAATTTCGCAAAAAATCAAGCAATTACGATAGTTGTTATAGCAACTACGATAATTGTTATAGCAACTACGATAATTATTGCAGCAACTACAATAATTGCTATAGTAACTATAGGAGTTGCTATAGCAACTACGATAGTTGCTGCAACAATTACCATAGTTGCTGCAACAATTACGATAGTTGCTCCAACGACTACTATGATTACCACAACAACTACTATAATTGCTTAATTATCTGAAAAAGGTGAGGTGGAGGAGCCGATGAAGAAGGTGTGATTGTGGTGGAGGAGGTGGTGGTATTGGTGGTGACGGCGAATCAGAGGAGGAGGTGGTTGTTGCAGAAGCCGGTAAAGAAAATGGTTGTTGTGGCGGAGGAGGCGGTGGTTGTTGCTGCGGTGGTAGTGATGGTAGTGATGGTGGTGGTAATAGCGGAGGAGAATGTGGTGGTGGTGTGATGGCAGCGGCGGCAGAAAGGGTGGGGAGGCGGAGGAGAAGGGGTGGGGAGGGCGGCGGCGGCAGAAGGGGTGGGGAGGCGGAGGATGGGGAGGGGGAGGAGGAGGGGTGGGGAGGGGACGGAGAAAGTAGGGCGGGCCTTTGTGTAAATAATAAAACTTGAGGGTTTTTAAAATTAGTGTCATTAACACTAATCTTAAAGTTGTCACCTCTACTCAATAATTAAGACTTGTGTCACTTTTTCTTAATTTAGAAACTTTTTTGTCACCCTTAATTCAAAATCCCAACTAACTCTCAACATGTAGAATTTTTGTTTTGTCACAAACATTATTTAAAAAAGCCATTATTATACTTATTTTAGACAAAAATAAGTTTGACTTGAAAAAAATTGTACCAACTGCCAACAATATTAAAAAAATTGGCTTAGAATACATAAGTCCACTATTACAGATATCAGCCATACGGACTGATTATAAAAGAACTTATCACTGTTTGTAAAGAATATTCATAAACTTAAAAAAAAAAACATGTACAAAACTTTGACTTTTTGTGACTAGTCACAATTTGAATACAACGACTTCTTTTCCTTTTCTTTAACATCACTCTTACATCGAAGAGTAAACACAAAGAAACACGAACAACTCTTCTGTTTCACACAAAAAGTCAAAACGCAGATGAAAAAAGAAACCGACACAGAATACAACGAATCCAAAGGAAAAATTAAGACTAGGAAAACAAATAACGCAGACTCTAATGTCAATGAAGGATATACTCAAACACATAATTTGCGGATTCATTGAATTCATTTCACTGGTCTAATAGTGCAATCACATGTTAATAAAACACGAATTACACCAAAATAGTCACAGTCTATGATAGTCTACACGACCTACTGATTTAGTTGTTTAACTCTATTAGTTACCTATCGATGAAACAAGTTGCTTAACGTGTCTCAATAGTGAAAAAACAGTAACTAAATAAGACAGTGATTTTTATGTGGAAAACCACCCGGCTCACAAAGGTGTAAAAACTACGACCTGTACCACTACAGGATTTAAACCCAACTTCACTAACACAATGAGCCTCAACGAAATAAGTTACAACTCGATATAAACTAGGAATTATAAACTCTAACTCCTAACAACACCAACCACCCAAGGTTTGTGTTTCCCAAATCTTCGAGTTAACCCAACTTGAAGACACCAATCCTACTTCAGTTTATAACACAATGAACTATGATTACAACTCAAAGAACAACTCCTAATACATCACTACTAAGATACCTTAACTAGACTCTGTACTTAGGACCAGGTTCTTCAATGTGTTTCTTCTGTCACTTTCGTTACACTTGCTAAAGTCAATCTCACAATTGCCTTTGTATGCTCTGTAAGTGTGCAATTGCTTTGGATAGCAGCTCTGCTGTTTAAGCATACTCCTCAAGGAGTTCTTTTTTCATTCGAACTCCTTCTTGCATTCAAACTCTACTTGCTTAGAGTTCTTCTTCAGGTGAGTCTCCTTCTTGTATTCAAACTTGTGCCTTAGTGTTATAGTCGAACTTAACTTCATCTTCATATGCACACCTCTTTACTGACTTGATTTCAGCACACACTTTTGTCTATGTGAAGTTTTCCAATAGTGACGTGGATCACCCCATAATATGAGTTTTCAAGACAGTTTTGGCTTCATTAAGAGTTTGCATTGATGGACCAACTTTACTTACCTATTTCATATCACTTTGTCATTTATCAAAACTTCATAGAACCCAACAAATTCCCCATTTTTGATGATGACAAACTTCTTGCCTTTGAGCTTTGGTAGCATGTTGACCTATGCAGCTAGAGTTTAACATTTGAATGAAACAGGTTAGTCAACATGGGTTATAAATATCACATAACTAATCTTCCCTCCTTTTGGCGTCACTGAAAAGCTGGTTGAAGTTCACATTAGTAGTAGTATACTCGATCATGGCCACTGGGGCTATCGGCAATACAAGCACAATATAAAAGTTGAAACCATGAACCTTTAGTAATAAGAACAGGATGCAATAACAACAAGAAAAGGAAAGGTAGTCATTTCATTTCATCAAGTTAACGAGCAGGGCCACTGCGTACACAAAATATGCAAAAAAACAGAACACCTAAGCATATTTAGGGAGGGCTAGAAAGGGATAGAAGCTGGGGGATGGAATCCTAAGAGCGAGGGTTAATAGATGAGGGAAGGAGCTGAGTGAGTCGGCGTAGGGCATCAACATTATCAGATTTCTCACGAGCCAACTCAGCCTCAAGCGTTGCAATGCGTGCCTCCCATTCCAGACTTTCAACCACACATGCAACTTGCACTTCCTCCAGCTCTGCAGTCTTGGCGGCCAGTGCATTTCTAGTTTCTGCAGTGGAGTCTCAGCCCTCCTCATTGAAGCAGGTAGAGCCTGATGGTTCACACGACCAAACACATCCTTCATGGTTTGAAAAGTCCAGACTTGAACAGGAACATCATGGTCATCAAACACCTTAGCCAACCAGAACCCATAGGGCAAGTCATGTCCCTTTTCATCTTTTAGGAGCACCCTATGCATATGCTTGATGATCAAGCTTGGTAGATCAATCTTGACCTCAGTGTAAAGTAGTTCTATGAGAGTTAGGTTCAGGAAGCTCGCTTCAGTACGCCTTTATTTCCTGGGAGTAATCATTTTTTGCACAACATCAAAGTAGAGTTTGTGCAGGGGAGACATCTCCTTTTTGAGGACCCTACAATGCTGAGTAAGATTTGGTTTGCCTGAGAACTTGCGTGTGATCGCTAGTAGAAGCCATGTTATCCAAGGGAGGCCATTCAAACTTCACATAGTGATCCCAACCTCCAGTGGGTATTTTGAGAATTCTAGATAGATCCTCAGCCTTCAGGTTCATGGAGACCCCCCTCACAGAAGTACTAAACATAGCACCCCTCTCAGACCTATTCATGTAGAATTCTGTAACCTCAGGTCATCCAAACCTCCTTTTGATGTTTCCTTGAAGAAATAGGTAGAACAACCCTGACTCTCAATCTTTTCCGACAAGATAGACATCTCCGGGCCACCAAAACCAGTCACAACTCTGCCCCTTATCACCGATCTTTTTTAGAAGTGGAGAATGTGAAAAAGCTTAGGATCAGTCACATCAGACGCATCAGGATGGGTGCCCATATTCTCTTAAGAGGAATCAGAGCCAGAGGACTCAGATGGAACAGATTGAGGAACATGTTTCTTAGAACGAGAGGATGGAAATGGTTTGGACCTTTTGGATTTTTCAATGGAGGCAGATGAAGGCCTTTTAGTGGGGGGTTTGGGTGTGGGTGGAGTTTGTGAGGGACGAAAAGAGCTTACCTTGGGCAGCGTGCATTTTGCAATCTTATTTCGATGAACTTTGCTGAGGAGCAAATTGTCGTCAGAGGGAACAAACGTCGACGAAGGAGAGGAAGGGGTAGGGCATTTTTCTTTTGTTTGCCTGAAGAGCAGCCTTAAGAGTTTCTTCCACTTGATGCTTTTTTGTGCGTGTGTGAGGGGTCCTAGTTGAGCTAGAAGAAAAAAAGGGTACATTGATTTGTTCAGTTGCAGGATAGGGATGGAGGCACCCGATGCTTTTCTCAGTCGGGTTCGAACTTATTTTGGAACAAAGTTGGAGAGAGGAACTCCGTCTGCATTGATGACTTGGAGTGGACGAACAGAGCTTGGATGTGATAATGGGTCTTCAGGACCGAATTCACTCGTATTGAAGCGATTGAGGAATTGCTTCCATGATCCGAAGTTGAACCTCTTGAAGGGAGGGTTATGAGGGACTGGAGGTGGAGGAGAACTGTTGGCAGCCTCATAGACGACCATCTCTAGAGAGAGTGTGGATGTTTTCTCGGATGAAGAGGAAGAAGCAGAGGATGAGGATGACGCCATTGATGAGAGCAGTGGTTTAGGGTTTTATGACGGAGAAGGATGAAGAGATGAGAGATGAGAGATGAGAGATGAGAGATGAGAGATGAGAGATGAGAGAAGGATGAAAAGATAGCCTATATATAACCCACCAATGAGGTGTGGAAAGAACACGAAAGATAAAGTGTTTCAATTATGAATTGATATGAATGGGTTTATGTGATGATGGCTGCAACCTTTTTGAATGTGACAAGGCTTTTAATTTTTTTGGCGGTGGCAGTGTTTGAGTAGGAGTGTGGGAGTGAGAGGAAGAACCAGTAAAGCTTACGTGTTCAAATTTTTTATGATATATAAGTGTGCAGGAACATACCTTTAAATGATTTAGAGAATGACCACTCTTTGTCCCTTATACTTGCATCCTGCACAACTAATAAAAGTACATGTTAATCAATTTATACTGAGGTATTGGGACACACAACTCAATGTGCACAAGTTAACTAGTGAGCTTAAATGTTAATAAAAATTCAAAAATTCTAGCCAATCATTGAGGGTAGTTTATGCAATCTTAATCATCCACAAGTCTAGCCTGTTCTTTTCAAAGTGCTCCCTACTTAGGGCTTTAGTGAAAATGTCAGCAATTTACTCCTAAGTTGGACAAAACATGATTGAGATGAGACCCTTTTCTACATTATCTTGGAGAAAATGGTGTCTTATGTCAATATGCTTAGTTCTCTTATGTTGGATCAGATTTTTTGCAATATTTATGACACTAGTATTGTCACAAAAAATTAGGAACACAACTAACATGTCACGACTCAACTACCGGGCCGTGTGGGCACCTACTCTAATCCACCTAGATAGGAGAACCCTTACACCCGAATCAACATGCATAGTGGAAAAGAACATAAATCATGAAATAAAATCCTTTTTAATACATGGAACTTCCTTTACAAAATTTTCAGAAAAATAAATGACTTAAGAACTTGCGGAAAAACATTTACAATATGAGATAGCCCTCCCTAGAACCTAGTCTAAGCCGGTACAAGAGCTACTACAAGATGATACAAAAATGAAAAAGACGCAACTCCCACCATAGAATAAAGAAGTAGGAGTTGCTGGAGAATCACCGTTATCCTGAACCTGTGAAACATCACCAACCCTGCAACCAGATTATATCCAAAAAGGTATAGCAGGAATAGAATCAGTACAAACACATGTGCTGGTAGGCATCATCGGTCGACCCGAATCCACTCCTACCATCATATAATAAATCAAAGTAAATACATAAGTCAAGTACTTCCACCCGTCAACATCCACCATTATCAAAACCCACTTTGGGACCTACCTTCCTATCCCTTAGACTTCCCAAGTCACCTTGTCACCTAGACTTCCCAAGTCACCTTGACATCTAGACTTACCAAGTCACATTAACTCTTAGACTTCCCAAGTCAGATTTATCACCTAGACTTCTCAAGTTACACTTACCATTAGACTTCCCAAGTAACATTTATCACCTAGACTTCCCAAGTCACAGTTACCATTGCCAACATCTATGCCCATACCCGGACTACCATTTTCTTACCCAAGTCAACCGCTATGACTCAACAACTTGGAGTAAACCCCACTACTTGGTGACATAGACCACACTCGTTATACCATCACCTACTAGTACAAAACTGCCCCAACGACCCCGACGGACATACTCAACAAGTAACAACAACCAACATCATAACCAGATGATAAGTCTCATCCTTAGCTTATTAAGCACACGTAATAAGTATAACCGACCTAGACAATTCTTAGTGACAACAACATATAACCTTTTTACATAACCCGGACCAAATAAGGATTCCTAGGACATCATCTACGCCAATAACATGCGATCCCAGTTCACAAAAGAACCACCTTGTTACTTAAGCACACTAACCCGGCCTTTCAAGGACCAACTATGCACCAAATAATAATAAATCCCGGCCCTCTCAGGAACCCAACATGCAAGAAAAAATAGTACACCCACACTAAGTAAAGCAGTACAACATATAGTAAACTTGACATTTACCCTTTTTATATAGCCCAGACCCACCCTAAGATCCCTTCTAAACAACACCTAAGTGTTAACATGCAACCCGATCTACACCAAGACCAAACTCACTAATCTATACAATGATAACCCGGCCTCTCAAGGACCATATGCATAATCAAAATTCATAAACACAATCTGGTCCACTCAGGGAACCATTATTAAAAATGTAGCAATATAATAAAGTAAACCCGTAGCAGGCGTACGATGCAATTTTTGGCTCTGTGAAGGCATTTCTTGATGGATGACAGGCCCAAAATCCATGGTTTCGCATTCTTTCAGTCGGAATCCCTCCTCCCCTGGCTCTCAAGCTTTGGAGCAGCTTAGGAGGGTTTTTGGAGCAACCCTCATCTGTTTTTGACTAAACAAGGGAGAATGGGATTATAAAACCCGTTTCTGGGCTTTCTGGTTCCGTCGTTCTGCTATAGCGGACTGCCAACCGCTACGGAGGTACCATTATAGCGACCTAAATCTCACTACAGCGGACTCAAACGTTTTACTCGGGATGCGGTTTGACTAACGGTCAATGGCGTTGGAAAGAAGATTCAGAGATCTTTAATTTAGTGGGTATTGGGACCCCTAACTTCTTATATTCTAGGAGTAATGCAAGTTTGAAGTTGACCCTAGGTTAAACTTAACCCAAAACTAAATCGGTAAGAAACTTTCAACTTAACTTTGTGCTAGGAGTATTCTAAGACCTTAGTACATACCAAATGTACTCTCATACTAAAGAATTAATCCTAACTCTTATTATGAATTTATAGGCACATGCCTTGATCGCAGATATTTTCAGTAACGATGGAATTTTGGTCGTTACAATAGATACCAATTTACCCATCGTTCATCCCCGAACGATCCCCAAGGCAGAATGAAAAGAATGAACCAACCCCTAGAACCTTAATGCTCTACCATGAAAGTGTAGAAATAGCCTTACTTAAACTACCAAACTCTCAGATCCCCCGGGTGTACCCAAGCTCAACCAAAATTTAATTCTATTATGCTCTGTCAAGGAATTTCTTTCTCGAGCTGTACGAGACCAGTTAGATTATCATCCTCGAGTGACTAAGAAATCTGGAGCCTCGTTGAAATACTAGAGCAAAAGAATTTCAAACATAATGGACCAAAATGTAATTTTCACGCTACGAGGAATCGAAACTCGCTGTAGCGACCTAGTTCGCTATAGCCGTCAACACTCCGCTATAGCAATAATTTCTCTGCTATAGCAGAGGTCACAATAGCAATGTGTCAATCGCTATGGCAGTTGACACGGGATAGAAATTCATAAAACTCTCCAAAAAGTGCCCATTTTACAACATACTAAATTTCATGACATTCCAGAACAACCCCTTCACGTTAACCTTCATACCGAGAGTTCTATTTACCCGAATTTAATTCCAAGAAGTCCCCTGGACTCCTTTATGTCTTAGTTAAAAGGAAAACTAGCTCAATACAAGACACGTTACCCAATCCTCACCCGGATTGCCCTATACCATACCTTGCTCAGAAATCGTACGAGACTAGCCTAGCATTAAAATTCTAACTCCTAACCCGAGAGAAATCTTAACCTGGGAAATTACACCCTAAACAATGATATACTACACATAATATTACCAAACACTACACCGAGTTTTCCCTTTGAGACTTCTACCTTATGACCATTTCACCTTTCCATGACCAACACATAAGAATAGACCATCTAGAGTATAACTAATAACGAATACACCACTATGGATTTCATTAACGCATAGATTTTCCATCATCTCTTACATTAGTCTATTTAACCCTCATCAATCCATCATTTATAACTAACCAACTTTTTAGTTATCACCCGAGGTCAAGCTATGCTTATTTAGCCTCGCAACTAGCTTATAACTAGTCAAATTACCGACTCAACATGTCTCAATCACTCAAGTAAAATAGCAACTAAGTAATACCATATCCACTAATATCCTTTTATTGCACATGGATATTAATCCTTATAATTCATGCACTAGCTCAACTAGCAATTTAAAATAATCCGGGAATAAAAAAATAAAATAGGGGAAACAGGACAGGGATTATGCCCTGCCCATCCCACTATAGTGGCTTGCGCACCGCTATGGCGACCCCCAACAATAGCAGTTCATAATATTTACCATTCTCTGCAAAGTTCCCTCATTCCCCTTCCCTGTTTTCACATTAACACATGAAATCATGTTACGGTCTTGTAACGACTGGGTTCATCGTTATGGGTAAACCATTCGTGTCAAGTTTTGGCTTAGAAAACTACCGGGTTTGGGAGTTGAAAATTCTAGGCTGGCTAGTCTCGACTGGTTTTGGAGTGAGGTATGGTCTAGGACAATCTGGGTAAGATTGGGTTAAATGTCTTGGTTTGAGCTAGTTTTCCTTGTAGCTAAGACATAGAAGAGTCCGGGGGACTTTTCAGAATCGAATTCGGGTAAGTAGAACTCTGAAAATCGAGGTTGACGTGAAGGGATTGTTCCAGAATGTCAAGAAAATAAGTGTGTTTTAAAATAGGCACTTTTAGAGGACTTTACGACTTTCTATCCCGTGTTAACCACCATAGCGGTTGACACACCGCGGTAGCGACCTCTGCTATAGTGGAGAAATTACCAATATAGCGGAATTTAACACCGGTCAACATCACTATATCGGTACGTTCCGCTACGGCGGTACCGCTATATTTGAGCGTGGATCGCTATAACGGAGCGACGGGATTAGAAAACCCAGAAAATGGGTTTTTAATCTCATTCTCTCCTATTCAGCACCAAAAACAGACGAGGGTTACTCCAAGAATCATCCTGGGCTACTTCAAGGCTTAGGAGCCATGGGGAGGCGGAATTTCGGTAAAAAGGCTAAGAAACTATGGATTCGGGCCTACAAAATCATCAGGGAACTCCTTCACAGAGCCAGAAAGGGCATGGAACAGTTGCTCGGCATCTAGGTAGGCTAGGTTTCTTCCAAGAGAAGATTGAGCTCTTTCATTTTCTTATTATTGTATCGAATGAAAGGGAGAATCCATGGTTAGGCCTTCAGGCATGGAGTCTGGAGGAAGTTGTTGAATTGTTGGATTATTTTAGAAATGGTAGAATAGGAATAAGGTGTTGTGATATTCTAGGCATTGCTTAAATTGTGTGATCTGCTAATAAAAATGTGGAAACTAGAATATCGGAAGGTTCGGGGAATCAGAAAGGGGTTAGTAATAAACAAATGTGTAAGAAACGAAAGTTCCGGACTAATTAGTATAATTAGGATAATTGTTTGGTTGTATTCTAAGGCTGGGAAGGGTTTTCCCAGGTTGTATTTGGTCCTAGAAAGAGGGTCAGGAATAAATGTAATTAACTACATGTTTAAAAGGGGCAAACGGGGGTTAGTCTTCGGACGGGATTTGACGGTTCATAGTGTACTCGGAATGGGGTAGGTGATGGCTTATGATTCCTGTGAATGTTGTATATTTTATACTCTTATCTAAGTGTTTGTATGAATTGCATTGCTTAGAGGAATTGTGTAGAATGTCTAAGGGTCCTGTGTTACAGTCTGTGAGTTGAATGGTGTGTTACTTGTTGGTTTACAAGTTGTTTGTTCATTATTTGACTGTGGATTATTGACATTCGGTTGGCTCGGGTACCATGCCTGGTATGGGAAATTACTAATGGTTGACTCGGGCACCACGCCTGGTACAGGTATAACAAATAGTTGGCTCGGGTTCCACGCCTGGTATAAAATATACTAATGGTTGGCTCGGGTACCACGCCTGGTATGAAATATACTAACGATTAACACATTGCTTGTGTAATTGATTTGGTTCCTTGAGTGGACGGGGCTGTGTTTATACATATTATAATAAATGCTTATGGTCCATGAGAGGCTGGGAATTCTGTTATATTTGGTTAAGTTGGTCTTGGTGTAGACCAGGTTATTATGTTGATTATTATTTGGTCTTGGTGTAGGCCAGATTATTATATTGTGAGTTTGGTCTTGGTGTAGGCCGAGTTATTATATTGTGAGTTGGGTCTTGGTATAGGTCAGGTTATTATATTGTGAGTTTGGTCTTGGTATAGGCCGGGTTATTATATTGTGAGTTTGGTCTTGGTGTAGGCTAGGTTGTTAGATTATGTTATCGGTTGGTCTTGGTGTAGGCCAGATTATTATGTTGATTATTAGTTGGTCTTGGTGTAGACCGGGTTTTCCATGTTAGCACCTAGATGTGTTAGGGGGACCCGGGTGGGTCCAGACTATGTAAGAAAGGTTATAAGTTCACAAATTATTGTCATTAAGTGTACTAATGGCGGTCAGGATTTATTTGTGGTTAATAAGCTAAGGGTGGGTCTTGGCGTAGACTGGGTAGCCTGTTGAACACTTAGGTGTGGTTAGAGGATCCTTGGAGGGTCCGGGTTTCGGGATGAGAAACGGATTTAGATATAACTCTATTGTTGTCATTGACTGTGTCAATGGTTGCTATGTGAATTTCATGTGATTGGTAAATCGGGAGTAAGACTGAAAGTCTGGGGTTGTAGTTGTTGGTTGTTGTAACCAGGATGGAAAGTTGTCCTAGAGGTCCGTGAAGGGTCTGGACACTGGTAAGTAATACTACGGGTATAAGTGATTTAGTTTGGGCAGTTAGCCGGGTTAAGTCTGAATATCTAGTCAAGGAGGTGACTTGGGAAGTCTAGGTTTCAAGGTGACTTGGGAAGTCTAGGTGACAAGGTGACTTGGTAAGTCTAAAGGTTAGGATGGTCGGTTCCTAAAGGAGGAGTTGATAAAAGTGATGTTGAAAGGGGTGAAGCATTTACCTTGTGCATTTTATCTTGACTTTTATATGATGGTAGGAGTGAATTCGGGTCAGCTGATGATGCCTACCAGTACGTGTATTTGTACTGATTCTACTCTTGCTATACCTATTTGGGTATAGTCTGGTTACAGGGTTGGTGATGTTTCACAGGTTCAGGATTGCGGTGATCTTCCAACAACTCCTACTTTTGCTTCTATGGTGGGAGTTGAGTTTTTTTATATTTGTATCAACTTGTAGTAGCTCTTGTACCGGATTAGACTAGGTTCTAGGGAGGGCTGTCACATATTGTAAATGATTTTCCACA
The DNA here is from genome assembly GCA_003996215.1 of Jaltomata sinuosa. Classification (NCBI taxonomy): domain Eukaryota; kingdom Viridiplantae; phylum Streptophyta; class Magnoliopsida; order Solanales; family Solanaceae; genus Jaltomata; species Jaltomata sinuosa. Next base: position 355,705 of record QJPP01001149.1, on the reverse strand, counting down.
AGTTTTGTAAGTCATTTATTTCCTGAAATTTCGTAAAGGAAGTTCCATGTATAAAAAGGGGTTTTATTTCATGATTAATTTTTTTTTTTTGCATTACCTGTTGGTTCGGGTGGTAAGGGTTCTCCTATCTAAGTGGATTAGAGTAGGTGCCCGCACGGCCCGATAGTTGGGTCGTGACAAGTCTTTAAACATAACCTCAAGATCAACCTCAACTATGCCTAGTTGAGAATTTAGCATCAAATTATCATAAAATCAGTTATGAAACACCCTAGAACCGCAGACAATAACACATTCCCGCTATCGTGCACTACTTTCCCCCTTTTTCCTTCCTATGGTTCCCAATCGATCCTGACTATCCCAAAACTGGAGCTCCCCCACAGTCCACAATCCCTTTTTTTCTCTTACCATCTATACCGACGGTAAGTCTATACCCAAATATAATGCATATCATTCCAATTAAGGCATACCGCAATTTATCACTAAAGCAAATCACCACTTTAAAGCCAGAATAAATTTCCTTAAGTCACAATCATGAGTTACCACAAAAATTTTCTTATCGCAATTCTCGCTATCAAGCAATAATAACCCTTTTCCCCCATGGTTCCTAACCAATCCTCACTGTTCTGAAATCGGAGTTTTCCTACAGTCATAAGCCTTGTTCCCTTACCATTTTTACCAATGGCAAGTCCATTTCCAAATTGTAGTACCACTTTACTGATCCATTGAAGTACACATAGAAAGTCATTACCAACCAAAGCACACAAATTCAAGTTATGACTCCTCCCGGACCAAAATGTTCACTACAAAGCAAGCAATTTCACCCCACACAACTGCAGTCATACAAGTAGTACAATACACATAGTTTCAAGTTTCAAGCCACAACACAATCAAATAATTGTGCACCACACATTTGCAGTAATTCAAACAACATAAATACACATAAGCACAATCTCAAGTCTCAAGATTCAACACTCAATCAAATTATTTCATTACCTTTTATTCTCTTCATGAATGATTGTTAGCCGATTCATCCATCCTTTACATAGCCTCCCAGGCCATATACCAATTGGAACCTTCCCGGTTCCAATTTTCCTTGCTTGTCTTATCGCAACCGGAGTCCAATGACATCCTTTACTTCATTGAGATAAAAATTGGAATCGAGAGATACCAATTGGACTCAACCCATACAAGCAAGTAAACGAGCCACACAAAAAGGAATGAAAGAAAAGAGATGTTTCCTAGAATGCTTAATAGCTTCCCTAGGATTAGATGTGGATGTCAACATACTAATCTGCAGGACTCTATTCGACATTTTGCTTTTGTACTGGGAGACCGGTAACCTGGGCTCTGATACTATTTGTCACGACCGAACTACCAGGCCGTGCGGGCACCTACTCTAATCCACCTAGATAGGAGAACCCTTAGCACCCGAACCAATAGGCATAGCGGAAAAGAACATAAATCATGAAATAAAATCCTTTTTAATACAGGGAACTTCCTTTACAAAATTTTCAGAAAAATAAACGACTTAAGAACTTGCGGAAAAACATTTAAAATATGAGACAGCCCTCCCTAAAACCTAGTCTAAGCCGGTACAAGAGCTACTACAAGATGATACAAAAATGAAGAAGACACAACACCCACCATAGAATAAAGAAGTAGGAGCTGCTGGAGAATCACCGTCATCCTAAACCTGTGAAACATCACCAACCCTGCAACCAGACTATACCCAAAAAGGTATAGCAAGAGTAGAATCAGTAAAAACACACGTACTGGTAGGTATCATCGGTCTACCCGAATCCACTCCTACCATCATATAAGAAATCAAAGTAAATACATAAGTCAAGTACTTCCACCCGTCAACATCCACCATTATTGAAACCCACTTCGGGACCAACCTTCCTATCCCTTAGACTTCCCAAGTCACCTTGTCACCTAGACTTCCAAAGTCACCTTGACACCTAGACTTCCCAAGTCACATTAACCCTTAGACTTCCCAAGTCAGATTTATCACCTAGACTTCTCAAGTCACACTTACCATTAGACTTCCCAAGTAATATTTATCACCTAGACTTCCCAAGTTACACTTATCATTGCCAACATCTATGCCCATACCCGGACTACCATTTTCTTACCCAAGTCAACCCCTATGACTCAACAACTTGAAGTAAACCCCACTACTTGGTGACGTAGACCACACCTGTCATACCATCACCTACTAGTACAAAACTGCCAAACGACCCCCAGGGCCATACTCAACAAGTAACAACAACCAACATCATAACCAGACAATAAGCCTCATCCTTAGCTTATCAACCGCACATAATAAGTCTAACCGACCAAGACAATTCTTAGTGACAATAACATATAACCTTTTTACATAACCCAGACCAAATAAGGATTCCTAGGACATCATCTACGCCAATAACATGCGATCCCGGTTCACAGAAGAACCACCTTGTCACTTAAGCACAATAACTCGGCCCTTCAAGGACCAACTATGCACCAAATAATAATAAATCCTGACCCTCTCAGGAACCCAATATGCAAGAACAAATAGTACACCCGCACTGAGTTAAATAGTACAACATTTAGTAAACTTGACATTTACCCTTTTTATATAGCCTGGACCCACCTTAGGATCCCTTCTAAACCTAAATGTTAACATGCAACCCGGTCTACACCAAGATCAAACTCACGAATTAATACAATGATAACTCGGCCTCTCAAGGACCATATGCACAATCAAAATTCATAAACACAATCCGGTCCACTCAGGGAACAATTATTAAAAATGTAGCAATACAATAAAGTAAACCCGTACCAGGCATGGTTCCCGAGCCAACCAATAAGTAACCTGTACCAGGCGTGGTACCCGAGCCAACCAATAAGTAACCTGTACCAGGCATGGTACCTGAGCCAACCAATATGTAACATGTACTAGGCGTGGTACCCGAGACAACCAATAAGTAACCTGTACCAGGCGTGGTACCCGAGCCAATCGACTGTCATACATAAATCTAATCAGTCATACACAATGAACAAAATACACTTGTAAACCAACAAGCAATAACACCCGTTTATTTTACAAGATTGAAAACATAACTTTTTGACATTCCTAAAGCATTCCCTAAGCAATGCAAACCATAAAAATACTTAGACAAAAGTACACAAACATACAGAATACTGACAAGACGCGTGAGACTAGCCCAGGACTTTCACCGTCTCAATTGACCACGTAGTCTACGAACTTATGTGAATTACCATCCTCCATCAATTAGTCGCGTTGACTTTAGGAAGATTAGATGAGCCCACTCCCTCAGGGAATTTGAATTACCCATGAAAACTTAAACGTGACCTTCCCGAGCACCCAAGAAAATCCAGGTTCTCGCTTAATATTGGAGCAACCGAGTTCAAAATATTCGGGAGAACTTTTCCTTTCCCAATTTGGATTTCCATTCGCTATAGCGGATTTTATTCTGCCATAGCGCTTCCGCTATAGCGGTTGACAGTAGTTTTGAAATAGGGAAAAATGGATTTCACCCCTCATTCTCCCCATATTCTCTTCGAACACGCTACATTCTCTCCCGATCACTCCGCTCCCGATGTCAAAATTCTCAGTTAAGATTCATTTCTACTTGTTCCCTTACTTCCTTGCACGAATTTAAACATGATTATGGTAGAAATCTAGGAACTTGGGTGTATCTTGAAGTGGGTTTTTGAACTTGAACTTTTGGTTGGATTTTGTTGAATTCCTAAAGCATGGATGCTACCCTTATGTTTACAATGCCTCCCAGGCATTCTGGGCATAAGGCTTACACTATTATTGGCCAAAAATGGGTCAAAATGGGGGTGGAATGTGAAGGGTTTTTCTTGAACAAAAGTGGTGATTTGGACGATTTATAGGGGTTATAATGCCCAAATTTTTGTAGGAAACAGTAATGGGGTACCTTGGGTAGGTAGATCTGAACTTGGAATATCAAAAATGGAGTTTTGGACGAAGGGGCGCCATTGTTGCACCCTTTGAATTTTTGGGGATGATGAATACCGCTATGGCGGTTGGGCTCTGCTATAGCGGTTCCGCTATAGCGGATATTTTTCTGCTATGGCGGTTCTGCTATGGCGGACGATCGTCCGCTATAGCGGAAGGTCGCGAACCAGTATCTTCCCAAGCTAACACTTAGAAAAAATTTCCCCCTTTTTTGATCCCCTTATGTCTTATCGAGTTCTAACCCAACTCTTGTTACATTACAGGTTATACATTCAAATGGCTTAAGGAGGACAACTGCCCATATATGATTATGACCGCTTTACCGACGAAGATAGGCGGGAGAGGTTTTTGGATTACCAAAGGTTGGGCATCTGTTATGAGAGAGGTTGCAAGATGACTAGGGTGGACAGAAAAGCAGTCGCCTTCCACCGCAAGGTTCGAGAGTTTAGCTGGGAGTCTTTGCTAGTAGCTCCCTCTCCCGCACGGACAATATGGGTATGGGAGTTTTATGCCATTCTTCCTACAGTCCATTGGGATGAGCCCAACCCCACCATCCTCATCTGAGGAATGGATGTTCCGGTGGATGCAAATACTATTAACGAGGTGCTTGGAGTGCCTCATGTCTCCAACGCTGCATACGAGGCCAAGGCGAGGCTTTGGGATATGACTTGGTTAAGGGACACTCTGGTAGATGCAGCGTTCATAAATTAGGTTTACTGGGTCAGCCCCGAGGGTGTCACTAGCACCTACTTTTCTTCGGAGGCTAGGATGTGGCTCAACTTGTTATCCTGGAGGATCCTTCCATCGGGTAACACGACCGACGTGACCTATGCCTTAGCCCTGGTGGTTTCTTGTGCCATGCAAGTCATCATCGTGAATGTGGGGGAACAAATTATTTTCGAATGGGTTGACGTCTACTGGGGTCACAGGAAGGGCCCTTTTTTTCTGGGCTTGGTGCCGAGTTATGCAGGTGAGTTGAAGTGCTTAAAGACCATACCGACTTGGAGGTGGCCATGGACGACCCCTTTGACCCTGTTCGGGTGAAGGTGGTCTCAAAAAAGAAGAGGAAGATGGACGAGGCAGGAAGCAGTCAGCCGGTGGAGGAGGCCGACGATGATGATGATGATGACACCCCTGGCCTTTCATAGCCCAAGCCCCCAATCTCTAGAGCCCAGCTGGAGGAAAATTTGGAAACTGTCCGGAGGTTTATGGAGGATCCTAACGCCGTAGGTGCAGCCCCACACCCATCTGCTCAGGAACTTGCAGCACTCTGTAGGGAGTTAGAGGAAGAGAAGAAGAAGAGGCGCTCCCGGGACCGCATGTTTGCCCGGGTGTAGAAGACCGTTAAGGTCATGTTCTCTTGTGTTGTCTCGGGTCAAGAGCTGCCCGCACTCGAGCCTGAGGACAGGCATGAGTTTCCCTTCCTGAGCAACGATGAGGCTTAGGATCCCCCCTTTTACTAGATACTCTTACTGCTTTGGGTTGCCCCCGTTTGGGGCTTGTTAGACAATATTTTCCCCTTTCCTTTTCCCCTTTTATTACCGCACATGGATGCTTGTTTTTAGACAATTTCTCTTATATGCATACTATGTTAGTTATAGCATGCTTTCCTTGATTTATACCAAGATTCGTGATTTATTACTGCTTTTATATTTCCCCCGGGAAGGAATGAAAAATAGGGGAAAAATAGAGCAGGCTTCTGCCTTTCGTATCTCCGCTATGGCAGATGCCACTCCGCTACAGCGGATCCTCTATAGCGGAGAAAAATCCACTATAGCGGGAGCGCCGTAGCGGTGCCATCCGCTATGGCAGACTCGATGGAAATCAGTTCAGAAAATTGGATTTCCAGCTACATGAACTCATCCCCCTTCCCAGTTACCCTTGTCCGAACCTGTAAATCCCGCCATGGTCTTAAACCACCCTTAAGACCATTCCTGGCATCGAACGTATCACAATCAGGCATAACACACTATCAATTACAATGAAATCACAACAACAATTGTTTCCCGACAACACCTTCCCGCCATTACACTAATGACTCCCTGGTTCCCATGGTTCCCAACCAAGTCCCGACTGTCCTGAAACCAAAGCTTCCCTACAGTCACAGTTCCCAATCCCTTATCATTTTAACCGATGATAAGCCCTTTTTAACATGCAATACCACTCTTTAAATCAGGACATTTAACAGATTACCCGAGCCTAAGGCACACAAAATTTCCACTTAAATGACTTTCTGCAGACTCTACATGCATAGCGGATAACAACTCAAACATACACATTCTAAGTAAGTCACACTAGAATCGTACAACACAATTATTTCAATTTCAAGTCAACCAAATCGCATCACAACCAATTCAAGCCATATAATTACACCTTCTACTCGTCCCATAGATGGCCATTAGCCGATCATCCATGTCTTACCGCAGCCTTTCAGGCCAGATACCAATTGGAACCTTCCCGGTTCTAATTCCTCTTGCTTGTCTTATCGCAACCGGAGTACAAAGACCTCCTACACCTTGTTGAGATACCAATTGGAATTGAGAGATACCAATTGGACTCAACTCATACAAGCAAGTAAACAACCGCACGAAGGAATGAAAGAAGGAGATGTTTCCTAGAATGCTTCATAGCTTCCCAAAGATTAGATGTGGACGTCAACACACCAATCCGTAGGAGTCTATTAGACACCTTGTTCTTGTACTGGGAGATCGGTAACCTAGGTTCTGATACCATCTGTCACGACCCAACCTACCAGGCCGTGCGGGCTCCTACTCTAACTACCTAGATAGACGAACCCTCACCCTCTGTCCAACAAGTAACTTTGTGGAAAATAGAAAGTAGCAAAAAAAACCTTTCCTTTTATTATGAAGACCTTGTTATTACAACATTTGAAAAGAAAAACAGTTTTGAAATATAAATAACCCTCCCTAGGACCTAGTCTAAATAGGTACAAGAGCTACTACAAGATTTATACAGGACATGTAAAAAAAAGACACAACTTCCGTCATGGAATCGAAGGACAGAAGCTGCTGGAGATCACCATCGTCATGTACCTATGAAACACCACCAGCCCTACAACTAGACTATACCAAAAAGGTATAGCAAGAGTAGAGTCAGTACAACCACACCTACTGGTAGGCATCATTGGTCGACCCGAATCCATTCCTACCATCATATAAGAAAATAGGGAAAGCATGAAAATAAATAATGTAACCCCATCCTTCACCACTTTTCCTTACCGAACCCGATCTCAACCGATCGTCCACTTGCACTTCTTACCTCAACCCTTTTTATTCTTTCTACTGCCAACTCCCTCACTCTCTGGTCTTCCGAATCACGCTAAGCCTAGACTTCCCAAGTCACACTACCCTTAGACTTCCCAAGTCACGCGACCCTTAGACTTCCCAAGTCATACAACCCTTAGACTTCCCAAGTCATACAACCCTTAGACTTCCCAAGTCACACAACCCTTAGACTTCCCAAGTCACACAACCTTATCCCAACCGATAAGTCCAACTCTAACTGCCTCACCGTTGACCTAGTCAACCCCCCATGACTATACATTCAGAAACAACCCAGACCCTGTCATTCCAGACCACTACACCCAGCTACCCGGACCCTCCCTGGATCCCTAAACAATTCCTCCCAGGATATCACCCGCTAGTCACACCAGGTAAGACTCACAGCCATCTCCATAGTTTATCAATCACATGTAAGTCCTTTTTTTATAACCATGATCAAAATCAACAACATAATCAACACAACCCTTATCGTATAGCCCGTACCCATCCTGGGATCCCCTCTAAACAACACCTAAATGTTAACAGACAACCCGGCCTAATCTAAGACCAATTCAACAGACATAACAGGATTCTCGATCACTCAAGGACCACCAACCAATATCACAATTCAAATAAGCAGCCCGGTCCACTCACGGAACCAATAACAGTCAATGCAATGCAATCAATAACAATGCAATGACACAGTAAAATAAACCCGTACCAGGCGTGGTACCCGAGCCAACCGTTAGTAATTTGTACCAGGCGTGGTACCCGAGCCAACTATTTGTTATACATGTACCAAGTGTGGTACCTGTGCCAACCGTTAGTATACCCGTACCAGGCGTGGTACCCAAGCCAACCGAATGTCAACAAGCCACAGTCAAATAATGAACACACAACTTGTAAACCAAAAAGTAACATACCGTTCAACTCATAGACTGTAAGACAGGACCCTTAGACATTTTACACAATTTTATCTAAGCAATGCAATTCATACAAACACTTAGATAGGAGTACAAAACATACGACATTCACAAGAATCATAAGCCATCACCTACCCTCTATCCCGGGTATATGACGAAACTTCAACCTTCACTCGAAGACTACACACACTCACCCTTTATTTACACAAAATGAACGGTTTCCCCTTTTTGGCATAATTTAACCACCCCATTAATTCGGGACATACATAGATAATAACAATACGAGTTTTCACCCTTAGCCCTTAGCAAACAATGATTTCTTAACATGCCTTTCGCATTCCCGAAACCTCACCTAGGAGTTTCCCCTTTTCATACCCACCTAGTTGTCCTTGCTATTCCCGGTTCCCCAAACCTTTTCGACATCCCAGTCCCTGAGTCCTATCATTTTTAGCATACCAAGACAACATAAACAGCCCCAATTAACTACAATCAATCTACAGTTCAATCCAAACAAACCTTAGCTCACTCATCACTAATACCAAATCCACCAGACTCCGTGCCCGGAGGCCTAAAACATGAAATCTCCATTCCACTATACGATAAGAGCAGAATGTAAACAGGTCTAACTACTAATGAAAACCTAGCCTACCTGGACGCCAAGCAACTGCAACTGTATGTTTCTGGCTTTATGAAGGCGTTCCTAGCTAAACGATGGTCCTGAAATCCATTGTTCCGTATCCCTCCAGCCATGACCCCTTCTCCTCATGATTCCCTAGCCTTGGAGCAGCATGGGAGGGTTTTTGGAGAAACCCTTGTATGTCTTCTAACTGAGGAGGAAAAGCTTTTTAATAAAATTCCATTCTCAGCTTCTGTTTTCCGTCACTCCGCTATGGTGGTTAGCCCTCCGCTATAGCGGAATAATTACCGCTATAGCAAAGTGACGTCAGCCCGGGTCATTTCAATTAAAATCAAAAATTTCCCCCTACGTCACCCTTCTTAAACAAACGTACTTTAATTTAATTCTCGAAATAATTCGATTTCCCGATTCTTAAGGTAACGACGTGTCCGGTCGTTACAAAAATTTTGGTCTAGGCTAGTCTCGGCCAGTTTTGGAGCGAGGTGTGGTCTAAGGCAATCCGGATAAGGATTGGGTAACGTATCTTGATTTGAGCTAGTTTTCCTTGTAGCTAAGGCATATAGGAGTCCAAGGAGTGCATAACCAAAGTAGGGTAAAATCCCACAAGTGACGAATCTATGTGATGTTTTGAAAAAGTGACCAAAATAGGTATAGCGCACTAATTTAGTGCGCTATACCCGCCCACAAACGGAGCAACGTTAACATCGGTTAACTGCTTTTCGGGGCATAGCGCACTAATTTTGTGTGCTATATATAGCGAACTAAATTAGTGCGCTATACCCCCAACATAAACCAGTCGTCTTCTCCAAAACAGAATCGTCGGTCCCCCACCCCAAATTTTAAAATTCCTTTCGTTTCAACCTCCCAAAAAAACTCTGATCCCACTTTGTTTTATCAACATACTCCATTAAAGTATTGTTACAAGGCCTATTTATTGCGGGAAAGAAGATTTGCAGCTTGAAATTCTCAAAAAATCACCCTACAAGAAGATCCCATTTAGGTATTTTTTCTTTAAAATTTTTGCAATTCTTATTTAATTTTCTATTTATCATTTACGATATTTAGTATTAGTTTGTTAGATTGTTAGTTTTGTATTTGGTTTGTTGTTGATTGTTATAGTTGAAATTATTTGGTTTGTTGTTGATTGTTATAGTTGAAATTATTTGGTTTGTTGTTGATTGTTATAGTTGAAATTATTTGGTTTGTTGTTGATTGTTATAGTTGAAATTATTGGGTTTGTTGTTGAATTTTAGAGTTGAAATTATTGGGTTTGTTATTGAATTTTGGAGTTGAAATAATTGGGTTTGTTGTTGAATTTTGGAGTTGAAAATATTGGGTTTGTTATTGAATTTTGGAGTTGAAAACTTTGGTTAGTGGTTCAATTTGTTGTAAAGTTTTTGAATTATTGAAACAATATATTATCAAGATAAACACAATATATTAGAGTGTTAAACAATTTTTATCAATATAATTGTGAACGTTGAAAAAGAAGAAGTTGTGGGGCTACAACATTGTTAATATAATTTGTTAGTTAGGTACTTAGTTTTAGAAAGTTGAAGATGACCTAAATCCATCACCAATACTCACATACAACACCTACCTTTTTTAATTTGTAAATGATCAAGATACCAAAAATCTTGTTAGTTGAGGGGTTGACTTTGTTAAGCTTGAATTGCTTGTAAAACGAACTAGAGTTTAAATTGATTTGTGCCTATAAGAGCTTTTATTAGAAGTAGAAGATCAATAAGTTATTTGTACACCAATATAGGTAATTAAGTTTAGAGAACTTTACATAATTATACCATCTTAAAAAATACATTTCAAATTTTTAGCATTATTATCAAAATAACAATAACGGCCAAAAAATTATTACATATTTAGCCAAAATTTAAATCTAAATAATTTTTTTCTAAATTAATTCATCAAAAAGGATGAAACGGTTATCATTAATTAGACCCGTTTAGCTATCTAAAAATTAGGGGCATGTATTAATGGAGCCTGGGCAATTACTATTTTCCTTTTTTAATTTTTTGTTTTTATATTTTGGCCAGCTACGTGTTTTTTTTTTTGCAATTCAATTATAAATAATATACATTATTTTTAACATTTTATAAATTTATATGGTGATGTTTATGTGTTTTTATATTAATAGTATATGTGATAAACCTATATTACATATATATTAAATATTTTATATATGTAAATTGTATATTTGAAATAATATTGGAAATATAATTGTATTATTGCAATAGATATTAATTATATATTAAAAATTATTTGTATGTAAATTATATATTCCCAATGATACAACAAACATAAATGGTATAGTAACAATATTAAGTATAAATATAATATTTTAATTTATATTATATTATTATAATTTAAGTCAACAAACATATCAATAATATACATAATTTAATTAATTCAATTATAATCAAAATCAGTAATTCTTAAAATAAAATATATAAAAAATTAATGTAGTGCCAATCGACACCACTTTAATAATTGTTAAAACTATCTTATGTTAGTTTACAATTTAATAATTATGGAGGGTTTAGAAATTCTGTAATAGTGGCATTTGACTCCTAGCTATTTTGCAGTTTTATTCGAGATTAATGACTTAAAATTTTAATCATGAATCTGCCACTTACTTAATTCATTTCTACCTGCAATAAGAATAATTCATACTAATTTTTTTGGAGTTCTCTATAATCATTCGTCTTACAGTTACAGGTGAATTTACATAAAAGTCCACTGTTCACTAAAATAGGGTAGAAGTAGTCTTCAATAGTTATTTTTTGCTAATATCTTTCAAAATAGGTATCATTTTGAGAGTAACACTATCCTCGAGTTTGTCTTGTGGATTCTAAAAGTTTGGAATAGTGACTATTTTTCAATTAAAGTAAAGCGAACTAGAGTTTAAATACTTTAAAGTGGAATTCAAATGAAAAAGCAAAATGTTTAAGTTGAAACTAATAATTTACTAGGAAAGGAGTGTATTAGCTTAAGAACACTCTCCATTAAAATCACAAATATATATATAACTAGAGTGCTTTTGATTTAAATGATTAACAATAGATAATAAGTATTAAGATATTAAAAATAATTTTATAAATAAATTAATTATATATATTTAAATATAAGTGTGTAATTGATAATTAATAATTACTACCATCTATTGGTAATAAAAAATATTTATATGCACTTCTTAATAATAAGATTACTTAAATATGTTTAATTTTGTTAATGAATAATGTAAATATAAAAATAGAACAAATGTACGGAGGAAGGGAATAGTTAATTTGATTAATTTTAGAATTAAGTTTAGTTAGATTAATTTAGTATTTTTAGTAATTAGAAAAATAATAATTAGTAATTAATAATTAGTAATTACTGAATGATAAATTTAATTTTTAAATAATGATTAACGATTATTGAAATTTTATTAGTGATTTCATTAGGATTTATTTATTTGTTATTGAGATTTTGTAATTAGTATTGTTATTTGTTTAATTGATAATTATTACATTTGTATTAAATGAATGTTTTTAGTTTATTATATTTAAATTGCTTATTATATTTGAATCTCACACATTGCTTTAAAATCATTAAATGTACTTAATAATGTAATAGAGGTACATTATAATTCAATTAACATATGTTTTATGATAATAAAATAATTAAGAAGTAAAACATTTTCAAATAAAAATTGTTTAGAATGTAATAAAACAAGTAAAAAAATATGTCAAGATAGAAGTTAATCTACACATATTTAAAAATATTAAAAATATATTACCATACAAAAAAAATTATCAATTAAAAACCGACCATAAAAAATAATAATATTTAAATGTAAATAAGAATTACCAGAAAGAAAACTCATTGTGCTTCCTATAATGTCAAATAAATATTAAAATTAAGAGACCTTAAAAGAATCATAATTTTTTATGCTAAAACACTACAATTTCTCAATAACATCTTCATTGTCTTAACAATTCGTGCTTCCTATAATGTCAAATAAATATTAAAGTTAAGAGACCTTAAGAGAATCATAATTTTTCGTGCTAAAACACTATAATTTCTCAATAACATCTTCATTGTCCTAACAATTCGTGCTTCCTATAATGTCAAATAAATATTAAAGTTAAGAGAACTTAAGAAAATCATAATTTTTCGTACTAAAAACCTCAAAAGCTTTACAGGTAGTATTCATTATGGAGCATGTCGTCCATTCCAGACCCGTAGATGGTACACTGCTTCGGTTACAGGATATACATTGGTCACAAAAGTTGTGGGATGGCGAGTTACGTATGGACACCATGTTATTTCCCCTGTCAATCGATGATTGTTGGATTGTATTCCGCACCCATCCGCCACATATACGTGTGATGCAGTATCTATCTCTGGCTAGGTTTGAATCACTCATTCGAGTGGGTCGCCTTCAGTTAGATAATGACCTCCTGACTGTTATGATCGAGCGGTGGAGGCCAGAGACCCATTGTTTTCACCTACCCTTTGGTGAGGTAACGATTACACTACAGGACATCCAGGTCCTGTTCGGATTGCGCATCAATGGTAGAGTTGTGTACGTTCAGGATGATACACAGCGTCGTTTGGAGTGGCGTACGTTACTAGCGCAGCAGATGGGGTGTGTGGTAGCGGATGATGATAGGTCTAGTAGATCGTGGGTTAAAGTCTCGACCGTCATCGCTCACTTACGACATCAGCTAGATCAGGAGGGTTCATAGGATTACCCGCTTGTATATTCTGATTATTTTTGGCGCGATCTTGTTTTTGAACACCTCTGGGAACCTGCTGAGCTTGCGGTTCCTTCAATTTTTATTAGATTTGGACCAGCTAGGCACATATAGCTGGGGCAGCGTAGTTTTGGCCTATTTATACAGGTCACTCTGTAGGGCGTCTATTGGTACTGTTAGCGACGTTGGTGGTTTTATTCCTCTCCTGCAGGTAACATTAATTATTGTGTTACATTGAATTATAAAAAAAAAATATTTCTATTAGTTAACAATTTCAACTATGTGACGTTTAGATTTGGACTTGGGAGAGCATATTGCCATTTCAGCCTATGCCTCATGCTTTGGGAGGTGATGAGGAGGAGGACATGCTTCCATATGCTAGGAGGTGGACTCGGAGAATTATGCGTGGTGCCGAGATACATCACGTCATTCTCCCTATGAGAGATCAGTTGGATCGTCTGACAGTCGATCAGGTAAGCCTTATTTTTAAGTTATGTAATTATATATTTACTGATATATGTACCTTAGATTAATTTTGATTACATATTTTATAATAGTTTCGTTGGACCCCCTATGATGCCATCCTTCATACCTTGCCCCATTATTTCGTTATCGATCAACCGTTATGGTCGGCACGGGTGGCTATGATATGCTTAGAGATTGTAGAGAAACATGCGGTCAATCGTGTGATGCGATAGTTTGGCCATCCACAGCATGTGCCTGCATTTCCTGTTTGGGAGACTGATCACTATACACATGATGACCGTTCTAGGATAGATCAGTCATTCCTCGAGCTATTAGATGCAGCACATGATTTGTGGGGTCATAGGCAGGATAGAGCCGCGGAGGTTCATGGGGATGCTATGATCGTCGAGTATATTGTTTGGTACCGACAGCATAGACGGTTGTTGTTAGGTAACCCTACTTTATACGAGCCTGATGGTCGCGGATATGTCCACTTTACTGGTGCGATGGAGACCATGGCTAGAGGCGTCAGTAGATTATACGACATAGGGACCACTTGGACATTACAGCCTGCTTCTGCCCAGTATGGTCACACTATCGCGGAGGAAGTGAGGTAGATTATGAGAGAGGCTCAGATGGGCAGTCGAGTAAATGAGCCACCTTTTGCATCTGGTGCAGCTCCTGTGCCTCCGCCCGATGGAGTAGGACGGGGACGGGGATAAGGACGAGGATGAGGGCATAGTGATGCACAGGGGAGAGGAAAACCTCGTAGAGGAGGACAAGGACAGGGTCGCATAGGTGGCAGATTCATACATGATTAGCACGCTGATATGCCACTAGCTGCAGAGGCAGAGGATGCTCCTCAGGCAGAGCATCAACCATTTCACCCTGAGCACGAGCCAGCTCATATGCCAGATACACAGCCACTTGCTCTGATGGTGCTTCCGGCTACAGCTCCTTCACTGTCTACTCCAGCTTGTTCGTCTCAGCACTTTCAGGGTAGTTACATGCCTAGTATGGAGCCAGGTATGACTTGGACGATATGCAGCGGTTGTTAAGTGATCCTGCGCCTAACAATGATTTTGATGGAGGTAGGCGGCTGAGTTTTGAGTCGATGTTTGACGTCTCATTCGATATTGAAGATTATTCAGCAGATATGCCGGTTAGTATTTGCATTGTTCTAAATTAAGTTACGTAAAAGAAAATCACTTAAAAATTATAACTTTTAAATAGAGCTCATCCACTACGCATCCCGCTCATGAGACGATCATCACGGAGACTACTGTCACAGATCCTTTACCTTCAGTCCCAGAGGAGCCCGTAGGCACACAGGTAATTACTGTTAATGTAGAATTTGTTATTATATTTTTAATTTATTATTTAAATTTAAATTATTTAGTTATACTTTTTCTTTTATTTTTTAGATTCATGTTCCTACTACTTCTTATATCTCGGATCCCGTGTGTGAAGCTCCCGATCTGAATCCTTTACCTTCAGTCCCAGAGAAGCCCGTAGGCACACAGGTAATTACTGTTAATATAGAATTTGTTATTATATTTTTAATTTATTATTTAAATTTAAATTATTTAGTTATACTTTTTCTTTTATTTTTTAGATTCATGTTCCTACTACTTCTTCTATCCCGGATCCCGTGTGTGAAGCTACCGATCCGGATCATTTACTTTCAGTTCCAGAAGAGCCCGTAGGCACACAGGTAATTACTGTTAATATAGAATTTGTTATTATATTTTTAATTTATTATTTAGATTTAAATGATTCAGAGGGTGGAAGATGTTATGAATCTGAAGTGGGCTCTTGGCTTAGGTTCACACTTTCTTTTGTCTTTCCTCGAAAAGTCGTTTACAGTCTTCTGTGAGTCCCTACTTATGGTAGGTAACAGACCCTCGCCATTGCGATTATCATCCCTAATCAGAAAGAGTTTTTGTTTGCGCGGGTTTACCCAGTTGAACATAGCGCTAACCCATTCCGCTATCATGCTTTTATTGAATTCTGCTTTCAGCAGCCATCCTCCCAGATGTGGCTCTTCCTGGAAGTGAGAACACTGCTTTGAAGCTTTGCCAGGAAGCTTCTACTTGTTGAAGCTTTGTTTCCCCTAATTCCGAAACACAACAATAGACTTGCCACTATAGTCTAGGAAAAAGTGGGCCCTATCTATTCCATCTCTCGGGGCCCGAAGAAAACCCCCTACCCTTCGGACTCCATATATCTTTTGACTCCATCATGAACTGCATCGAAAAGGGCATCCGATCTCTCTTTTATGGGCTCTTTCCCTCGTATCTGACCTATCCGAGTTAGCCCTCCCAAACGGACAAAGAGGTGGATCGCTGAACATATTCTTGTACAGTCAAAGAGGATCGATTCCGTAAAAGATGAGATCAGTAAATGACAATTCACTGAAATTGCATCTTTGTGAGATCGTCAATATTGTACCGAGGGCGTCTTGAGAGTATACCGAATCAGTATAGCTATCCTTCTTCTGACACAGCAGAAATTGTATTGAGAAGTAATCTATATGGAACTTCTGACGCGTCTATTTATGTCAAGGGTCCTGGATATGTAACTGCTCAAGATATCATCTTGCCACCTTATGTAGAAATCGTTGATAATACACAACATATAGCTAGTTTAACGGAACCAATTGATTTTTGTATTGGATTACAAATTGAGAGAAATCGTGGATATCTTATAAAAACGGTAGGGTTCCCCTACAAACGATTCGAGCTAAAATTGATTATTGTTCTTATACAGTTCGAACTATCTATGGAGTGTTGGGTATCAAAATTTGGATATTTCTAGACGAGGAATAATTTTACTACTTGTCTTTCCCTTCTATCCAATGATTGAACAAAAAAAGACCAATTCATTCTTTTTCTAATTCTTAATTCTATAAGGTTGAATAAAAATTCGATTGACCATTTGATATAATTGCTATGCTTAGTGTGTGACTCGTTGGTTTTTTTAGGGTTAGGATTAAAAAAGACCAGCCCACATAGTATGAACTAAAAACTATAGAACTAATAACCAACCCATCACTTCGCATTATCTGGATCTAAAGAACCAGTCAAGATATAATATATAGGTCATATCTTTGTAGCAACTGAAAAGCATAAAAAAAATATAGAGAATGAGCTGTGCAAACAATGGAAATTCAATAATAAGAGTCTGATCTTCTCGCTTAAGAATATGCGATTCCTCCGGAGTGAAGTTGTTGGGGGGAAGAGAAGATGAGGAAGCTAGTTTAATTGAGGAAGCCACTTTCTTTAATGTATACTAGCTGGTCTACAAAAGCATGACGCATGACGCTTCTCCTTTTTTTAGTCCACTCTCCCTTAGAAAACGGAGCTGCTTGAAAGTAGATTTTTCAATTACATAGGTGAATGTAGAGATCACCGGTGTCCTACTCGAGACGAATTGTCGTCCCCAAACCAAAAAGGACGAGAAGCAAAAGATTCGTCAGTCCAGGCTGAAAATACATGCATAGATAGTGGTTTAATGCCAAGGCCGACGACGGAAGCTCGGGACGGAGCCGTATGAGGCGGAGCTCCAAAAGTCTAAGGATAAGTTCCTTCTCTATGGAAGAAAGAGAGTGCCACAGCTATTATTTCAAAAGCTCGAAAATTACTTCTGGGAACAGCCAAAAGATAGAAAGACCAGTGCCTGGCCTGCTACTGCTTCGGATGGATAATACGACGTTACTACTCTCCTTCCTGCTTGCCATTTCCTTTTTAAAGCTGCTCATTCTTCAACCCCAGGATGTGATGACCTATTCTATCTTAACTTTAGCTACTCAGAAACCTAAACGATGGATGTTTTTCCCCCGTCTTCCCAAACCAATTTACCTATTTGAGCTTTATACTCAATTTCTACTCATCAGCTTGAAAAGAAGCCTCTCTTAAGTTCAAGAGTTTAGAATCTTAGCATGGGAAGGAGCTCAGACTTCAGCCCAACCCCCTGATAGAAAGGGAAAGAGCCTTACCACCTAGAAAGAAGGCGACCCTTTCCATGGTGAAGTAGGAACGGGTATCAACGTCTAAGCCCACAGTAAACATATGATGAGCCCAAACAAGAAATCCAAGAACACCTATACTGATCATGGCATAAACCATGCCTAGATGCATTCAAAGACCATT